>CM041776.1:406813634-407125409 GCA_023374045.1 Limonium bicolor | reverse complement strand
ATGAGGTGTTGGATCAAAATTCAACTAAAAGAGTATTTCATTAATTCAGTTTGATTATATCATATCTGGGTGCTTCGAGCCATTTTTCTATAAACTTATAAAAAATGGATGTATAGACATCTTTCTTTACTTTTTCCACTTTGATATAGAATGTTAGTATGAGAGAATCGTATTACCAAACTTTAATTATAAATTTAGGTTTAAGCGTGAGAAGAATATGGGGGTGAGCAAAAGGGAAAGAATGATTCTGTTTAATCATGTACTGAACTTGTCTACTTTGTTTAGGAACCCTTTATCAGCTAAGTAAAGGATTAAATTATCGGTTTCAAACAAATTGTTTAGTCCACTTTATTTAAGAATCTAGGAACTGGACTATTCTACTTTGTTTAGTCCACTTGGTTTAAGAATTTGAGAACTGAACTATTCTCCTTTGTTTAGTTCACTTTGTTTAAGAATTTGAGAACTAAACTATTCTACTTTGTTTAGTCTACTATGTTTAAGAATCTGATAAGCAAACGAACTGGGTGTTTTCTTGTCGAACTGAACTAGTATACTTTGTTTAATCTACTTTTCAACAATATGACAGCAAGGATCTTATCTATATATGTTTGCACTTATTGTATTTGCTTCCAAGTTCCAATTAACTGTTTGCAAATAGTTGCTTTGTTTTACAATTTGTGTAAAAAGTTAATTTCGTTATGATATTTCAACTTAGAAAAATGTTTGTTTTTAATAAATAATATTTCTATTGTAGATGGCTTCTTCAAGCATAAACCAACATGTACATGAATCAGTTGCTTCTGGAAATGAGACTAATTCTGAAGCTCAAGCTCAAGAGATTGGATTAGAAACAGTATCATCCACGTTAGCCCCTCCTAAATCAACTAAACCGATTGTGGGAAAGAAACGGAAGGTAATCAAACCTAGATCTGATGTTTGGAGTAATTTCATTAAGGTTATTGATGAAAATGGTGATGTAAAGGCTTAGTGCATTCATTGTGAGAGGTTTCTTGCAACTGGGTCTAAATCTAGTGGCACTAGTTCTTTGTGGGCTCATTCAAATTCTTGTACTAAACGTCGTAAGTTGGACTCGGGTCAATCTGAATTACTTTTAAATGCTGATGGTGCAATAGCTAACTGGAAATATGATGTAGCTGGGATAAGAAAGGCAATGGCTGAGATGATTGTTATTGATGAGCTTCCATTTAAGTTTGTAGAGAAAGAAGGTTTTAGGAAGTTATTCTCTATTGTGTCTCTAGATTTAGAATGCCATCTAGATGGACAATTGTTAGGGACATCTTTAGGCAGTTTGAGGAGGATAAACTTGCCTTGAAAGAGTTCCTAAAGATGAATGAGCAAAGAATTTGCATCACCACGGATACATGGACCTTGGTGCAAAATCTGAGTTACATGTCACTGACTCCTCATTATGTGTACAGAGATTGGATTTTGCATAAAAAGATACTAAAATTATGTCCTATAGCCCGCCATAAAGGAGACGATATCGGAAGGAGTGTTGAGGCTTCTCTGGTGAGTTGGGTATAGATAAAATATTTACAGTTACAGTAGACAATGCTAGTGCGAATGATGTTGCTATTGAGTTTTTAAAGAAAAAATTCAAGAGTTTGGGAACTGGTGTTGCTGATTGTAAATATATCCACATGCGATGTATTGCTCATATTCTAAATCTGATTGTTGTTGATGGTTTGAAGCACCAAGAGGCTAATAGTGCTATCAAAAAAATCAGATTTGCAGTGAGATATGTGAAGAAGTCTCCACAATGGTTTGCTAAGTTTAAGGCTTGCATTGAAAGAGCAAAAATTGAGAGTAAGGCTTTGTTGAGACTAGATGTCAGCACTAGGTGGAATTCCACTTATTTGATGTTAGCTTCAGCTGTAAAGTTTGAGAGAGCCTTTGACATTTTTGCATTAGATGATGAGAACTTTGGTAGTGAGATGTTGGATAATACTGATGGTTTTCTTGAGAGTGATGATTGGAATGTTGCTAGAAAGATGATTTTATTTCTTGAAAAGTTTTATGAGCTGACAAAGAAAGTCTTTGGTTCTACATATGTCACCTCTAATTTCTTCTTCAATGAGATCATTCAAGTAGCTGATTGGCTAGAAGAGTGGTCTAGAAATAATGAGAAGTTGTTCCAATCCATGGTTACAAAGATGAAGGAGAAATACGAGAAGTACTGGGGTGATCTTCAGAGGATGAATATGCTGATTTACATTGCTTGCATCCTTGACCCACGACGCAAGCTCAAGTATGCTGAATTTGTTATCATAGATATGCACCAATCCGATCCCGAGAGGGGGAACCAATTATGCAACCAAGTGAAGTGTGCTTTGAATGAGATGTTTAAGTGGTATGAAGACAATGCTAAGCATGCCCATTCAAGTGGTAGAAATGAAGCTTCTTCATCACTACCTATCTCTACTTCTTCATCATTAGCTGCCCTAACTTCTTCGAATCCTCAATCAGAAGTGGTAGATTCAATGTCTGAGAGAGAAAAAAAGTTCTATTCAATGATAGAAGGTGATGAATCGTTGTTGGACTTGGAGAGATACTTGAAAGAGGATCCAAAGAAGGATGAGTTTGATGTGTTGAAGTGGTGGAAGCTGAACAAGGAGCATTTTCCTGTTCTTAGTGAGTTGACTCGTGACGTTTTAGCTGTTCCCGTTTCCACCGTTGCTTCAGAGTCTGCATTTAGTACTGGAGGGAGAGTTTTAGATGACTTTAGGAGCTCATTAACTTCTTCTGTGGTGGAATCACTCATCTGCTCTCAAAACTGGCTAAGAAAGAAAATCATCAATTGATCTTGAGGAAGATGAAGAGGATGTTCAAGAATTTGAGATTGGTATTTATAAATAATTTTAATCTATTCTATTTCAATAATGCTAAAGTATGTTTCTTTAACTGAACATGTTATTTTCCTTCCTTTCTCAGAAATGGCTAAACATTCGATGGGCACAACGGTTTTGGGACCTATTCATGACTCTTCTTAGGTAATTAGTACATATTATAATACTTGGATCATCAAACTTTCATGAGGGTATCATATATTGGTGATTGTATTTTTGTTCTCTTTATTCTTTTCTCTTTCTTTCGCTTCTTATTGCCTTGTTTATAACCTCTACTGTTGCTTCTTTAATTGGTAGTAATTATAATTCATAACTTCTGCTTTTATTTGTAGGAACTTTACTGTCAATTTCTGGTTCAGATTAATCATCATTCAACTTCAGATTTGGAATCTTAGCTTGCACATTTGACTGCTCATATTTGAAAGGTTGTTAGGTCAGTGCTATTTTTTTTTGTCATCACTTGATTAGATTGTAAAAGGGGCTGAAAAGTGTACTTGCTGCTCGATTTTTTAAAACATACTTGCTGCTCAATTTGGGTTATTAGGTATTCTGCAATCATCAATTCATTAGCTACAGACTCTAATTACTTGAATTGAATGTCTAAATGCATATTGCCTTTTTTCACATGGTTTTAAAAGGGGCTGAAAGATGTACTTGGTGCTGCTTGTTTTCTTTTCAACATACTGCTGCTCGTTTTCTTTTCGACATACTGCAACATACTGCTGCTCGTTATGTTGAATCCAATGGCATAAGTTACCAGTCTGTTTAATGTAGTATCCAATGGCATAAGTTACCAGTCTCTGATAATCAAATGACACGTTATTCTTCTGTTTGTTTGCTATAATCACTTATCTGATTACTTGAATTGAATGTCTAAATGCATATTGCCTTTTTTCACATGGTTTTAAAAGATGTACTTGGTGCTGCTTGTTTTCTTTTCAACATACTGCTGCTCGTTTTCTTTTCGACATACTGCAACATACTGCCGCTCGTTATGTTGAATCCAATGGCATAAGTTACCAGTCTGTTTAATGTAGTATCCAATGGCATAAGTTACCAGTCTCTGATAATTAAATGACACGTTATTCTTCTGTTTGTTTGCTATAATCACATATATGCATATCCATTGGTGAATACTCTTTGATATATATAACAGTAGCTGTGCAGAGGGGATGCAGCAACAGATTAATATATATACTCTTTGATATATATTACAGTAGTTGTTTTTCAATATAAATACTTTTTGATATATATATATATATATATTCATGTGTCTTAGTATTTGACATGACTTATTGGCGATGTGTAGAGGGGATGCAGCAATAGAAGAATTTGTTCATATCCTTGCATATTACAGTAGTTGTGGACAGACTAATTCTGATGAGTTTGAGAAGTTTTGGCTAACATCAGAGATGGGCGCTAACTTGCAACGACTTTGCTTGTTATGTTGTTTTGCGGAGATCTATATTTCAAAATTTTATGGAGTTTGATTGTTTAAGGAGTTTGACTATTTAAGGAAGTGTGGTTATTTTGGTTGGTCAGGTTATGTTCAAAAGTTTGGTTATTTTGATTATGTTAAAAAGTTCGGTTATGTAAGAAATTTCGGTTATGTAAGAAATTTTGGTTATGTAAGAAATTTCGGTTATTCCGGTTATGTGAAAAAGTTTGATTATTTTGGTTATTTAGAAAGTTCGGTTATCGGGCGGTTAACGGTTATCAACATAGTCTGTAAAATGGTTATCAGTTAAAACGGATATCATTACTAATTTCGGTTAAAACGGTAATGACCGAAATAACCGTTAACTGTACTTTTTTACAAACTTCGGTTAACAGATATCCGTTTTAACCGTTTGCACACCCCTAGTCCCCGATAGGTCGCCTACCATTCTAGGAGGGCCTTCTTTTGTTTCCTCAGTTGTTCTCATTCTCAACATTTTTAAGTTTTTCTCTCAAGCAAGCCAGTTCATTTTCAGCTTTGTTAAGTGCGACTAAAAGGTCGTCATCATCAAGTTGTTCTTCTTTGACTCTCAACTTCCTTGCAGTTTCATCTAACTCAGATTTCAGTTTTTTATGAGCTATGAGCAATTCACTGTAACTATCTTGAAGTTTCTTAACAATGGTTTTCAAATTATCTACGCACTCATCTTTTAACTACTCCTTAAGACTTTCATTTTTAGCGACTAACTGTCCACTGACCTTGTCATACTCATCTATTTGATCAACAATTATTTTGGCAAATTTCTTAAGACCACGTAATTCAAATTTATCAATTTTCTTTCTAAGTTTTTGATAATTTACCTTTTATTGGTCTTCTTCATCCTCAGACTGCTCAGTGACGGACTCATCAGATGTCTCATCATCGATGACTAGACACGGATGGTCTAGGTCCTTCTTCAAACCATAATTCTCTATGTAGAAGTTGATCTTCTCCTCCATTGACTACTCACTAGAGGTGTCTTGATTGTCGTCACTGTTGTCAATCTCACCTCATGCAGCAAAGAGAGCCTCCTTCTTCTAATTCTTTGTGAACTGATGTTGGAATTACCATATTTACCCTTCACTTACTGTGTTAATTCTATCCCATTTATGTACATAGCGTATAGTGTAAGTTGTATATATAGGTAGCTTCCTGTTTACCCGCAATATAGTACAAACAATTCTCTCTGTAACAATTGTTCTCTGAATATAGAAGTTCTTTCAATAATGAGTGAATCTTAGTGTTTCTTTCGTCGTCAACCTCCTCCCCGAAATACAAAACACGAAATGGTATCAGAGCACGTTCGATCCCTTTCTTGATCTTTCGAGGTTCTAGTTTCTATTCTTTGTATCTGCAACAATGGCGGACAAGGATAAAGAACAGAATACAAGCGGTGAAGGCAAATCGAACAACCAAGACCTCAACGACCCGTTTTTTCTCTCTTTCAGCGACAACCCAGGAATGATTTTAGGGTTTGTCTTCAATGGTGAAGGATTTGCGCGATGGAAAAGGAAAATGATGGTGGTGCTGAAGGCGAAAAATAAATTCGGGTTCCTGGATGGAACTATTACAGCGCCGAGCAAAGAAGATGCCAAATACAAATCTTGGGAGCGGGTAAACAACATGATAATTTCCTGGCTGACACAGTGCCTGAAAGAAGACATCGCAGAAAGCGTAGTCTACTTCAATCATGTTGCGGACGCTTGGAATTATCTTTGTAAAAGGTATGAGCAAGCCAACGCTACCCAGGTCTACTCCCTGAAGAAGGATTTAGGAAAGATCGAGCAAGAAAGCGACACTTTGTCAAATTACTACATAAGGATTCAAAGAATCTGGGATGAGTTGGACACGATCGAGAGCAAGCCGTCCTGTACCTGCAGTGCGAGGAAGGAATACCAGAGTCTTGCGGAAAAAGAAAGGCTGATGCAGTTCCTAATGGCGCTAGATGAGAAGTATACGAATGTTATCTCAAATATTCTTCTCAAGGATCCCTTACCCAGTATAGAAGAAGCTTACTCGATAATCAACCAGGAGGAAAAGAGGCGACAAATGTCGAACAGAAACCCTATTTCTGAACAAGAAACTCTCGCACTCAATGCCAGTCGAACTCAAAACAAGAAAGCATGGCAACCCCAAGGATCCAAAAGCAAGCCAAAGGATGTCGACAAACAGAATCTCACTTGTTCAAAGTGTTCAAAGAAAGGGCATACCAGAGAGACTTGTTTCGAAGTCATCGGGTATCCAGACTGGTGGAAAGGAAAGACAGGCTATCGCTGGGACTGCTGCAATCACAAAGGATGACTCTGAATACAAAGAAGGCGGAGGTCAAGCAGATAATTCGGGGTTAACCTTGAAGGAGATTGGACAACTGAAGGCTCTTCTTCACAAAGGACACACGGACACCACATCCAGGGATGACTACTGTAATTTTGCAGGTAAAACCAAAAATCTCTCTTTCTGTTCTGTTTGCTCTACTAGTGACATTGGCACTGTTCAATCTGATTCATGGATAATAGATTCGGGCGCTTCTGAACACATGTGTGGCACCAAAAATCTGTTTATTGATCTGTATGAATTAACTGATGTTCGACAAATTGTCATGCCAGATGGGCATGTACAGAATGTGTGTAAACAAGGCAGGATTAAACTAGGAAACACTTTCTGCTTAGAAAATGTTTTATATGTGGAATCCTTCCGATTCAACCTGATATCTGTCAAGAACTTAGTTAAACAGATCAATAAACCCATTGTATTCCATGAATTTCTTTGCTGTGTGCAGGACCATAACACTAAAGATTTCTTGATGATTGGGAAAGCTATTAATGGTCTATACCTGCTGTGCAATGACAATTTAGATAGAATTTCTGTTTGCAATAGAAGTGTTACCTGTTATACTGTCGCTGAAGGAAAATCTGATGCTAAGACATGGCATCGTAGGTTGGGTCATGCACCTTATAAGAAACTGTCAAAGTTGAATGTAATGAAAGAAAACAATCAGGATCAGAATGCTTGTGATGTTTGCCATAGGGCAAGGTCTGTTAGAAAGTCTTTTCCTGTTTCTGTTACAAAAACAAACAAATGCTTTGATCTTCTGCACATTGATGTATGGGGGCCTTTTAAAGTCCCAACTCATGATGGAAATAAATACTTCCTTACTCTTGTTGATGATTATAGCAGAAGTACATGGACTCACCTGTTACGAAACAAATCTGATGCTTTTTACACTCTTGTCTGTTTTATTAAACTCGTTGAAAGATAGTTTGATGCAAAAATAAAAATTGTGAGAAGTGATAATGCGTTTGAGCTTGGAAGTAGTAATGAGGGGATTCTGTTTTTTAAGAAAAATGGAATCATCCATCAAACTAGTTGTGCATATTCCCCACAACAAAATGGTGTTGTGGAAAGGAAGCACAAGTACCTTTTAGAAACTGCACGAGCTTTATATTTCCAAGCTAATCTCACTTTAGAATACTGGGGAGAATGTATTAAGCATGCGACATATATTATAAACAGGCTGCCATCAAAGGCTATAGAGAATAAGACACCCTACGAGCTGTTATATACTGAAAAACCTGATTATAATATGCTTAAGACTTTTGGCTGTCTCTGTTATAGAACTCATGTTGGAAAAAAGGAGGGAAAATTTGAATCTAGAGGATCACCATGTGTTTACCTGGGTCTAGCAGAAAACAAGAAAGGACATAAAGTCCTCGATCTGGATACTCATACTATTTTTGTGAGCAGAGACATAGTTTTTTATGAGAATGAGTTCCCCTTAAAGCCAGAAAACAACAACTGCACTGAACACAACAGTACACAAGATAAACAGATCAAAGGTAAGCAACTGTGGGACTCACAAGAACAATGTGAGGATGATGAGATTCAAATACAGCCCATCCAACATGAAGCCTCAGATGATCAGATCGAAGAAACAGAAGAAGAACAACCAACAGAGCAACATGACGACAACATGAATCTGAGAAGGTCCACCAGGGAAAGACATCCCCCCTCTTACCTTGGTGAGTACTTCCTCGGCAATGTCGACATACCAGAAACTGAGATCTTTAGTCAAATTCTCCATGAAAGGCTGCAGAAAACAGGTAAGGAGAATAATCTTTTCTCTGACTTTGTTACTAATTTTAAACCAAGAAACACCTTTCATGTCAATGATTTAAGTACTCAGTCCTACTCTATGCTGGTAAGTCTAAATGATATCACTGCGCCAAGAACTTATGAGGAAGCCATAAGAAGCAGTAAATGGACAGAGGCTATGGAAAAAGAGTTTGAGGCCCTACAGAAGAATCAAACTTGGTCTATAGTTCCTGCTCCAAAAGGGAAACGCATCATAGGATGCAAGTGGGTTTTTAGAATCAAGCTAAAGGCACACGACACAGTGGAAAGACACAAGGCTCATCTTGTGGCAAAGGGGTACAACCAAAGGTACGGAGAAGACTATTGGGAGACCTTCAGCCCTGTTGTGAAGATGACAACAATTAGAACTCTGGTTGCAGTAGCGGTCAAGAGAGGTTGGAATCTCAACCAATTGGACATCAACAACGCATTTCTGCACGGAGACCTACAAGAGGATGTCTACATGGAGATGCCCCAAGGATTAAAAGAAATCTATAAAGGAAAGGTATGCAAACTGCACAAGTCCCTTTATGGACTGAAACAATCTTCAAGGAAATGGTATGAAAAACTTTCTGATTTCCTTACTCTTCATGGTTATTCTCAATCAAAAAACGATTACTCACTCTTTATTAAGTACAATGGAAACTCTAGGACATTCCTGGGAATTTATGTAGACGACATGATAATCACCGGGAGTGATACCGCTGAGATATCAAAGATAAAGACCACTCTTGACACAGAATTCAAGATCAAAGACCTAGGAAGATTGAGCTACTTCCTAGGAATGGAGTTCCTTTATACAAAGAAAGGGGTAATCCTACACCAAAGTAAGTATATGACAGATTTACTAAATGAGTATTTAAGCACTGATGCTTCTGTTGCAGGTTTCTCTTCCAACAGGTAAGACTCTAGAACAAAAGGAAGGAAAACTTCTTGAGGATACCACCTCCTATAGGCCGCTGATAGGAAGAATGAACTTCCTTGTCAACACAAGGCCAGACCTAGCCTACCCGGTGCAGTTCCTGAGTCAGTTCCTGCGTGAACCAACAACTGAACATCAGAATGCAGCAGTCCACCTCCTCAGATACATTAAAGGAACTGCCAACCAAGGCATATTCTTCAACAGAAACTGTGACTTAGAGTTGAAGGCATACTGTGATGCTAACTGGGCCAGCTGCCCTCTAACGAGAAGATCAGTTAGCGGGTACATTATAATGTTAGGAGGAGCAAGCATCAGCTGGAAATCAAAAAAACAGCACACAGTTGCCTTGTCAACAGTAGAAGCTGAGTACAGATCAATCCGTAGAGTGACTACAGAAATAACCTGGCTATCTAGACTGATAAGTGAGCTGGGAGTTGCAGAGGTTACACCAATCAAAGTGAGCTGCGACAACAAGGCAGCAGTCCACATAGCAAGAAATCCAGTCTTCCATGAAAGAACTAAGCACATCGACTTAGATTGCCACCTAGTTCGAGAGAAGATTCAGGAAGGATTAATTGAGCTAGAACACATCCCAGGAGCACATCAACTTGCTGATGCACTTACTAAACAGATAAGTGCAGAAGGTTACAGAAATTTTCTACAGCAGACAGGAAGCAACCGTATGAAAGAAAATGCAGAAGAGTGAAGGTTATACAGCCTTATTCATCAAGACTCAAGCTTCACACCCCACGTTTTGAGGGGGAGTGTTGGAATTACCATATTTACCCTTCACTTACTGTATTAATTCTATCCCATTTATGTACATAGCGTATAGTGTAAGTTGTATATATAGGTAGCTTCCTGTTTACCCGCAATATAGTACAAACAATTCTCTCTGTAACAATTGTTCTCTGAATATAGAAGTTCTTTCAGTAATGAGTGAATCTTAGTGTTTCTTTCGTCGTCAACCTCCTCCCCGAAATACAAAACACGAAAACTGAGGTCTAGCTGACTTCTTGAACTTGTCATTGACCTCTCTTGATCGTTGTGGACAGTCCAAGATGTGGTGTCCTCACTTGTTGCATCCAAAGAACTTGTATTTTATCTTTTTTGTTGATTAGCAGGTTCTCTCTACTCTTTACTTCTTGAAGTTGTGGTTGAACATTTTCCTGAAGTACTTTTTGGCGTATAAAACCATCTCGTCTTCATCCAAGTCAAATTCAGACTCACTTTCCTCAAAAACATAAAGAGCTAATCCTTTGCCCTTATCCTTCTTGACTGACTCGGTATTCCTTTGCAGCGAGTGACATCTTGGGCAGGTCATGGACCTCCTGCATTGAGTATACCTTGTCATTTAAGGACGCTAGAAGCGATCTGAGGAACTTCCTTATCTGATTCTCGTTGGAAATGGTTCTCTTGAGCACAAGCATCTCTTTTGTGAACCGAGTATGCATCTCTGTGATGGAGCCCTTCTCCGTCTTCTTGAAGAGCTCCAAATGTGTAAGTAGAAGCTTAGTGTTTGTCTTCTTTATTTCCACATAACCCTCATAGGTGACTTCAAGTTAGGGCTGCCCATGATAGGTTAACCACCTTATTCAGTTAAACGCTTTCAGTTAACCAGGTTTTCGGTTTTCTAAAATTTAATTTCATTATCATTCCATTTAGAACGGTTAATCAGATTCTGGTAACCGTTTAATTCAGTTTTCTAAAATCTAATTTTATTATCATTCCGTTTAGAACGGTTAACCTTAGTTTGGTTCAATTTTATAGGTTAATCTTGTAATCGTATACTTTTAATTGATGAGACCCATACCATTAATATAATAGTACAACATTGATCATTCACCTAAATCATGAATGACAAATCAAACACATGTGACAAATATATATATATATATATATATATATATATATTCCCTCAATAACTAACATTAATTATTATATGAGGTGAGCATTAATATTTAAAGTTTTTCATTGTTTCTATAACTTGTTAACCGCGGTTAACCGTTATGGAAAATTCAATACCGTTACCAAAACCGATCATTATACAGTTCGGTTAACCATACCCGGTATGATTAACCTGAAAACAGGTATGGTTCACATCGATTTTGGTCGGATACCACGGTTTTAGAATTTTTTAGGCAACCCTACTTCAAGTGTCTTCCAAATACCCTTTGCTGATCTAGGGGAGGAGATCGTCGAATACTGCACCAGTAATAGCGCACAGGGGGGGAAGCTTGATAGCTCTAGCATTGAAGACTAGCTTCTTCACTTAGTCCTCTATCAAAGGTCTATAAATATAGGGTTACCTTAAGCATATTCGTCAATGCTCGTCATTCACCAGATTCTTGGATCTTTAGATTTAATGTGGAACTTCATTTTATTCTTCCAATGAGTGTAGTTTTCTCCGTTGAAAAGTGGACGTCAGTTTGGAGCTATGTCTTCTTCAAAAGCTAATATGACAGTATAAGTCATGGATCCTCTTGCAGAGTGGTCAACTCCTCAAAATAGTATGGCTCTGATACCACTTGTTGCTAGCTCGTACACTAATACACGTCACCGACCGGTCATGAATGTGTTTCGCAGTGGAAGAGAATCGAACACTTCAAGTATTAATCGCTAGAGTAGAAGACATTAGATAATCCAAACCGCAATCTTCTATTCAATTGAGTATCACACCTCGCAGTCACTCAATCTTTCTCCGCCCAACCCTATAGACTCGTGACAATTTAGAACTTACTCTTAAGCCCTGACTAAACATATTCAGTCTATAGTCTCCCAGCAGTTGAGGCAGTCCCCCGACTGCTCCTAGACTAAAGTCACAAGGGTAGCTAGGACAGTCTGGGAACAGTCGAGGGACTGATGGGAGACTGTCGATTCAATGAATTCAATTAACTTAGGTATAAGTTCTAAATTGTTCCGAGTTCATAGGGTTGGGCGGAGGGAGATTGAGTGATTGCGAGGAGTAATATTCAATTGAATATGATATTCCAATTTTAATTAGCCATTGTCTTCAATTCTAATGATTAATACTGGAAGTGTTCATTTCCCTTCCACTACAAGACAATGTCCAAAACTGGTCAGGGACGTGTATTAGCGTACGAGATAGCAACAAGACTCACATGGTATATTGAAGAATAAAATAAACATGAGGGGTATATTATAGAATAAAATAAACATGAGGGGTATATTATAGAGTAAAATAAACCCGAGTATTATATTTTAGTGATTTGTGAAGTATAAAATTTCTCAAAAATAAATTGAAATATGAAGAAGATATGAGATGGAAAAAAGAGAGTAAGAACCCACGAAAGAGTGTTCTTTTACAAGAACCCTTGAACCCAATTATTAGACCCACAACAACTATTCTTCACCACAATGTTAAGAACACATTTTTGAAAAATCAGGGCAAACGAGGGAACTTCGAAAAATCAGGGCGCCTTTTCTGCATGAAAGCTTCCCTTCCTTCAGAACCTTCTTCGGTCCCGTAGAACACCAATGTTGCATTACCTCCCAGTTCCTACATTATTGCCAAAGAATATATGAACAAACATACAAAAACTAAGCTCAATTATGCAGCATGCCTACATATATCTTCAACAGCAGCAACACTTCAACGCAACTGTATCATAGAGTATAGATGACCGGTTCATATCATAAAAAACTGGGATATCATAACAACGCCAAACCTGGAGCCCTGCATGACCATCATCAGCTGCATTGATAGCCGATTTAAGTACTCGAATCGCAGTTGGGCTATTACTGAGGATTTCGCGGCACCACTTAACAGTTTCTTGTTCTAACTTCTCCAGCTGATGATGGATTCAAGAGTCAGGAAGAACATAGAAAGCAAGACTATAATCAATCAACACAAATGAGCAATCAAACAGAGGGATTGTTCAGAAATTGTTTCACTCACCGGCACAACCGTGTTGACAAGCCCCATTTTCTCTGCCTCAGCTGCAGTGTAGAATCTTACTAAATACCACATCTCTCTAGCCTTTTTCGGCCCTACCTGTTCCCAAATCCAAGTATGTAGCACCCAACTTTGTAACAAGCTTTAAAATACAACTTTTTCTTGGTGGAAAACAACACCCAATACAAGCAATGAAGAAAGAAAGACGAAGCAAGCTTATGTACCAGACGAGACATAATGGAGCTTCCATATCCCGCATCGAAGCTACCAACCTGCCACCAGATAGTACCATATCAACAGTATTCTAGGGGAGGGGGCATCAATCATAAAAATGAAGGAATATCTTTTAACTAGTTGGAGAGAAAGGAGAAACAGATAGATTCAATTCAATAGTAACGGAGGACTTGACCTTTGGACCAGTCTGGCCGAAAATGGAATTATCTGCAGCAATAGTCAAATCACAGACCATGTGTAAGATATGCCCTCCTCCCACAGCGTAACCTGCAACCTTTTTTGTTTGTTAAACACTCAAGATTAGCTAACAGCGACCCACAGTATAATAAGTGCAAGCACAAGCACACCCGGGCAATAAATCATTAGTACAATTTACCATAGCTATAACAGGTTTTGGGAGTCTTCTAATCTGCACCTGCAGAATACATTGCAAGTAGAAACTTTAATTAGCTTTGAGGAAAACTCATCATTATGAAAAAGACATCATCAAGCAGCTCCTTTAAATTCAATTTACCTGCAAGTCTAACACATTAAGGCGGCCAAAATTATCAACATCAGCATACCCGTCCTTGCTTCTTACCGCCTGGTCTCCACCACTGCAAAACGCCTCCGTTCCCTGCCAACCAATATTTAAAAACCTTCAGGGAAGGACAGCAGTTGGCTCCCATGAAAATCAGAATAATCATTCTATACAAATCTTCAAATGAGGATTAATCGAACAGTTCTACTTCATTCACTGGTATCAAATAAAGCAAACATTTTACCTTCCCAGTGAGGATGATGACGCCAATGGATATATCGTCTCTTGCGTCATTGAAAGCCCGGATAAGCTCCTTAATCGTCTGAGGCCGAAAAGCATTCCTTCTCTGGGCCTATTAATCGTAATCTTTACCAACCCCACCACACCAAAACGAACGAACCAACAAAAATAATCAGTTTTCTTTCTTTTCAGAAAGGAGACATAGAGGTCTCTGAAACTGCAAAAAAATGACGCTGACCTTTGCAATGCCTTCACCATCGGCTTTTTCGTAGATGATATCTGTGTACATTTTACCCAGCTCGTCGCAAGCCGCCCTCCAAATGACAGGGTCACTGGATACTTCGCCGTGAACCCGATGGTAGCTACTGTCAATGCCTTTAGTTGAGCTCGAGGAGGCGCCACTGAAATCGACTGCTTCAATTTTGGTGCTCGAGTCCACCTCGATCAGATGTGCCGCAACTCGCGACATTCTCCTGGTAGCTGCGTCCATTCCGTGAGCACCAAGGTCCGAATTGAAGGGGATGAGTGGCAAAAAGGCAACTGCTGATGAAGAGGATGATGGAGATAAGGCGATATCCTTGAGAATTCCGCCAAGATGATATATATACACCGTGGCAAGTGAGGCGGGCCAAGTCACGGATAGAACAGTAAATGACTATTCGTCCATTCTTTAAAAAGTCTTCAAAAATTACAATAAGTATCCAAAACTTATAACAAATTTTAATAACCCCTGATATAATTCGAAAATAATGAAGATAACATTGTTGCCGCATCTCTGGAAAATCTGGATGGAAATTATATTGATGAGGATGTATTTTTTTTGTCATTTTCTATAGTTTTTAGTTAGATTAAAGATGAAATAAGGTTAAAAAAATAAGAAAAAAAAACAGTCGAAATTGGTCAAAGTTTGTCAACACCAGTCGATGTAGTCAAAACCGGCCAGTTAAAACCAGTCAAAACAAGTATGATCAGTCTAAAAAGGTGAAAATCGATCAAAAACAAGTCCAGCCGATCTAGAAAAGTTAAAAGCGGTAAAAAACCAGTCTAAAATTGGTCAAAACTAGACAGTTCACACTACAACAAAAGTACATTTAGCACTAAACAAAAGTACATTAATCATTGACCAATAATAATTTTTTGAAACTGTGATGACAAATGTTGACGGGTGTATCACAGTTGAACACATTAAGTAGGATTCGAATACAGGAACAATGCATCTTGGCAAACTTTCAGTAATCCCGAGTATCTGACTGCACTAATCTAAATATATACTACTGATGTACTAATTATCTATGGATCTATCACGTTAATAAATTTACATTATGATGCTAAAAAAACATCATTTAACTAATTTCATATTTTCATTTGGTTCATTAGTTTCCATTAGATTAAAACTATTGATACTTTTTTCTCCCCTCGTTTAATTTCTGAAATTTGAATTCTCACCAAAATGTATACTACTATAATCCATACCCCTACGTACAGTGCTGGTAAGCATGATTGTGTGATAAACAATTTCTCAGCAACTTTTCCGACAACTTGATACAATTACCCAACAATATGCAATCATAAGAACTAAAAATAAACCATCACCCGATAAACCAGCAGTAAACAACCGCCATTCATGTCAATATGGTCACTCAGATGTCCATGTAACAGTCACAGTGACCGGCAGCAGTCTCTAACAAATAGAGCCTAAAGATCAATGTCAAAGCAATATATAAGAAGACCAAAGGCAGAAAAAACACGGACCTCGAGCTAGCCAATAATTAGAGCCAATTACAAATCAACTACAATTACAACATAAAACAGATCACGTAGGGATGCATGCGTTCTTTATTTTCACACCATCGACAAAAAAGTCCTAACACAGCAACGGGTGAACCCTCTATGTCGCAGCAATTTAGGCTCCGTACAAAAATCAGAGGAGACAAAATGAATCCCTACCTAATTAGAACCAATTAGAATGGCATACTACGATACAAAGCATTGAAATAGAATTGTGATCAAGAATTCTTAAATTTCACCCCATTAACAAAACAACAAATGATTGACCACCACAAACCTAGAACAATCAGCCAATTATCCTTACACCGTGTGATTTCTTTGCCAAACCAGCTCTATCTTCCATCTTTAAAGGCTCAGGTGGAGAGAACACAAACTTCCCACTCGAGCGAGTAGGATCATCTGTCACCACATCATCACTAGCTTGTGAAGAACTCACTGAACCTTCTTCTGCACCATGGTTTGGAGCTTCGTCATGCTCATCTTCTTCTTCACTCACTTCATGATTAGCTAAATCTGCAGCAGTATTTTCATCACCTTCCGCATCTCGTTCTTCTTCTTCTCCTTCCTCTTCTCCTTCCTCTTCTTCTTCTGCTTCTGCTTCTTCCTCTTCCTCCTCGTATTGCATTGTCAAGGATTCTTTCTCATTAACATCATGAACCCATGTCACATTTCCATCTTCCAGAAAGGCAACACGCTTCTTACCACCAGTCTTCATTGGCGAGCAGTTGTGCTTCACTGCTACATTTGTCTTCCTTCGCTGTTCCAGACAGTTCTTTCCATCACTGATAGAGCTACCTCTGCCTCTGTTCCTGCCAACATTATGATTGACTCTCGAAGATGTTCCCACGTCTCTTTCCAACGCCTTAGACATGGAGTTGATCCTATCGATCCTATTTCTCAAGGAATCAATCAACCTCATCTCTTCATTGCTAAGTTCATGATTCTGACTCTTGGAGTCCTTTCTGGCTAGACGTGATTTCGTAGTGACCACCTTATTTGCCCGAGAAGAATTGTCATCAATCTTTGTCAGCTGTGTGGTGGCGGTTGTGACCCTAGAGACAATTACTTGTCTTTTCACAAAGAGCTCATCAATGGACGCCAGAAGCTGGTCAAGTTCTCGACTAACTGATCTCTTACTATCTCTCACCAATTGATCCTCACCCTATCATCCAGATTTTAAAACAAAGAAACTCAGAACTTCGGGCAATTACGTTCATTCATCATCAGCACAGGAGCAGCAATGACCACTAAACCCAAAATAAAAAGCAGAAGGAAACATAAACACGCAAAGATAAGCCTGTGGCATCTTAATTTTACCTCAATGGATTCAAGTCTGATGACCAATTTTCTCGCCTGGCGAGAGACAGATCCAAAATCAATCCCCCGCTTCACCGTGGACAGTGTTGACCTGAGAACATTAAGATGAGACTTGATCGAAGCAAGCTCCTTCAGCTCATAGAGCGCCCTGGATCTACGAACGAGATAAACCCTAAAGTGGGTTTGGATGGTACGAGCCGCGAAGTCGCGAAGAGAGAGAGAGGGGGAAGGAGAAAGTCCGTGGAGAGCAAGCTCGAGGGTCTCGATGCGTTGACGAAGGGAAGCAATGAGGAGGGAGTAATAATGGGGGTCGTCCAACTGATCGACGGCGTGAGGAGAATGATGCTGTTGTTGTTGTCGAGGGAATCGGGTTTGTTTGGCGTGGTTGTTGTGGGGTAGCTGGGAAGGTGTGGTGGTTTGGCATTGACCGCAACATTGACCAAGATCGGTGAGGGTAGAAGTTGATGGGGTGATGTGAGGAGGGTGTTGGGGAAATGTGTGCGTTTGAGGGTTATGGAGAAGGTGAGAGATGACTGTTTGGAGGAGGATAGGGTCTGTTGGTGGTGGGAGTGGTGGCAAGCAAGGTGGACATGGCGGTGGGGGTGATGGATGGCAGCAGCAAGATGGAGCGGCGGCTGGTTGAGGTTGGTTGCAGCGGTTGCTGCGGCAGCAAGCCATCGGAGACGACGAGATCTGGAGTTGAGAAGGAGTGGGGGAAGGGTTGGATTGGATTGAAATTTGGAACTCCTTTCTAATTATTACTACTCCCTCCGTCTCATCTTGACCGTCCTATTTACTATTTGGACATGTCGTTTGATTTCAATTTTTAACATATAAGATAAATTAATTTTGAAAATTTAAGTTTTTGCATATGATTCCTTACATGATAAACTATATAATACAAAATTTAGTTTTATAAAATTATTTTACCTTATATGTTTAATATTGAGGTGAAAAAACGTGCCAAAAAGCAAACAGGACACTTATGACAGGACGGAGGTAGTATTAGTACTAGTAGGTGAAAAGGAAAGGGAATAAGGAAAAGGCTGACATTCCGTAGAATCTCACCTGACCAAGTCACATGTGTGCACTCACTGCCACTGGGTGTTGATTACCAGAATCATGTTTTCAGTTCTTTTAACAAAAATTAGATACCAACATGTTGCATATTCTGTTCATTCAACTTAAAACACGAATAAAAAGACCAAAATGCTCTTATACTACCGTGATCTTCTTGTTTATTTTTTAGCACGTTTTTCCACTTCAGTATTAAACATATATAAGATAAAATAATTTAATAAAACAAATTTCAACAACTTATAGTTTTTCACATAAGGATTCTATTGTAAAACTTAGATTTGTAAAATTATGTTATCTTACATGTTAAATATTGAAGTCAAACGAAATGTCCAAATAGTGAATGAGAAGGTCAAATAGGGACAGAGGGAGTAGTATTAGTTAACCACTTTGAAACAACCGAGAGAGATTCAAACGCAATAGCAGCTGACAGCAGAAGACAAGATTGAGTCAGAGGCAAATAACCAAGATGCAAGAGTAGAAGGTGGACCACTTAGGAAGAAATCGAGCCAAAAGTTAAAACCCAAGAGACCGTCCGCAACATGCACCATCTTGGGAGGCCAGAAGAGGGGAAACCCATATCCACTTCAATTAAAGATGAAACTTAACACTAAACAAAATAGCAAGGAAAAGGATAATCTCCGTATATGAAGATCGACAAAAAAACTGACATGCATAAGAAATTATGATAATAAAGGATAAAGGTAACAAAGATGATAGAGTGCATAGATAGAAAATAAAAACCAAACCAATCGGAAGAAACATCCATACCAAACAACCCTTACACTACTAGAGAGAAGATGGTAGAAGAAACTTTGGGAAGTTGCTCTGATGACAATGGATAGTGGCAGAGAACATAGTAAACTTGGGCAAAGCGGCTAGAAAACAGGAGAGAGGAGAGTAGAGATTATTTTCTTTCTCTATGATGGCTGGATAAGCTTATTGATAAGCTAAGGAAACATATATTTTTCTCACTACAATACCAAACCCAAATCTTCAATCGAGGATTACTGGGAATGACATTATACTAAAAATGAAGCTTGCACAATCACGTTAGAGTATCACTTACCCATGTCTACTGTTTTAAGGCTTCAGTCAATAACACTCTTCAGGGTTCCAAATGGCTAAAAGAATTAGAAACTTGATTGACCCCTAAGTGCTTCTTTGTAAAATGTTGCATGATATTGTGCCGTGTGTAATATTCTAACAAAAAGGATAGGAGACCCGAACTATTACTTTTGTGCCAAAGTATAAACCTTAGCCATGTTAGTTTGACTTATAAAATTTATTCCTATTTTCAAGATGAGATAATTAAAATCCGTTGGACCATTTACTCAAACAAAAAAAGAACTAGTCATAATCCGGATTCTCAGTCATGAAGAAAAATTGAAGTTCGATCTGCTTTCTTTAACTTCTACGCTCAGACTCAACTTTATATCACAAAATAGGGTTAACTTCAGTTCCCAATAAGGGTAAATAGGGTAAACTTCAGTTCCCAATAAGTTCAATGTGGATGGTGGCTGCTTGAGAAGGTAGGAGAACCTCAATAGAAGATGTTGCTGGGAATGCGATGGGTCCTTGATAGTAGTGGTTGTTGTTAAACTTCTGGGACCTTATTCCCCGAAGTCACTAAGTCTTTACAATATCCATGGCCATGAATGTTGCAAAGAACCTGAAGTTCTCTCATATGCACACGGAATGGAATTGTACATTTTGCAGCATGATCCTAATGCTTTTACTTCCCCTGATGCCGCACGTATTCTGAACAATGTAAGGTATTGCTACTTTTTTGTTAACATATGACCTCTCGGGTTCTGTTTTTTCTACAAAAAACATTACGGGGTAATCTTATACGTACGGTTGGCACTAACTAGTAACTACTAAGCGACGCTGAAGGAATCTACAACTAGCAAAAACGTGTAGAATTCTTACCCGCTAGTCAAGAACTACACTGTAACGCTCTCTCAGCCCCTGGTTTAACTACCTCGGCCGCAAATCTGAAATTATGTACTACTAAAAAACTGTTCAATAATCCATATAACAAAATCCATCTTCACCCTCTTCATCATCCTCCTCGAATTGGAACCCTGATCTCAGTGGATGAGGAGAATCTGTTTCAAAGAGGAATGTGGGAGCTTGCTGCTGGAAGTTTGAAGGCTTTGTGTCGTTCATCTCAATGGCAGAGATAATTTTTTCCTTGATACAATTCTCTACGGCATTCACTCCAGTAACTTCCGCATCCAGCTTAAGAAGAGACAAGCATTCACGCTGGAAAGTATGGTCATTAGATGTTAATATCAGGCCAGCGAGACTTTTTGCCAACTCAGGGGCGTAATCACGTATCTGAAGAAGATGGGGAAAGTTGTGACTGTTAGTCTATAAGTCTTCAGTAAATAAAATCAATCTACGCATCAAGAAAATGTTGTCACTGGAGTAGAACCCTGTATAACGTTAGTAAAGAGAGATTTTGGAGGAATATCACAAACAAGTTAACCTTCAGTGCCCGTGCGCTCAGGAGGCACCCAGGGTAATTTTGCTTGAGATCAAGCAGCGCATCATTTACTGATTTCTTCGTAAGTTTGCCCACAACCTTTGTTCTCCTTTTGAATGGTGATCGGTCAACCTTGAACAAGAGTTAAGGAACAGTAGAATCTAGCTAGTGAAACAAAGTATAGATAATATATTTAGCTATCACTTGTAAGGATTATAAGCGGTTAATATATGGATATTGCTTGCTGTAACAATGGAAAGCTATGTTGATATGGAGATTTGCTGGTAAGTTATCCCACTCCAGTACAGCTGAGCCCCCTCGGTCATGTATGCTTTTTAGGGTGAGCCCATAACTGTTCCAGCTGACTTTTTTCAGGGCATTTGAAACTGATGTTTCTATATTACTAGGGCAGAAGTCTTTGAAATATAGAACCTGAGCAATGCATATGAGTTTTGTTAGTTAAAAAGATAATTACCAAAAGTAAATTTGAAAAAGAAAAGGACCCTGCATACGATCAATAAGCAAATGAGTGAGGATTATGAAACTGTAACGCATCATACATAGCTCAGATATTGTAGAAATTCAAATACTCTTGTCAGCAATACCAAAAATAATTCAATCCAAACCTCTGTTTTTTTAGTGTTTTTCAACAGACAGCTTGAACCATCTGATGACTCGCTAATTACAATTGCAGCTTCTAGGATCAGGTGGTTATCTTGATGGATCTCTGAGAGAGCCTGACCACTTCCAATCTTTAGGTGCTGGTCACTACAGAACAAGAAATAATTTTTAAGTTCTAATTGGTGCAAACCAGCTCACTTTCAAAATTTCTTTTTAGGGTTCTTCTTTGTTCTATAAAATCTAACTGAAAAGAGCTGTAAGCATAACGAATGGCTTGCTACTCACTTGTTTGGAAAGCAAGATTGACATTTATCAGTTGAAAGATATCCGTGCCTAAGTACACGTTTTTGTAGCCCTTCCTTTAGCTGTTCCATGATCGAGGGAGGAGAAAAACATACCAGTGCACTATCATTTATCAGTATCACATTTTCATACTGTGATCCAGCATGAGTGCTTAATTGGGTCATCACTTCAACAGCAATATTCTGAACAGAGAAGAAACTAATAAGTCAAATTGTCTGGATTGCAGGCATCAAAAGTCAGTTTAGGAAGTCTGTTGGGGAAAGGAAGAAGCGTAACATATATCAGGATGGGACGTAAAAGATGCAATTAGTCATCAGTTTCTGATAGCCTTTCGGACAGCATACATGTTCCTACTGATCCAACTGAGAGGAGATGTTAGTGAGAAAGATAAAATCTGAACTTACGTGTGGCTTCAGCATCAGCAGCTGCAAAGGAAAGCAGAAAATAAGCGAGCTCTAACATTAGAAAGGGGATCAAAAGCCTATTACAGCTTTTATGTCGAACAGTTTCAGCATTAAAGATCAATTTAAAGAGGAGATAAATACTCTACAAGATTGTCTGTAGATTCTACCTTTTGGAAGTAAGAGGTCATGCCTATTACAAAAACTTCCATGTCCTCGGTGCTGGATAAGGATACTTCTGACCCACTAAAATGAAAATCATTTGATCTCATCACTTGTAGACAGAAAACTATCTCTATGTGGTTTATGTAATACCGAGCTTAGCACCTGAACTTGGCATTGTTCTTTGGTCTTGAGGGAAGCCTAATAACCCTTCTTCTCGTTTCCTTGAGGTTAAACTTGTAATGGAATAGCTGGTCATCATTAATACCTGTAACATGCAAATTATCCCTGTTTAATGCGTCTTCTTGGATCTTTGATTTGACAACATCCAAATTATCCGAAAACTCTACTCTGGAAAACAATGAGATGTAAATTTTCAATATCACACTCCGTCAAGCTCCATAAATACTAGGAGCGCACTTACTGGTAGTAATGACAGACAGCATTCCATCTGAATCAAAATGAAGCTACTAGTCAGTCGGTATTCTGGTACAACCGGGCTGTAGTTAATTATAACAGGGAGAAAAGCACTTCAAGAGTAGAGCTATATAGATATGCGGTGAGTACTAACCCAACAGGTGCAGAGAAACCACCGAGTCCATACTTGATACCATGAAACTCCCTCCAAGGTGCTTCCAACTCTGTATCTGAAACTGGCGAACTCCAAAATGTCACGGCTGATGCTTATAACCGTATCCAACAAGCGATTGTATTTTGCTAACTATTGTAAACATGTAATAGTGGCATTCTCAGCATCTGTCGCGCGCAGACGCTAGACATACTTAAGATCCACGCTAGAGGAAACAAATGCCGGAACGTAATTCAAGTAATCTTCGTGCGATCATTTCCAAAAACGTAATTGGAAGATTCATTTCAAATAAAGCACCACAACTCTTACCACCATCATCCACCGCGAATGCGCTAAATACAAACTGAACAAAGGAGAGAGAAAGTACTTGAAATTTGAATTTTAAGAGGATCTGTTTGTGGAGAGCATCCGATTGAAACGGATAGCCGGCAGAGATCAGAGGATAAGCGGCACCTTTGGATCCCAAGCGATATCAACTGAAGTAGAACACCGGGGGAAGTGGAGTAGTCGATTTAGATTGCCACCTTGAAACTACTAGGAGGAAGGACTGGAAAAAGTTTCAAGAAAAGGAGATAAATCATTGAGGAAGCAAAAGGTAATCTCCGATCGAACTCTACCTGCTCGCAGAGCTTTTGCACCGATGAATTCTCCACATCCATTCCCGCAGACGAGCAATCCTCGGCAACGGGGAAGTTTCAACTTTCAAGCGACTTGGCTGGCGCGTAATCTGTTCAGTTTCGAGACTGAAGACGAGAGACGAAGAGATGTTCCAACTTTTCACGACAGACCCAATTTTATAGTACTAGTAGATTTTTATTGGAAAATTTCTTGGGAACGGGTGTTTGGCCCCCTCATTTCCCATGAAGGAGTCTCTTCTGTTGTAATTCCCGATTTCGGGTTTTTTTTTTACCCGTTGTAAAGAAGCCGATAATTCATTTATCGGCTTCAGTGATGCCGATAAATGAATTATCGGCTTCTTTACAACCAAATTCGACCGTTGAGGCTTTGTAAGAAGCCGATAATTCATTTATCGGCATCACTGAAGCCGATAAATGAATTATCGGCTTCTTTACAAAGCCCCAACGGTCGAATTTCTGGTATGAGCTTATATAAACGACTGAATGGCTCTTCAAACTTCTGCTGCTTCATTGCTATCTCGTTCCTATTTTTCCTTCTCTTTACACATTCCTCACTCTTTCAACCATTTGCTATACATATTTGATATGGATATCCCATGTACTCTGTATCTAAATGTAGAGCTCAAATACAATCCAGATGGTATTTATTTTCATATAAATCCCAATTGGTCGAAATTTATCGATTGTGAAATTCCCCAGTCTTCCACATATCAATCCTTCAAAGATACCGTCAAAAATCTTGTCGACTTGGAGTTAGGGGGAGATTATGTCATCACCGACATGGTTTGCAGAAAGTTGGAGAACAAATATCCAACTTGCTCTTATCTTCCACTCAAAATTACCAGCGATTCCCGGGTGAAGCTGATGATATCGAACTTCATCAAGAATTCAGACTTGCTGAACAACGTGGCTGTGCAAGTTGAGTTCGAGCATGTGACTACCCCTTCTCCGGAGGAAGACAATGAAACCGATGATGATTTTTCCCAGCATCAACAAGCCGAAGATGAAAATCTACAGACTTCGGATGATGATTCGGAGATGGAGCCAGAAGATTTACCTGACGACGACGACATGGTTGATGAAGCTGGGCCCTCCACACCGTACACTCCTGCAGCCCCGTTCTCATCGCAAGTGGATTTAGAGGCCATAAGCCAGATACCATCAGACATTGATCGACGCGGTTTGCCATACTGGAGGCCAGGTCAAGAGTTCGTCGTGGGGCAAGAATTTGCTGATAAAAATGTTCTTGTGACTGCAGTAAAACAGTATCACTTGGAGAGAAACGTAGATTTCATTGCTCCCGAGAATAACAGGAGAATTTACACCCTAAGGTGCCGACAAGGGTGCACTTTCAGATTTCGAGCTGCGCTGCTAAAGAATTCATTTGAATGGCGGATACGGAAATTCAGTCCTCACACATGTGCTCCAGCCCTAGACGAGAGTAATGATCGTTTTTTGACTTACAATTTCATAGCTGAAGTCATGATACCAAGGATCAAAGAGAACCCTGCTCTACAAGTGAAGACTGTGATTCAACTTATCCGCTCAGAATATAAAAGGAAGATTAGCTACAAGAAAGCTTGGTTAGGCCGTGCTGAAGCGATAAGAAGGGTCTATGGTGATTGGGAGCAGTCATTTACCGAATTACCCAGGTATATCATAACCATCAAACACACTATACCTAATTCGTATGTCGACCTAGAGTCAACTGTTGTGTTTCAAGATGAAACTCAGACCACTTCTGTTAGGCGGTTTAAGCGTTGTTTTTGGGCATTTGGGCCATGCCTCACTGCTTTCAAGTATATGAAACCTCTACTTCAAATAGATGCCACCCACCTGTACGGTAAGTACAAAGGAAAATTATTGGTTGTTGTGGCTCAAGATGGTAACAACAAGATAATACCAATGGCCTTTGCTATTGTTGCTAGCGAATCTAGAGACGATTGGAAATATTTTCTTGACCGTGTTCGCAACATAGTCATTGGAGCTAGGAACGATGTGGCAGTTATTACGGATCGGGCCGCAGCTATAATGTCAATAATGAGGGAAGAACAGTACTGGCTTCCTCCTTATGCCCAACATTTCTTGTGTATTCGTCATATTGCTTCAAACTTTCAGACAAGATTTGGAAACAAGGAGTGGAAGAAGTATCTCATCAACACAGGTAATTGTGAGAGATTTGTATGTCTTCATCTTTTTGTATGTCTTAATCTGATAAAATTTCTTGTGCAGGCTACTATTTCAGGAGGGATATAGTTCAGGACAGATTAAATCACTTACTTTCACTACACCCCTCAATTCCTCCTTTTTTCAACGAGCTGCCCCCTGAGAAGTGGTCACGTGCGTATGATGATGGCAAAAGGTGGGGCCATATGACTACTAACTTGGTAGAGTGCATGAATGGGGTGTTGAAGAGGGTTCGGCTCTTACCGGTAACAGCTATTGTTGAAAGCACACTGTACAAGTTAATAGATTACTTTCGAGATAACTTAGAAACTTACACTGCACAAAGGAATAGTGGGTTGTTTTTCACCAAACACCTACTGGAGAAAGTAGGTGAGAACCAAACACTTGCCAACTACCACCGTGTGGTTGTTATCGATGCTATGGATTTGGTGTTTGAGGTGGTTGACAATGGGGATCCGAACTTAAGGCGTGACAAAGGTAAATTTGCAGTGCGAATTAACTCTAGGGAATGTGAATGCGGTGAATGGCAGGCGTTTAAGTATCCATGCTCACATGTCATGGCCGTGTGCTGTACTACCGCCCTGGACTGGAGGAACTACGTTCATCCAGTTTACAGACTTGAAACGATGATACAGGCTTACAGCGAGAACAAGTTTGTGCCACTAGGAAATCAAGGGAAGTGGCCCATATACGCCGGACTTCGTATTGTTCCTGATCCTGCAATGATGCGCAACGTTAGAGGGCGCCCCACATTCTCCCGTATTCATAATGAAATGGATGAGAATTATGAGCGTGAAACAAGACATTGTGGGCTATGTCGCCAACGAGGACATGTAAGGACAAGATGCCCGAATGCAAGTTATAATTAATTCCCCACTATCATTGTATCTTATTGCATTAGCCAATTATGCTCCTGCTCAGACAGGTCGTGCCTTTAGCAAGCACAACAAAAAAATGTAATTTACCCATTGTCTGTTGTAATGAATTATCTTTACATTTGCATTTCTTAAATAAGCAAGGACTAAAGATTGATTTGATATACCATTTTATTGGCTTAGGAAATATTCCAAATACATAAAGCGATTCAGTGACATCCATCACTGTTTTATTGCAGTACGACATACTAATACGTATTCATCTTCTCATACGTGCTTTCTTTAAAAAGGAACATATAGTCAATTATATGTTCTACGGGTGGCCTAGCCCGCCCAAATCTCACCAAAATCTTGAAACAGCGCAAGTGGCGAGCAAAAAACAGCGCAAGTGGCGAGCAGAGTAGGAGTAGTAAGAGAGAGGGAAGAAATAGAAAAATAAGGAGAAGCGTGAAGAGTGAAGCTTTAGAATGGACGAGATATGCATCATCCACCAACATATCAACCTTCGTGTTCGCTGTCATCTGAACAGTGTTCTTCATTATACTCTTCTGCCAAGGATACGCTCGAGAAATTATCACGTGGTGGTGGGGTAACTTCCCTGAATGCATACACCACATAGAATTCTAATCGATTATAAAACTGTTGATTATAAACGAACCGTTCAATCATTGTTTGAACGTGAACATCTCGTTTTATTTGTAATGGCCCCCATACTGGGCTTGGCTGGGAGCGCAGCAGCAATCGATGAAGTATCGATTCAAGGACACAATTGTAACCGTAACGCTCTTTCAACCTAGTCTCTACAACATTGTCAAACTCGGCGAACGTAATATCCATTTCGATATCCAAATCGAAATGCTCAGTGGAATATGTTCTGGCAAAATACAGACCTGAATCGTTGGTGATTGGCTCAACATCAAGCAATATAGTGCAAGGGATCTCCATTGATGAAATGCGACGAGGGAGTTGAGTAACAGATATGGATAACTTATGTAATTTAGTAATGACAACGGATGTGGGTAGTTATCTATGTGAGTGAAAAAAAACGCTTGTTGTATTTATATGCATAGGATAAGAGAGAATATATACCGTGAGAATAAAATTGAAATGCATTGGGGGACGGGGGAAATCTTATCTGATTAATCCTGTCTGCCATCATCTGCATCTAATTCTTTATCTGTTGTCTTTAGTAATGAAATGTGATTACATTTTTTTTTGTTTTCAACAAACGAATAAAAATTGCTTTCAAACACCGCAGTTGGAATTCCACACGATACATCACATGCAAGGAATAATTAAAGCATCATTTTTTTGGCAAAGACAATATTCCAAGATAAGGAATTGTATTCTATTGTAATGTAGCAGGAAAAAATGTAATTATAAAAGGGGTACAGCTTGGAATAATGTCGTCATCTCTCATTTCCTCAACCGTTGCACCAGTTTCAATTCATAGTATATTTCCTCACCACTCCTCAAAGTAGTGAACCATAGATTAGAGTGATGTCTTCGACCAACATGTGGATGGCTTTGTACCGAGGAGATGATATTATCCTCATACACTTTATTGAAAAGAATGGTCAAAGTCGCGAACAGACACAAAAACTGCATATCAAAAAACTGCACTCCGGTACCACTTTGCGCTTACAGTTCGGACCACCAAATGATTCACGTTGTGCTCCAAATTTTGTATGAACGTAGTACTACATGCATACAACCTTGTATCAAAAATTGGTGGCCAACGGACAGCGGAAACCTATTAAAAAGAATGGTCAAAGTCGCGAACAGACACAAAAACTGCATATTAAAAAACTGCACTCCGGTACCACTTTGCGCTTACAGTTCGGACCACCAAATGATTCACGTTGTGCTCCAAATTTTGTATTAACGTAGTACTACATGCATACATCATTGTATCAAAAATTGGTGGCCAACGGACAGCGGCAACCTATTGAAAAGAATGGTCAAAGTCGCGAACAGACACAAAAACTGCATATTAAAAAACTGCACTCCGGTACCACTTTGCGCTTACAGTTCGGACCACCAAATGATTCACTTTGTGCTCCAAATTTTGTATGAACGTAGTACTACATGCATACATCATTGTATCAAAAATTGGTGGCCAACGGACAGCGGAAACCTATTGAAAAGAATGGTCAAAGTCGCGAACAGACACAAAAACTGCATATCAAAAAACTGCACTCCGGTACCACTTTGCGCTTACAGTTCTGACCACCAAATGATTCACGTTGTGCTCCAAATTTTGTATGAACGTAGTACTACATGCATACATCATTGTATCAAAAATTGGTGGCCAACGGACAGCGGCAACCTATTGAAAAGAATGGTCAAAGTCGCGAACAGACACAAAAATTGCATATCAAAAAACTGCACTCCGGTACCACCTTGCGCTTACAGTTCGGACCACCAAATGATTCACGTTGTGCTCCAAATTTTGTATGAACGTAGTACTACATGCATACAACCTTGTTGCTAAATTTTAGGGACTTCAGGGTTAAACAATTGCTTCAAAAAAATGGACAAAATAACAAATAAATCAACGTTTTAAAAATAGAAAAGACAATGTTAAATCCTTACACTAATAAGTTTAAAATTAAAGAACAAGTGATAATACACGGGAAAACTACATAGTCAATGTTCATAAACTAAGGATTAGTGAAATCTGAATTAAAAAATCGACGATTCCTAAACCTAGAGTGTGTGCCCCTTAACCACATCCCCCGATCTTCCTCATTTTCCGGCTGATCAGCAGGTGTACTTGGATCTGCTGATGCAGATGGCGCCGGAGGACCGTGCTGTGGTGTACCTGAAGGAGCAGGCTGCTGCAAAGATGACGGATCATATGAAGGAGCAACAACGTCTGAGTTTGTTGTGTACGCCACCAGCTAAATTGGCCCAGTCAAATTGTCCAGTTAATTCTGCGTCATCATATACAGCTGCTCACAAAAGGTGACCAGCTCCTGAGTAGTCATGTTGTCAACAGAAGTAGCAACCTGGTTCGACGAACCTGCACCAGCATCAAAGTGTGCACCAAAATCAGGGGGTACCTGGCCATAGGTTGTCTGCTCTGGCTGAGAAGGTGGCTGTGGCTCAAAAGATGGCCGATATCCCTCTCCTCAGTGACTGTAACAGGGACAATGGAAAGCTGTGTCTGAGATGAAGGATAGTTCTGGGGTGGTGGTGGTGGTTGATAAGTGGTGAAATAATGCTCTCTCAAGATCTTTATTCGTCGTCATTTTATTTGGCGCATGACTTATTTCACCACTTTATGGAGTATTTGTGTGTTTTTTTAGTGATCTTACACTTTTGGCTTGTTGTTAAATAGGTAATACTCTTTGGAGTACATTTTGAGAGCTTTATATGAGAAAGCATCAATGTTCGAGCACCTCGGGAAGGATGCCTAGCCAACGGGAAGCATCGGGAGAGTTCCGGCACAGAAAAAATGACATTCTGGGGCCGACCGAACTTGCGACCGGACTTGCAAGTTCGGTCGGGCTCTGTTCAGGCCGTCCCCAAACTCACTGGAATCGACCGAACTTGCGACCGGACTTGCAAGTTCGGTCGAGCTTTAAAACCCGTCACGTGCTGCGCTTAAAAGAGTCCGACCGAACTTGCGACCGGACTTGCAAGTTCGGTCGGACGCGAATTTTTGCCCAGATTTGCGTTTCAAGAGCTGATTTTGGGGCTTCCTTCCTCATTATCCAACACACACGACTACAACCCTAAAGAGAGGAGAAAGAACGTGAAAGAAGAGAAGAAAGAAGAAAGAAGAGGAAGAAGAAGAAGAAGAGAAGAAGGAAGAACTCACCTTCTCCAAAGCTTCCAAGCTTCAACAATGGCTTCTTCTTACTCTTTTCTAGTTTTCCTTCCTCTATGTTTGAGTAGTACCCCATTGTGCTTTGGGATGGGTCTTTGAACCCAAACCCTAGATTTGCTTGTGAATCTTTATTATGCCTTAATATAGTGTTGTTCTCTCTCAATTATCTTTCAATGTCCTCAAATTGATCTCTTGAGTGCATTTGTGGTGAACCCAAACTACAATTTGGTTTTGAGTTAGGGTTTGTGACCAAATTGAGAGAGAACTCTTGATTTATGCTTCTAGGATTAGTGAGCATAATTTGGAGCTTTGTTCTAGAACTTGCTTAGTGCTGCTTAGTGAGTTTAGTCCTAATTGATTTTGAAGGCTAAAATTAACTAAGTAAGAATTAACTCATCTTTGGTTTAGAGAATTATTATTTTTGTTCTAAAAGACAACTATGGCATAAGAAGAGTTGCTAGCATATCTAGGTAGTTTGGGGGATTGCCAAATTCCCAAAGTACTTTTCCATCCAATCCATTAACTTATCACCTTTAGTTTATTTGTTGTTCTTGAAATTACTCAACCAACACAATCAAGCTTGCCACCGGCTAAACCCCATTTTACTGCTTACATTACAACTACTAAATACCGAGACTAGGAAGTTAGGACCAATTTCCTTGTGGATACGACACTTGTTGTACTACACCGATTAGGTGCACTTGCCTACTCCTTGCATATACTTGTATACTTTGTTATATAGTTTTTGCCCAACAGTGGTGGTGCGTAGTCACGCGGCCCTCTTCGTCTCTGACTGTACGGCCGGCTTCTAGCAGCTCTGGGGGCAGGATTGTCGTTGATTTGATAAGCAGGGTACTGCAACTCCACCCTATCTGGCGCCTGCGTGACAACTCCTGGGGGAATGGCACAGACCGATGATAGTGATCAACATCAATAGTCTGAGATAGTCTGGTAGCATATCCCCGAACACTAGGATCAGTAGGGATCCTCTGAAGCTGCTCCACTGCAGACGCCTGATCAACCAGGTAGAAGAACGATATATTAATGGTTAAAAACAATAGAACTATCAATAGAACTATCAAACTAGAGAAACAACTGACAAAAACAATTTAAATAAATGTTACCACGATGACATTCCTCCTACTCTCGACAGTGAACCAAGCAACAGAATGCTGGAGGAACCAACCATATATGCACTCCTCCTGTCCAGTGGGATGCTCCTAGCGTCTGTGGTGTAATCACCCGGAACTAACTATTGTTCCACATCTGGATGTGGTCATGGAATATTTCCCACCATCGCGCATCTGGCCTACCGGTCCTGGTGATTACATGGAGCATGTCACAGTCGAGTGGGGGGGAGAGGAATAGGCTGATCATACCCGAACTGGCGCAGTACCCGGTCCGGCTGGTGGACCCTCTACAACATTGTAGTGGATTAAAAATACCACTACAAACCACCCTATCTGGCTCTGGTGATCTGGCACCGTACGGCTGTCAAATCCACTATAGAACATCGAAAAATTATTATAAATATGCAAACAAATTATAACAAATAAATTAGTATTGTAATAAGGTTTAGTTTTATATTACCTCTCCCTCGCTCGGTGGAATCCTCATATTGTCCAGAATTTGTCGCGCAACGAAAGCGCTGATACTATTCCCTTGCCATTATATCTGCAACATGACTACAATTAGAGTGTGCCATAATTTAATAAAATATTATTTCAACAACCATACAATGTCTAGTTTGTTACCTATGAGCAAGTGCAAGATGGGGTGAAAGATTAATCCGATCTGGGCGAGTCGTGGCCTAAATGCAGGGATACACTCGTATGCCCAGACGGTGAGCAACTTACTGCAGCCATTCAGATACTTAGTGTCGAATTTGGTGGCGTTGCACATCTCCCTATAGAAATGTGCAAGGAGCGCAGACCCCCAGCTAAGCCCCCCACTGTAGGCAAAATCCTCCAACAGCAACAGATAACTGACATCCACCTTGTCCCCATTAGAGTTGGGAAACAGAAACCCTCCAATCAGTCTCATAATATATGCTCTCGCGGCTGCTGATGAACAATAGCGTCACGCTGACCAAAGTCAGCGTCTGTCTCGACAAACCTCTCAGCTAGCCACGCAATGGGTATCTGGTTCCCCTTGTGAGTAGGGGGGACATCACCAAGAAGCCGCTGGCACACCGCATTAACATCCACATTACTGGTGGGGAAACAGATAGGTTGCCCCTCAATAGGCAAACCCAAAAAGCACACTAACATCCTCTAAGGTTATGGTAACCTCCCCGAATGGCATCAAAATGTGTGGGTCTCAGGACGCCATCTATCAATCAAAGCGCTGATGATGCCAGTACAGTTATTCAATCTCATATTTGCTGGCCCAAAAAAACCAGCTGTAGCAACATATGGAAGTATAGCGTCATGTAGGGTAGTAGCACCCTTCCAGCAGGATCTTGTTTTCAAATTCCTATTTTGGTACTGTGCATACATTACATAATACAAATTACATTTAATAGAGCACAAATAACAATTCTAACAAATTAATCATCATCTAGAATATAATTTAGACAAATTATTATGCTACATTACCTATAACTAACTCATACGGTCTATAAACTAAGCAATTATATTGAATTAATAATTAAACAGAATTACTGTTACACAGACAGATAATAATTAGACTAAACAACTACATATAGTAAATGTTATTTAACTAAACCATTTATAATCATCTAGAATATAATTTAGACAAATTATTATGCTACATTACCTATAACTAACTCATACGGTCTATAAACTAAGCAATTATATGAATTAATAATTAAACAGAATTATTGTTACACAGACAGATAATAATTGGACTAAACCACTACATATAGTAAATTTTATTTAACTAAACCATTTATAATCATCTAGAATATAATTTACAGAAATTGTTATGCTACATTACCTATAACTAACTCATACGGTCTATAAACTAAGCAATTATATTGAATTAATAATTAAACATAATTACTGTTACACAGACAGATAATAATTGGACTAAACAACTACATATAGTAAATGTTATTTAACTAAACCATATATAATCATCTACTTATACTAATCTTATACAAAGAAACTATAATTATTGCATCGATGACCACTATATCAAATATCTAAATACACTAAAAATGTAAATTATTACACTATACATTAGTTAGTAATACTAACCGGGTCATTGGAGGCATACAGCAGATATATGTGTCGTCTGCAAACTGAACGGCTGCGACTCCACCCAGACCATGCTCACCCATATCATATTGATCAGCCATACTATAGTTCCTATGCAAAGAGAGTGTTTTAGAGGAGAGGATTTGGATACTCCTTGAGGTGTTTTTTAAAAAATGAGGCTTCTATCCCTTGATGTTCACGCGATGCGGCCTTATATAGGCTTTGTAAAGAAGCCGATAATTCATTTATCGGCTTCAGTGATGCCGATAAATGAATTATCGGCTTCTTACAAAGCCTCAACGGTCGAATTTGGCATTGTAGAAAGCCGATAATTCATTTATCGGCATCACAGAAGCCGATAAATGAATTATCGGCTTCTCTACAACGGGTAAAAAAAAACTCGAAATCAGGAATTACAACAGAAGAGACTCTTGCATGGGAAATGAGGGGGCTAAACACCCGTTCCCGGGAAATTTTCCGATTTTTATTAGGTCTGGAATTTTGTTGAAAAAAAATAAAATAATGAACATATCTGATTGGACACACGAAGTACTTGACAATCACGGTCAATGTAGGTACAATCCATGCGTTTTTTATACTACATAAATTTTAAATTATTATAATTTTTAATATATAAATCATTTTAAATTACATCATTCTTCATCTAAATTCAAGCTTTTCAGCACAAGACCAGACATGGATATATTTTGATAACTTAAAAAAATTATTTTTACATATGTAGTGCACAGAACGTAAAAGAAAACTTGTACAGATAGTCATATAAACATGTACAAATGTTCATTAAAACATGTACATCCACACGTAAAAACATGTACATCCTCGCATTAAAAATATACAGATGGTCATATATATCTGAACAAATCATTAAATATGTACATCCTTAGATTAAAATATGTACATAAAAGAGAAAAAACTTATATAGATAGTCATACAAACATGTACAGATGTTCATTAAAGAACATGTACATTCTCACATTTGAACATGTACATCGTCACATTAAAACATGAACATTACAAACATGTACATACATCCTCACATTAAAATATCACCGTATACATGTAAAAATAAAAATTTTTAAAGTTGTCAAAACATATCCATGACTGGTCTTGTTTTGAAAAGCTTGAATTTAGATAAACAATGATATAATTTTTTTCATTTTGGATTTATATATTAAAAGTTATAATCATTTAAAATATTATTGTGATAAAGAAAACAAAAAGAAAAAAATTTAAAAAACGAAATCTGTGTAAGTGGATGTATTTTTTTATTTTCTGTTTTGTCTCATTATACTTCATTAATTACCAAAATATCTTGTTATAAATATATTTTTTATTTTTAATTTGACTAAAATGTCCACACCTTTAGCCAAGAATTACAATTCATATTAACCTACTTTCTGCAAATTACAGGTTTTTGTGAGAAAAAAATCAATGAATTCATATGACAGACAGAGTCAAAGAGGGGGTACGTATGAAACATTTTTAATACCAATTTTAACAAAATTATTACGTATAAGGGATATAATTAATGTATGTGAATGCAAACTATGCGTGATCGATATTTAACTTATATTTCTAATTTTATAAAACTAAAAAGATAAATATATAGTTTATTAGGTAAGAAATGAATTGCATAACCAGTGTCAAAGAAGAGGTACACTTTTTTTATACTATTAAAAGAATATAAATATGCATGCAATATTTTGTGTTTTTTAGAGTAAAAGTATTCTGATTGTTATAAAAAATGTAAATAAATAGTATTTATTTATAGCTAAAATTAAACTAATAACTATATATAAGTAGTAAGAAATTGATCATACATTAAATTGAAACATATGAGTTAAAGTCACGAGGAAAATTGTGAATAGTTCATGATCACATTGCTTTGTCTTCTAATATTATTTTGTCATGGGTGTAACTCTTTTTTATAAGTTTTTTTACTTTAAATTGTGAATAGTAAATTTTGTCTAGTTTTGATTAATTAATTCAGTTATAACTAAAAACTAAATATTTTTTGTTTTTTTAATTGTTTTTCATGACATTTTTTTACTTTGATTTTCAGTTAACTTAATTAACTTAATTTTATTTCGGTTTGGTTTTAAATTATTGAAGAGAATATTTCTATTAATAGATTTAAAAAAATAAATTTAAATATATAGATATTATTGAAAATTGTAAGGTTTTTTATAAAAATTTCGGTTGATCAAATTTATTACGGTTAACCGTAACTATTCGGTTTTTGGTTATTAAGTAGAAAAAAAATTGATTTTCAGTTAATTGGTTATTGAACTGAATTTCGCTTAATTTAGTTATAGCCGAAATAATGAAAAATTGATTTTTTTAAAAAAAATTGGTTTTCGAATAGACACCCTTCGTTTTGATACTCCCTTAATTCTTGTTGTATTTCCATCTTTTCCATTTTTGCCACATATAGTGATTCATACTAACCGACCCCATATGTTTTAAAAATAAAACTTGAATGTTGTTGTATATCTGAATGATGTTAAGATATTAATAAATCTACTATCAAAATTTATAAGAATGCACTTAATTATATTATTTAATTTACAATAATTAAAAGTACCCTTTTCAAAATAAAATGTAATACTTCTTGTTGGTACAATGTACATAATTCTACTTTAGCCTATAATTAAGAAAACTAATTATGTTTCCATCTCCCCGTTAAAGACCTTGACTTGACCCTAAAGAGAGAATGAAGTCGCCGGCCAGATTCAACCAGGTCACACCTTCTAGCTCCCTCATTGTATCGACCCCGGCCCGTCACCACAGAAGCATTCATGATTTAGTAGGAAAACCACAAAGATTACACTCTAACACTTATGTGTAAGTTAAAAAAATATAGGTATAAAATTGACAAAAAATTAATTATTTACTATAATAATTCAAATAAAATAGTAAATTATAAGATATTAAATGAACTAACACATTTATAATCCACATATATTATTAACAAATTTTTAAAAATTTAAACTCCTAGATTTATAAAAATGCTTTATTTTATATGTAAAATATTGAAATAATAGTAAACATAACAATTAGTTTAATATTATAGTATTTACCAATTATACATTAACATCTTCATTTCATGGGGTACTTTTGTTCATGTGAAAATTAGTATTGTAAATAACCTAAAGTTTATTACCGTCGTAATTTAACATGTGAAACGAAACTGTTATGTAAATAGACCGCTTTAAATATTAAAATATACTAACGTGTAATTATAATTGGGAAATGTTAAATACATTAATTCTAATAATAATATTAACCACAAACTCACAATAATAATCCCACATATTACACTATCAAATGTTTCATGCATTTGTCCGCCGTTATTTTTTTTTTAGAATCTCCTTAAGATTTTGGGATAATACCGTTAACCACCTTGTGTTTATCATAATTATTGGTAACAACCTTGAAGTTACGTATCTCTGACTACGAGCCCCCGAACTATAACTTCGTTAATAAATCATTAACCCCTTACTAACATGTCATCTTATTCATTAACTGATGTCAAACTGAACAAAAAATACTACTTAATCAGCATCAACTAAGTGTCTCTCATCTCACCGGTATTTTTATAATGTCAACTTTAACCCACGAATGGTCTACAACCAAGAACAAATCCATCCGTAAGCGATGTGTAGCAGATAAACAACCACATAAACACGTGTGGACCATTCCTGGGTTAGGGTTGATGCTTTTAGAAAAATAGCAGTGGGATAGGAGAGACTTAGACGATGCTGATTAAGTAGTGTTTTTTGTCCAGTCTAACGTTATTTAGAGAATAAGCTGACAGATCATCAAGGGATTATCAAGTTTTTTACGGAGCTATAGTTTGGGGGCTCATAGTTAGAGATACCGTAACCTCAAGATGGTTACCAATAATTATGATAAACACAAATTGGTTACCAGTATTATTCCAAGACCTCAAAGGAGTTCCTAGTAATTTTTCCTTTTTTCTAACTAGATGAGAACAAATATTGGTGAGATTCAGGTAAGAATTATTTAAAAATGATGTAAATATGTTGTGAAATATGCCGAAAAATAGTGCTAGCAAACGAAGCTGATCTCTTAGAGAAATAAAAATAATGAGAGTTGAATCTACTCACAAACTAATGTAAGAAACCGTCTCTACGTATTCCTTGATTAAGGAACCCACACTCGTATCTCTCCTCACATAATCATTTACTTTTTTTTTATGTATTAGAAAGTGGAATCAAGTGCTCTATCAGCCCACCCTTGGGACCATAGACACCCTCGGTTCAACCCATATGTCAGATAGCCTATGTACATAAATAGCTGCTCTATCAATAATAATATTATTAATATCATCCATTTAATCCATGTTCCTCATAGCTACGTAGTACTAGTATTACTTTGTATTTTGTAACATGACGTTATTATGAGATAGTATTAGTGAAAGCTACATGTTACTAGTTTATTAGAATTTCTTGAACTTAGCTTTTATAGTAAAATTGGCCCGTAAATATTACTGTGGTATTTTTTAATTAAACAAACGTAATGCCATCTTTCTAAATATTTTATGATATGATGTACACTTGCGAAATCTGAAATAATATTTACTTTGGTAATTTATTATGACCGTTTTGTGGTCCGCAAATTCGAAGAAGTGGACAGGTCGCACACAATATGGAACAGTCTATCAACCTGACACTCCAGTCAGCTGTTGATTTGGATTATTTTGCTGACTGGACTGCCTTTTTACTATATTAACTTTAAATGGTTATAACTTTTAATATATTAGTCTAAAATTAAAAAAAATTATATCACTGTTCACCTAAATTCAAGCTCTTCAAAACAAGACTAGTCATGAATACGTTTTGACAACTTTTAAAAAAATATTTTTACATGTGTATGATGATACACTAAAATGATAATATGATTCATTAATTTTGATATTATGATTCATTAAAATTGATATTATCATTCATTAACTAATAAATGGTGAATTAGATTACAAATTTCGGAACCGATAAAAAATTATTATTGTTTTGTAGTGTATTATTATTGTTGTATGGTGTATTTTAAACCTCATATGGTGAATCATGTATTTTTCATACATACTAAATATTGTTTTGTGTTATATTATTGTTTTTTTATATGTTTATGTTGATACACTAAATGATGATATGATTCATTAAATCTGAAATTATGATTCATTAAAATTGATATTATGATTCATTAATTAATAAGTGGTGAATTTCTTCAGCACTAATAAAAAATATTATTATTTTGTAGTGTATTATTATTGTTGTATGGTGTATTTTAAATCTTTTATGGTGAATCATGTATTTTTACATACTAAATATTGTTTTTTGTTGCATTATTGTTTAATTTTTTTATATTTTTATATGTTTGTGATGATACAGTAAAATGAAGATATGATTCATTAATTTTGATATCATGATTCATTAAAATTGATATTATGGTTTATTAACTAACAAGTGATGAATTATTATTGTTTTATGTTGTATTATTATCGTTTTATGATGTACTATAATTATTTTATGGTATATTATTTTTATTCGTATGTTGCAATTTAAGTCTTTATGATGAATCATATGTTTTCTTGATGTACCAATTCAGAAACAAATACTGAATCATTATTGTCTTTTGGTGTATTATTCTTGTTGTGCGGTGTATTTTAAACTTTATATGGTGAATCATAAGTCTTACTGATATGTGCAAACATATACATCTAACTAACAAAAAATTTTAAACTTGTCAAAATATATTCATGTTTGGTCTTGTTTTGAAGAGCTTGAATTTAGATGAACATTGGTGTAATTTTTTTTATTTTGGACATATATTTTAAAAGTTACAATAATTAAAAATTAATACAACAAAAGACAGCCCAGTCAGCTGCTGACTGGAACTAATATGCTGACTGGGACTGCCACATCATATGGATTGCACCATAATACGTGCGGATGGTCCGCAGCGTCTACCTACTGTTTGTGGTCAGCTATTAAATGAAACTATCAAAAATAAATAAAGAAAAAATAGTGAGATTGACGCTAATTTGTTGTAACAACGCGGAGATGGTGCAAGCGCGCCGCGTACAACAATGGTGCGGTAACCTGAGTTGGCAGTCAGTCAGCAGTCCAGTCAGCTGCTGACTGTACTGCATTTTATTATATTAACTTTATATTATTGTATTTTATAAAATATAAGTCCAAAATGTAAAAAAATTATACCATTGTTCATCTAAATTCATGCTCTTCAAAATAAGACCAGACATGGATATGTTTTGAGAACTTTAAATTTTTATATTATTTATATGTATATATTCATATATATCAATAAGACTTATGATTCATAACATCATTTTAGTGTATCATAATATCACTTTTAATGAATCATATCTTCATTTTAGTGTATCATCGCAAACATATAAGGGTAAAAAATTTTACACAATAATACAACACAAAATAATATTTGGTATATATGAAAAATACGCGATTCATCATATAAGGTTTAAAATACACCATACAACAATGATAATACACTACAAAACAATAATGATTTTTATCGATTCCGAAATTTGTTATCTAATTCACCAATTAGTTAATGAATCATAATATCAATTTTAATGAATCATAATATCAAAATTAGTGAATCATGTCTTCATTTAAGTGTATCATCGTAAACATATAAAAATAAAAATTTCAAACAAAATACAATATAAAACAATATTTGGTATGTATGCAAAATACATGATTCACCATATAAGGTTTAAAATACACCATACAATAATAATAATACACTACAAAACGATAATGATTTTTATCAGTTCCGGTATTCGTAATCTAATTCACTACTTATTAATGAATGAATGATAAGATCAATATTAATGAATCATAATATCAAATTAATGAATCATATTATCATTTTAGTGTATCATCATACACATGTAAAAATATTTTTTTTAAGTTGTCAAAACATATCCATGACTGGTCTTGTTTTGAAGAGCTTGAATTTAGATGAACAATGATATAATTTTTTTTCATTTTGGACTTATATATTAAAAGTTATAAACATTCAAAGTTAATATTATAAAAAGGCAGCCCAGTCAGCAAAAATAATCCAGTCAGCAGCTGATTAGGCTGCCAAATGGCTAGACTGTACAAAATATCGATGCCACCGGCCCGTTACTTCGAATTTGCCTTGATGTAAACTGTTAAATAAACTTTTAGAATTAAAAAGAATTAAGTAGATGAGAAATTATAGAACCAATACTTTGTTTGCAGTAACACATCAATATCAACTACTCCGTATTAAACTAATCATATTCTTATTGATGGAGCGAATCACAAGACCTCACAAGTTTTTTTTTTAAATAGCTTTTATATATACGAATATACATGTATGTTATAAAACATTAACATATATTGATTAGTTGGTACATCAAATATAGCACTAATTTGTTTCTAGAGTCTTTCTTATTGAGATTTTCATTGATTTTGTTAGTACAACTACGATTGGAAAAAACATTTTGTAATATGTGACTAAGTTTGATCTGCGCAATAAAATGGAGGACAAAAATATTTTTTAGATCATTAAAAGTAACATTATTATATATTATTCCTAAATAAGAGGAACTGTTAAGAACAACTATAACTAAGATATATAATATTTATTTTTTAATACATTTATTAAAAGAAATTATTCTTTTATACAAAGTGACCGCTTTTCTGATTCTGATTACACCAATGATTCTTATAGATAAACATAGTAGTGTTATTATAATCGTTCTTTTTAGAACTATAATCCTGTATCTACAGTGTATCAATCACCTATCAACTCCTTAACTGTATGATTTAGGCTGCGTTCGGCGCGTCCTTTTGTGGTTGTTTTGGTCTGGCTGTTTTGTGGTTGTTTTATATGTGGTAGTATATTATTGGAGTAGAATGTAGGACCCACGTGGGACCACTCCCAAAACAGTCCAATTTATGCCACACAAATGCGTGCGCCGAACGAAGCCTTAATATTCTTACCTCCAAACTAGAACCCTTTCGGCATTGGTAATCGTGAATTAGAAGCTGGCGCTTGCGCCATATTGCAAGGTGGCGATGGTTATTTTGGTCATTTGTCATCTTTTTTGTCTTTTGTGTTTTATACTTTTGTAAAACTTTAAAATGTTATAGTTTATTAGATATAAGTCCAAATAACATAAATTTTATATCATTGTTCATCATAATTTGAGCTCTTTAAAATAAGACCAAACATACCAAACATGAATATGTTTTGATAAATTTTATTTTAATTTATTTTTTGTATGTGCATATTTTTTAAGATTAATTGTGAATCTTAAGTTTAAGAAAAGTGAATCAAAGATTGTTAAAAAGTGAATCAAAGGTTGTTAAAAAGTGAATCAAAGAGTTGCTTAAAAGTGAATAAGATGTTTAACTAAAGTGATTATGATTGTTTGACTAGTGTGAACCAGAGGTTTTAGAAAAGTGAATAAAAGGTTATTAAAAAGTGAATCACTAGTTGTTACAAAGTGAATCAAAGTAGTAAGAGTGAATATCGTAAGCATAGATTGTTTAACTAAAGTGATTAAGAGGTTTAAGAAATGTGAATCAGAGGTTTTTATAAAGTGAATCATGTATTTAAGAAAAGTGAATCAGAGGTCTAAGAAAAATGATTCTTGTAAATAGAGATTGTTTTAACTAAAGTGAATAAAAGGTTTAAGAAAAGTGAATCAGAGGTTTAATAAAAGTTAATCAAAGGTTTTTTAAAGGTGAATCAAAGGTTTACGAAAAGTGAATATTTTGTTTTAATACTAGTAAAAGTTAATCCTAGCACAAACTTGAATCCTTAGTGTTTTTAAAAAGTGAACCTAAACCCTGCACTACAAACTATAAAAATGTCTTCGACGTTTTTAGCTTTCCTATGGTGGTTTTTAGGGTGTTTGGGGGTAGGGTAATCTTTTTTGTATTAGTTCTACACTTTATATTGTTGTTACTGACTCGACAGATTTTTAGGGTTTGTGGTGCAGAGTTTAGGGTCTACCTGCACTACAAACCATAAAAATGCCTTCGACGTTTTTAACTTTTTTAGGGTGGTTTTTAGAGTGTTTGGGGTTATGATTCATTTTGTTAATGAATAAGGTTCATTTTATTATTAAAGAATATTCATTTTGCTAATGAATAAGATTCACTTGAAAAATAACTAATATATACTCATTCAAAAAATACAAATTTTAAGTTTACCAAAACATATCCATGATGCATCTTGTTTTGAAGAGCATGAAAAATGATGAACAATGGTATATTTTTTTTATTTTTCACTTTTATTTTATAAGATAACATTTTGAAAAAAATACAAATTCTCTCCCCTAACCAATTTAGCCCCTCCCCTTGCGCGGGTGTAGTTTTCTCTCTTTTCATTTCTTCTATTTTTCTTCTCTTGATTTTTTTCTCCAATCTCTTGTTGATACATAGCACTCTCCATCTTCTAATATGACTCCAGCTCCAGACTCTTCATTCTGTTGGTAATTAAGATCCACTCACGTCGGAACACCTAGGCACATTCGTACGACCTAAACCGGATTGATTTTTAAATTCTACTGTAGGCAATGAGTAATAGAAAGTATAAGCCATGCTTTTTGTTGTTCTCTACATTATGCTTTTTAGCGATCAAGAGGTATTTATTTAAAAATAAGAGAAATTTAATGAAATGATATTATATTTTTGGTTAATTCATGGAACAATCGGCATGAGTTACATCTGAATGTAGCTATCCTGGCTACATCCGAATGTAGCTATCCTGGTTACATATGCTGACCTGACAAGTAAAAAGAAAAAAAAATAAAGTAAAAATGACGCTGCTAAGAGTTATAGTGCACAAAACGTAAAAGAAAACTTATACAGATGGTCATACAAACATGTACAAATGTTCATTAAAACATGTACATCCTCACGTAAAAACATGTACATCATCGTATTAAAAACATACAGATGGTCACATAAACCTGTACGAATCATTAAATATGTTCATCCTTAGATTAAAACATGTACATATAAGGGAGAAAACTTGTACAGATGGACATACAAACATGTACAAATGTTCATTAAAACATATATATTATGATAATTGAACATGTACATTCTCACATTTGAACATGTACATCGTCTCATTAAAACATGTACATTCTCAATTTAAAATATGCACATCATCACATTAAAGAATAGAACGGCTTCCAAATAGATTATCCTAACCCCACACACCCTAAACCCGCTACCATAAACCCTATAAACCTCGAGTTAGTTGTTACAATATAAAGTACAGAATAAATTCCAAATAGATTACCCTACCCCCCCCCCCCCCCCCCAAACCCACCCTAGGAAAGTTAAAAAAAGTCGAAGACATTTATAAGGTTAGTAGTGGAGGGTTTAGGTTTAAAATACACTATACAACAATAATAATACACCACAAAACAATAATAATTTTTTATCGGTTCTGAAGTTTATAATCAAATTCACCACTTATTACTTAATAAATCATAATATCAATTTCAATGAATCATAATAGAAAATTAATGAATCATATTATCATTTTAGTATATCATCGTATACATGTAAAAATAATTTTTTTAAGAGTTATCGAAACATATTCATGACTGGCCTTGTTGTGAAGAGCTTAAATTTAGGTGAACAATGATATAATTTTTTTCATTTTGAACTTATATATTGAAATTTACAACCATTTAGCATTATTATTGTTGTGATAAAGATAAGAAAACGAAAAAAAATCTTTACACATAAAAAACATCAAAAATAAAAATTGCAAATCAGCGAAGTTGGAAATTTGTGCGCGTAGTATCGATTGCTTAAATAAAAAGGAGAGAACAGACTTGTGCGCGTGGAGTAATTTCTTTGGTTTCTCACATGGTCAGAAAGAGAAAGACTGATAGGAGAAAAGTTGAACATTAATTACAAGAATATCAAATTGTAGCCATTTATGGCTACAGTAGCATGTAGGCAAGAATTTGTGTTTATGAAATGCCACTAAAAAAAGTCACAAAAAATCACTATATTTTTGTAAATGTTCATGAAATGTCATTATAGTCATTGACCAGATGAAAAAAAGATAAAAATACCCCTACTAATTAACAAAGTACTTTCAAAGTTCACAATATGCCCCTGAGTGTTAAAAAATCACAAAAAATCACAAAAAATCAAGATACAATAAATATATAAAAAATATAGAAAATTTATTAAAAATTTTAAAAGTGAAAAAAATGAAAATATCATTAAATATTAAAACAAATAAATTTTCATTTTTTTTTTCATTTTTTAAAATTTATTCAGCACCATAAAATGAATATTGTGTTCTAAAATAATTTATACCAATTTTTCTAGTAATTATACCAATGTTTTTTAACAATTATACCAATTAAGTACCATAATTTATATCAATTAAGTATCATAATTTATGCCATACATTTCTAAATTACCTTTTTTCTAAAAATTTAAATTAATTATTAATTATATTAAATTTTTTTAATTATATTCATTAAAAATATTTAAAAAAATTATATTCTATTTTGTAGATAACCTTATGACACAATATTTTCTTGATAACAAAAAATATAATGTCATAAAGTTATCTTGCAACATAAATTTTAAAAACTAAAATTTCTAAATATAAGTTAAAAAAATATAAAATAATTTACTTTGAAACAATAATTTAAATTGATAGAAAATAATAAATAAATAATGTATGGTAGAAATTATGGTACTTATTTGGTATGAATTGGTAGAAATTTTTTGTTTAGAACACAATATTTTTTTATGGTATTGAATAATTTTAAAAAATGAAATATTTATTTGTTTTTATATTTTATGATATTTTCATTTTTTAAAAAGTTTATATATTTTTTAAATTTTTATATATTTTTTTATTTTTTTTACTTTTTTTTTTTTTTTTTTCACATAGGGACATATTGTGAACTTTAAAAGTACTTAGTAAACTAATAGGAGTATTTTTATCTTTTTTCCATCTGGTCAATGACTATAGTGACATTTTATGGACTTTTACGAAAATATAGTGACATTTCGTGACTTTCTTTTATAAAATGGTATTTCATGAATTAGCCAAAAATATAGTGGTATTTCATGAAATTTCCCTAAAAATAACGACATATGACTGTATCCTCTCATATTGAAATCTATCTATCTATCTATCTTTCTATCTATCTATATTATTCTATAAAGGCTATATCATTAGTATATAAAATTTGTATATATGTATATGGTTTTGTTTGGTATGTCTATTTTCAGTTGTTTTGATCTAAATATTTTATATATGACAGTATATAATTTGAGGTAAGCGCATAACCCACGCGAAGATCACCCCTTTATATTGAATTTATGTCATCAAATATGTCATGTTTATGCAGTCCAAACGAAACCTATATCAAAATATATATTGAATTCTAATATTGCTAAAATTATATTAAATCTACATAATACTTATTTCTTAAACTATCAGTAAATTTATAAAACTTATATTTTATTGTATACAAAGTGTATTATTACAAATATAATCAAACATAACTATATATTTTTGTGGCCGCAAAAGATTATAGATACACTCAATTATTTCAACATTCGACCCTTTCGGTCACTGGGAACCTAATTTTCCTTATGTTTCTCCTTTGTCAAAGAACTTCGATTTTTGTCTACTTAAAAAATGTGAACTTGTGGGGTTGCAATTTCCACAACAAACCTTGATGATTTCACCACCTTTTAATTTTCTTTTGCGATTTTCTATTCTAAAAATCGAGTGTGGGTTGATTTTTTTTGAAAGAAAGTAATGTATTGATATTAAGTGCATAGTTTGACTACAAATTTCGGAATATTATCCGAAGTCCATGAACCACATTGCTGAGCACAACGAGTATGGTTAGCGAGACAATACACTGAGATATTATCAGCTCTAGGAATGAAAAACCAGTGAACAACATTGAAGCCACTTAGACTTGCTAAAATCCTATCTAAAACTAAGGTGGTAGATGGTAATAATGATATTGTTTGACCAAAGTTAAGATAATGTATCAAAGACTTGCAATCTGATAGAAACCCTAACTGAAAGGATACCATTGTCATGGGCAGCTTGCACCCTGCCTCAATCTCTAACGCCTCAGCATCTGAGGGTAAGAGAGAGCCCTGAAAACCTGCAAACCCGCCAGTGTAATGTGAGAGTTGCAGAGTGCAACATATGCATGATCCACTCTATCATGTTTATTAAGACTTGCATCCACAAAAATTTATGCCATGGCCGGGTGAGTTTGACGATGCTGCTGTAGTTCTTTGTAGTGATATTCTGCAATGGCGATGCTAATTGAAGGAAACTATCCACCTGGCACCAACCTTGAGCTAAATCTCGTACCCGACCATGAGTAGCTTGACAACGAACAAACCATAGTCTCCATAGGAATGTAATAAGTTTGGCTACTGTAACTTGAGATTGTCGATGACAAACCATAGTCTCCACGTGAATAAGCATCGAATAAACGTTCTTCATCGGGGAGTTGGAATGAAAACAAGCCACCGCCTAAGTTGTGCACACTGAGCTCGAATTCACACTTTCAAGCTTTAGATAGAGTGCTCCAAAGCCTTGATGTCGACAAACAAATCATAAAGAGCTTGCCCAACAAGCTGTACTAGAAGTTGACCCCTGAAGAAGCTTGAAGAAGGTCATCGACAACCAGAGATGATTCTTCCTCTACAGTAATTAAGGGTGAGACCAGCGCATTTTGTAGTAAGATCTTCAACAAGACGAGAGGAGGCGGCCATGATTAGAGGCTTTAGATATGGGATGAAGGGTTGCGAGAAGTTCAGGAGAATACGAAGCAAAGGGGAGATGAAATTATATCCGAGAGAAAGATGATGGATTTGCGGATTCAACGATAGGATGAAATGAAAAGTCGTGAGGTAGTAATTTAAAAAGGTTTGGCAAGGTGAAAAGAGATGCCATGCAAAACTAGGGTAATAAGTAATGATGATTTGCATGGGTTAGACGAAATTTAAGAAAACGAAAACGGAATTCATCTAAACGGGAGAAAAAGGTTTCATTATTGGAAAACCAAAACTATCAGTTGCGAATTCACTTAGTATGGCTGACCGGTGATTACTAGCGATTCCGGCTTCATGTAAGCGAGTTGCAGCTTACAATTTGAACTGAGGACGATTTTTGGGATGATACTTGTTGATGACAGGAGAGGGAAACATGTGAAGATAATCACAATCCATTGACAGATAGAAACTAGTGAGGGTGAGTGTTTGGACCGCATGCGCAAGAAAGACGAAGGGTTGGACTGGACAGAAGGGAGAAAACCCACTTGGACAGGAAACTTTCCAGCCCCTCCCAAGAGAGTCTCAAAATTGAGTGGGGGTTGAAAATTATAGAATAGTTTTTTAATGATTAAAAAGATAGTGGAAAGAATATAATTTTTCTAATCAGCTTGTACCATAGCAATTTTGATAGCTAAAATTCTTTGTATGTAATGTATAATTATACATAGAGTCAATCATTTAATTATAAAAAAGAGTATGATTCAATATGTTGTGTCTTTTGCCGTACAAATATGTACTCTCAAAATATTAGTATCGTTAAAAAATATATTTGATTATTTATATTTCTTGGGTTTTAAACTAGAAATTGGCAAAAAAAAAACAATTAATTACTTTTAGGTAGTTATTTCAAGTTAGATTATGATGGGACAATTTGTATATACTTATAAACTTATAAATAATTAATCAAGTTCGTATATATATATTGAATAAATTTTTAGTAAGAATTTAAAGTATATATTTATCTATACAAAAGTACAATATATATAAAAATATCAATTTGAGGGAATAGAAAAGCTTTTGTTGTGTCTCCTAATGGGGTTGTGGAGAGCAGTTCGGGCTGTTTGGATTGAACTGTCAAACCCGGATCAGAGGCTGACGTTTAGCTACGGCCTAGACTAACGAGAGGCCCGTCGTAATTAGAATGGGCGTTTACTAGTGGCCCAGCCCGGGGTGACAGCTGTTCAAATTATACTTCAAATTTGGAGTACTAATAGTATTACCAATTTACCCTTGTTCTATCTGTCTTTTCATCTCTCCGTGTTGCCCTCGTTCTTCTCAGTTCTCACTCTCCGTCGCGCTCACTCTTTAATCTTCTCGGCCCCGCTCTTTCTTCTTCTTTCCTCCTTGTTCTTTCTCCCTCAAAATCGGGGAAACGACGGCGAATCTGCTGTTCCTCCCCGAAATCCGTTTCATCGCTCCACCATGCTTCTTTCTTCTCTCTTCTTGAGTTGAACATTGATCAAACTCTATTTCTTGTTCTCTGAGTGAGCAAGTGTGCGAGAGGTACGAAGTAAGAGAGAAAGTTGCGATGATGATGAGTGGAAGCAGTTTTACGGGGCGGAGAAAGTCGGTGGTTATTGCGATGGCACTGATATCGGTGATTCTGTTAACTGATGCAGGTTTGATCATTTCCGCTTATTCTGCTTCCTCTATCTGTATGTCATCTTTTCCTATTAGTTTTATGCAGTAACAGTGTTCCTCAATTTCTTACGCGAGGTGAAGCTATTCTGTGTTTTGTTAAACCGAAATTAGGTCTTGGAGTTCTGGTGAAGCTCTGTTGACGTCACGTCAATTTATTCTTCTGTGTATATGCAGGTTTCCGGTATCAAGATGGTCAGGGATTGATGGAGGGTGTCTTCTCCAACGCCGATAACATTCATCGGAAGCTTCTCCATCGCGGTATGTCTCTCTCTTTTAATTTCTTCATTTTTATATTATCTGATCTTTTTTTATTTGTTGCAATTTATGGTTTGTCAGCCAGCCGTGCATAGAATAGTACGTGCCTGCGGAATGGAATGGAATAGAATGCTGATATCGGTAGTGCTTTCGGTTTCTTTTTTGTCAGTCAGTCATACCTGTAGAGAGGAGAATTTGGTTTTGTCGTTATTTCGTCCAGTATGTATGTCGTGCCCATGGGGGAAACAGGAGAGGGGGAGTGGGAGGAGGATACATACGGCCGGGGGACCACTTTTACTTTCTTTCCGCAGGGGGTAACTCATTATCAGATATTTTTAATTTAGGGTTGCCAATCCGATATAGTCGACTAATCATGCCTGCCATTTGAGCTTGCGGGGGGTTACATCGACTTGTTAACCTTCCTTAATTGCGCATTAGTTAGGAGTGTAGATTGCCTGTTTCCAAGCATTAGCAGTTGTATTAGTTTTATGTGGTTATCATCCCTCAGATTTTAAATGATGGGAGTATTTACTGCTTACTTCAGTAGCTATGGAGTATTTACTGCTGAAATCTCAGAAACATTGTTTGACCTCCGTCCTTTTCGTCGTTTTGGTCTGCTTTTTGTCTCCATCACAATTCCCTATCTCGATTGAATTTCGCCGTGTGACTTTACATAGAAAAGGCAAAATATGATAGTCTGGGACCTTCCGCCTTCTACCTGTTCTTTAGCCTCATGTGGACCGACTGGCTGATGACTCTATTCTACCACTATATTGTATTGTGTCGTGTATCCCGGAGTAGTGAGTTACTAGTATTTTGGTGGGTTTACCTTTTACCTTTTTGCAGTTCCTTTTCTCTACCAGTATCGCCATCTATCTGTCTATTTCCTTTTTGTTTACATGTAAGGTCAATTGTTTGTGTGGTTTTTTACCTCTGCAGAACGGATGGATATCCACATTTAATTCTGACTTTTCCTTAATTTTTACTAGAAACGTTCTTATTCGTTCTGCATCTGTGTTTTTGTTTTTGTTTCATTCATTTAATAACACTTTGCATGCATGCATGGGTCTGGTGGCCTCTGTTTCTTGTTGAAGCAGCAGCCCCGAAGAAGAAGAAAGTACAGGAGGAACCAACTCGTATTGGGGCAGACACAAACCCATGCTCCGAATCAGACCTGGTGCTTTATCAGGGCCCAACAGACCCTCTCCCATCTGGTATTCCCACCTACACTGTTCAGATAGTGAATGCATGCGCCTCAGGCTGCAATATAGCCGGAATCCATTTGAAGTGTGGATGGTTTAGCTCAGCCCGTCTGATTGACCCGTCAATTTTCAGGAGGATAACATACGATGACTGTCTTGTGAATGACGGACAGCCTATTCTGAATGGTCAGTCCGTTTCCTTCCAGTATGCTAACACTTACAGCTACGACCTCTCTATTTCTTCCATGCGATGTTTGTAGGGTTTCTTTGTTTTCTGTAAACGGAAAAAAAAAAGTTTTGATTGATTACTTTTCTGGAAGAAGTAATTTCTCATTGTCGGTCGTTTTAGATATTGGAAGCCGTTTTCCACGATGGTTTTGAGAAAATGCCACCATGGGGAGAAGAAGAGTATATAGTATAGTTGTATAAAACCCCGTTACCCGTCCCTTTCTTCCGAGTGTGGGGTGGGTTGGTTGTTTGGTGTGGCGGAATTGGAGGTGACCGTGGATTTGTTTCGTGAGCAGGGAGGGCTATGGTGAATACTATACTGTAAAATGCCATTTATATCATATTCACCATATATTTTGAGTTGCGCACACTACATGTCATCCTTTTTCATAGTGTGATAATTAATGTTTTGAAAGTTTTAAGGATATTGTCACGAAAAAAAGAAAGTTGGTTAGGATTAGGGTCACAATCTTGTATAGCTTAGCATGACGAGACGGGTTGTTTTGTTTAAAACTGGTGGACTTCAGATGAAATTGTCTCATCCGATGAAACCGAAACTGAACAAGGATAGTTCAAACTTCAAACTCATTCCCCGAAACCTACCTAATTAGGCCCAACACCAAGCCCCCAAGTTGTGTTCCTTGTAACATTGTACTAGTATCGATTTGATGGGACAATTCACTATAAACGGTGGCACTTTATTGACGTTCAGTACCATCAAACTTAAATATGTGTTAAAATTCAAGGTTAAGAAAAGTAACAATTAAAATCAAGTTTGACGTCATCTTTTATACGTTATCAAAGTATAAACCTAACATGACTACAATATAGTCTAGTGGCTCTTTTGTATGACATATTTATAACGATTTTGATATTTGTTGTTTGGTAGTGATATTTTTGCAGTATAAGTTAGTCATGTGTGGTGCGTTTAGCGTACCCGGTTATAAATATTAATTACAACACAAACTAATGTTGCAAATCAAAGTTCAACGTCTACTATTAGCAGTTACAACATCACCAATTTGGTCATGTAAATTTGTCATGCTCAATGGATCTCCAATCTCATTCGGGTCTTCTTCTGGAATGTATTCCTCTTCTTCAGGTTCAGAAGAACTAGCTCCTCTGAGTTCTTCTTCATTTTTATCAATCTTTATCATTTTTATTTTTTATTGTATTTTGATATTTTTGTGTGTGTTTTTAATACTTAGGGGCATATTGTGAACTTTAAAAGTACTTTGTTAACTAGTAGGGGTATTTTTGTCTTTTTTCCATCTGGTCAATAACTATAGTGGCATTTCATGGACTTTTACAAAAATATAGTGACATTTTGTGACTTTCTTTTTTTTAGCGGTATTTCATGAATTAGCAAAAATATAGTGGCATTTCATGAAATTTCCAATAAAAGTATTAAACACATATTATACATATATTCAGTACGTTTTAAAGTGTTATACCAGCTGGTGGCTCAGGAAAGTTCAATTTGAGGTTGGCTCGTGCGTGTGAAGAACACGTGCATCATGGATCGATCCCTCACAATCAGTAAGCACATACATGAATAACAATGTCGAAAACACACACCCCGAGTGCTCCAACTATAGTGGTCCTGAAATAACGACGTTAATATGTGTGCCATCCAATGCACCAGTGTCGAAGAGACATTGATATATAACATCTAATTGGAATTTGAAACAAAACATCTAACACAATGAGGCGAGAAGTGTTATACCTTGAAGTACGCGTCATTCGAGAGTCTCCAGCTAGCTTTGAATAAATATCTATCCATTCTTGCTGGTTCGGTTTTACATAGTCATGTTCGTATGCCTACATCAATCTCAACACCTTTTTAAAGTGGTGACTGATGGTCTCGAGACTTAGTTGAATCTCTCACAAACCATTCTATTTGATGCCTTGTGTAATGAATCTAAAACCGGGCTAGTTCTGAGACCGTTAAACGCCACGCACTTACTACCTAAGTTACGCAAAGCTACTAACAAACCAAAAGACAAACGAAGAGTACCTATATATAAATAAGAGAAGTAGTCGTTTACAGAGCCCCAAATATAACAAAGTCATAACCAGAAGTGTTTGTAGGCTACATAAGTCATAAGCGTGTAACGCCAAATACAAGAGTAGCTTAGAAATAAAAAGAAACTAGAACTCTGAAACTGAAGTGAGATCCATCGCTGATCAATCTGCAACATAATGTATGTGGAAAGGAGTGAGCAATCATAACTCAGTAAGTAGCAAACTTCATCAATGAAGTATGCTCAAAACATTTGGAAACAGAATACGAAACAAAAATGGAAGTAAAGCCAAAACAGAGTTCCACAAGCAGATTTAATAAGCAAAGTTGATCAGCTTAAACAAAACAGAAGCATCATTCACAACACTAAACCAAGATTTCAGAATCACAAATATGAGTGGGACATTAGTAAACAACTAACATAACAGAAGGAAAAAAAAGCCCTTGGATCAAGAGATACCACAATAGAAGTAGTAGAGACCACTAATGGACCCGTTGGTCGCTAATCATCCCGGAAGACCCAAGGAACAGAAAACAGAATGACATCCTGCGCAACATGCTACAGGATAGTCAGACCCGACCATCCACGACTTAGAAGCTATGCAACTAGGTCCCAAAACGAAATACTCAAACTCACTAACCATAAGTGCTTAAATATGCATAACACAAGAGTAAATATCTTATTCACACTTAGGGGATCATAATCGTGCAAATAGAAGTCAAAACGTAGCTCAATCAAGCAATTTGGGCAATATCAAGTCCGGACGCATGCCGTGACACAAAACAGAGGTGTCCGGACATGTATCCACACTTACAAGTCCGGACGTACGGCGAACGTCAAAACTGAGATGTCCGGACTTACAAGTATGGACAGACGTCCGCCGAAAATATACGTGGTGGTGTCTAAACATGCGTCTGGACATAGATGTTCGGACGCATGCCGAACTTTGAAATAAGAGAAGAAGGTCTTGCCCGGGCTTGCAAGTTCGGACACGAGTTGAACTACAAGTCCAGATTGTGTCCTCGCTACCCATCCGGACACGTTTAAAAATAGTAGAGACAGAAGCCCGCCGCGTCCTGTCCGGACATACATGTTCGGACGCAAGTCCGGACGTGGCAGAACCAGAAGCGAAATGCAGAAATCATCACTATTTCCAAAGCGGGGGTGTGAAAGATAATTAGCTACAGAGACAACAAGGAAAAACACTCTAGAAATGCATCAAAGATCATCCAAAAAGAACCCAAATTTTAAACTCCCCATGGCTGAACAAACAACGTCGAATTGCTCCACCACCCACTACTAGAAAACAATGGATTAGAGACAGACAAATTCGTCTCTAATCTGTCGCTAAACAGATTTAGCGACAAATCAGAGACGGATTTGTCCGTGGCTAAACGCGTCATCGTTAATCCAAATTCATGTTGGACGATGTCGTTCGTTGCCAATTAGTAACGGATTAACGACGGATCCGTCCGTCGCTAATAGTTTTGGTAGCAACAGATTGAAGACTAAATACAACCGTCGCTAAATTGCTGACAAAATTAGCGATTTTTGATTAACGGTTAGCGGCAGAATTTTCCGTCGCTAACCAGTTTTAATGTTAAATTTTGTTTTATTATTTTGATTTCTAATATATTTTCACCTGTAATACATTTTAATCAAATCTACCTATAATATGCAATCCTATAAAGAGTTACTAGTAATAATTAAACACAAAATACTAATTTTACTAAAGAGAGTATAATACAAGCAAACTTATAGTTCAATCAACAAAAGATACAAAGTAGTAAAGTTTGATACGAACATAGTCTAACGCAAACAAAGTCTAAAAGACTATATGTCATCTATCTAATATCCGTGGTCCTAACCATGCCCATCCCTTGGACGATACCCCGTGTGATCACCTGGACCACTTGAATCAACTGAGTCTTCACGTGGACCTTCCCATTGACCCCATCAACCCGTTATACTAGAGATAGCGCTAGGAGCACCATACAGACCATGCTGACTCTATTGAGAGGGAAATATCTGGGAGAGCTACGCTTATATCATCTCCTGTATCTCCTCGCTACGCAACTCCTCACGGATCGCTTCCCGTTCCTCAGCACGAATATGCTCCATGTAATTGTCACTGACCTTCTAAAACAGATCACGCTCAATGTCCGACTTCATGGACTCGTATGTGCTCTAATCGCCCAACATATGGGAGACTTGCACCTCCTACCATACAACCTTCGAATGACACCATGCCGATACTAGACTAGAATTTGTTGTTAGGCAAACTCTATCAAAGTGACACGCTGATCCCGATGACCACCGAAGTCCAGAACACAAGCACTGAGTATATCCTCGAGAATTTGATTAGTCCTCTTCGTCTGACCATTTTACTGAGGATGATACGCTGAAAACTAAAAACTAACCTAGTCCCCAAAGCCTTATGCAGGCTACGTCAGAAGCGGGACACAAACCTTGGATCTCTATCCAAAACTATGGTCTTCAGGACTCCGTACAACCCCACAATCTCATCTATATATATCCGAGCCAGCCGCTCCAGGCTAAAGGTCTTCCTGATCGGTAGAAAATGAGCAGGCTTCGTAAGCCTATCGACAATCACCCACACTGCTTCAAACCCAGTCAAAGTCCTAGGAAGGCCCATCACAAAGTTCATCCCTACGCTCTCCCACTTCTACTCCGGAACGAGAAGAGGCTGAAGAAGGTCGGCAGGTCTTTGATGCTCAGCTTTAACCTGCTGACATGTAACACCCCTCATAACAATTACATAATAGTCGCTCTCGTGAACAGGAAATAAAGACGTCTCACAGCGGAAGGAATTACAGTATTAGAACTCACATGGGTGTTACTTGCCACCACTCGCCCATACGAGTGATGTAGCAGTACAACATCTTAACAAATTAAACATACAATATAATCCGCAGTGACAACGAGATACCACCTACATTTCTATCTAAGTATCAACAGCACAACTACTGTGAGCATCTAAACATAATCCAAATCTTACAACCCCTTTCTAATGGAATCATTTAATACATAACGAGGTATGAACGGTAAATCCAAACTCAACAATGTCCTAACTACCCAATCCCGCACTTCGGCTTCACGTGTTCAGCACCTGCGCAATAAGTGTAGTATCAGCGGTAGACGCTGAGTATGCCGGATCTGGACCCTATTGGTCACTTGTCATTTTTAACCATCTTGATATTAGATTGATTTCATGCTTTGTCATTTTACAGATATGATAAATACTGTAACAACATGCATGACTATATAATCATTCCACCAATCCAAACAGTCATATATGGATATACACATTACTGTCATACATCATACAATACAATGGCATTGAGAACTCATTCATCGTATGTTAACATCATCACATAGTACATCACTCGGCCCTCCGGGCCTTCACATATTATTAATTTTAGTTAGCGCAGTACAACATTCGGCCCCCGGGCCCTCACATATTATTAGTTTTGGTTAGCACTGTTGGGAGTCAGTTAGGACAACCCGAATTATATTCACTTGGACTGTAGTCCCACGTACACACAAGGTGCTCACTGCCTGATCATCCGAAGACTCTGGGCTATTCACTTTGCCTTTGTAGAGGCGTCCATTTAGGTGGCCAAGAGCCTGGTGCCAACGGTAGCACACTCCGCCTGTCGATCTATCTAGGCTCGAACAGGATTCACTAGGGTAAAACCCAATACGGGATAACCCAAGAGATCTCTACGTGCGACCAGCAGGCAGTGACTGTCTGGATTAAGGTACATCTTCACATTCGTTCACACTCCACTGTTAGCTTTGTTAGTTAGATAGTCAGTTATAGTTTTAGTTATGGAGTACATCACATAATTTGTTGGCTGCCCTATGGGTCTTACGCATGCCTAGAATTATTCTAGGTAATATTCACGTTTGAGTCAAAGCTCTAGAGACTAATGGTGGCCACGGGTCCGGTTCCGGTTCCGGTTCCACCGGTTCCGGTTCCGGAAAATGTGTATTCGTATTCGGAACCGGTCTGGGCGGTTCCGGTTCCGATTCCGGTTCCGGTTCTGAAATCTGGATTCGCTTCGGATTCAGTCAAAAAACCGGTTCCGGCCGGTTCCGGTTCCGGTTCAGATCGGTTCCGACCGGTTCTGGAGCGGTTCCGGAAAGATTCGATCGGCTCCAGTTGCTTCGTTTTAGCTCCGATTTGAGATCCGTTTGAGCGCACACGTTGCTCCTTTCATCCACTTTACTCCTAGATAGGTTATTCTTCAAGTTTATAATCTTAAATGTGTAAGAAACAAAGACTTAGGAATTTTTATTGAATTTACAAAAAATAAGGAACAAAGAGAATTTTATTATATGATTCACTGCCTCATTAAAAGCTTATTAGGTAAAAACCCATTGGGAAAACCTTAATAAGGAAAAAGAGTACAACTACTAAGAGGTTACATGATTTCAATTTGCAAGTCTTAAAAAAAGATTACATGGAAAGAAAGTAATACTAAATTACTAATACATTCTAAAATATTACAAGATAGAAGTCCTAAGTGGTGTTATCCCCATTCATCTCATACCAACCATCATGTTGGCCTTCATATTGCAATACACGTGCTTGGGATCTAACGGCTATTTTCTTCAGAGGAGCGCGCGCCCGAGACCCAAAACGACATCGTTTTGGCCCGATTCCAACGGTAACTTCAACCGGTTCTGGGGCGGTTCCGGTTCCACCGGTTGCGGTTCCGATTCCGGTTCCCGGTTCCAAATCCGATGACGGTTCCGACCGGTTCCAACCGGTTCCGAGCGGTTCCGGGTCCGGGTCCGGTTCGGGCCCGAATCTCACAACATGTATTCGTATTCGGAACCGGCTGAGGCGGTTCGGTTCCGGTTCCGGTTCCCACCGGTTCCCGGCCGGTTCCGGTTCCAATCGGTTCCGGGTAGAACCGCCGGTTCCGGGTAGAACCGGACCCGATGGCCACCATTACTAGAGACCGACAATGTCGTGTCCCGTTCCTAAGTATTTTACTTAGGTTATAAATACATACTTGTAATACTTAACGCATTAGGTCAGACAACAATGGTCACAACACACATTTCGCATATGTAGTTTTATATAAGTCGATCTATAGTCGACGTAATATTAGTCCCGTAGGACGTTCGTGCATAAATAAATAATGCAATGAACATAACTACACATCAGACACATACATCACATACATACATCACATACATACATTCACACAAGTTATTTATCAAACAAATCCGAGCCCGAGGAATTCCTCAGGACAACTCGGATCAAATCCCTTTACATACCGTACACCGTAGTCTAGATTCGTGCAGTGCAGACCACTAGAGCTTTCGAGCGCGTACGTCGGAAATGCGATCTAGTAATACAAGGAACACTAAGCGTCAATCCACATGACACACAATTCGGTATTTCCGAGTAACGTTTGAAATTCCAGTACTATGTCCCCAGACTTAGCATTTGTTACTGGTTAAAGTATCGTTATTAATATTTGATGACCCCTTACTCGTTGTGAGAGTTAATTTTCGGTTTACATTAAAGCATGAAAACTTACGTTATACCCTTACGATACTTCACTAGGGTTTATTTATCAAACCAAGGTCCTATACTATCCTTAGTATTTTATGTCGTTATAACTATAGTGTATAACTTTATTTCTTGGTACGTTTTTATTTATTTATGTATGTATGCATTTAGCATAATAGCTTGAATAACTATGTCCCTAGTCACATAATATTATTTGTGTTACATCTTTTCCATAATGTTATATGGTACGATATTTTATGTGTCACTAGACTTTATTACATGTGACTTGGCAACTTAGGAATGTATTGAAAATAATATACACAAGTGTCACATTTGAACTCCTTTATTATATACTCATTACTCATAAAACTACCACATAACTTATAATATATTGTAGGTATTTAATTTTTATAACACCAAAAACCTTGTGGTAAAATATAACCCAAGGTTGTTCATATTTGTTTATTATCGCTCACATATATAGATGTACATCTTATTCCTTCACAACTCAACTCACCATCCTACCATTTCCTCACTACAGATTAATAGATTTAAGTCTGCATCACCCTTCACTAAATCCCATCCTTAGTATGCCTCTGTAACAGACCTGTACAGAAATTACTCATCTCAGAACAACCAGAACTGATGCATTAAGTTTGCTAAATCTTTCCCCTTCTGTTTTGTTCCTCTTTTCACGATTTGCTTTCTGTTCACTCCCTATTTCTCATCTGTTAGTCACTCACTTCATGGTGTTTTTACAACTTCATTTCAATCTGTTACAGACACAGAAACAACTCTACAGAATCTGAAACAGAAAGGCAAGAAAACTGTAACAACATTTGTTCATCCCTTCCTCAATCCTTGATTTCGGTTTACTGATTGGTTTCCAACCTTTCAAGCTATCACACCATTCGCTGCTTGCATTGGAAAAAGCTTGGACTCAAAACAGTTCAAAAGCATGGTGTTATCACCTCAGAAACTCACTCAACAGAAATCAGTCAAAACTGTCAAACTGTAAACCAAAAACCATAACCTGATAATCTAGCTTGTATCTTGCAGTTTGCTCACGGTTTCTGATTTGAATTTTCCCTAGTTTGCTTAGCTATCTAAGTAAGTATCTTAGTATAGTTTTGACCTCAAAACAGATTCACACCTCAATGTTTAAACTCATCAGAGGTTAAATATACAGAAGATCAAAAAGGCAGCACAGGATTCAAGCTGGTAAGTGTTTCCTTTCTGTTTTATTTCTGTTTTATTCCCAGTTGAATTACAGTCCGTTTTTCTTTCTTACCGATGGGTTTACGCACTTAGTTAAGTTAGTTAGCAAGGTTTAAAGCCCTTGAATCACTCAATGCCTCCCGCTTACATCCTCTGCAATTTACTATACAGAAACAGAAGATTCCCTGCAACTGTAGCTAAAGTTGTAAACTGATATATGTTCTCATGTTGTTTTCTGCACGTTGTCTAAACTGACCTACCACTCTTTCCTGTATTCATGAATCGACATTTTAATTTTTCTTTCGTTACAACTCATGTGGTTTAGGGTGTGATATTTCTTTTAAGTACCCTTAGCCCCGAACGACACAGACCACTTCAACACATAAGTCTGAAATCTGAAACTATAACTCTGCTATATTCTCCTCTGTCTCTTTTCTTTGTTAAGGGAATTGACTTCCAACCTTCAGATGTACATATCTACTTAGTTCAGTATATTAGCAATGTGTTGGATTCCTTTGTGAGTCACTAAAATCTCTTTGGCACCTGTATGATTCGATTATGCAGGAAACTTAAGTTTCTGAAACCACAACCGAAAACAGAAACTGGTTTATACCCTTATTCTCACTTCTGTCTGTTTCCTAGACTGAGCTACACTCTCTTCATTTCCTTACTCATTTAGCTAATGATTACCGAGATTCTTTAGATTCGAGAATAACTCTAACCCACCTTGTTGAAACCACTGAAATTTGAGCTCACAGCAGTCAGGACTGCAGCAGAAGAATTTGCAACAGGTGAATTTCTTTTCTCCCTTTCCTCTTTATCAGTTCTTATGTTTGATCCCTCAACCCTTTTCAAACTGTCAAAATCGTTTACTGAAACATTTGGATCAAGTTTTCAAACCCAACAAAAACTCACTCAACTTGTTACAGAACACATAAACTCAAAACTAATCAGAAACTTCAAAACTAACCGAGACTTCATCATTACAGAAACTTCAAAACTAACAGGGATTTCAAAATTGACAGGAACTCCAAACTAACAGGAACTTTAAAACTGATATTTAACAGGAACTTCAAACAACAGAAACTTCAAACTTCGAAATTAACAGAAACTTCAAAATTAACTGGAACTTCAAAACCAACTGCAACTTCAACCTCGAAATTACAGAAACTTCAAAAGTTAACAGGAACTTCAAAATCAACAGAACTTCCAAATTGACAGGAACTTCAAAATCGATATACTTCTTCTGTTTTTCTGAAAGTCCTTAGTTTTTGGTTTTTTTTCAGTTTCCCTCCAATACTATATTGATAGTCATGTTTTTGACTGAGTTTCAAGTTCCTAATCTAGCTCTCACTACCATCTCGCTCCTTCTGCTAAGTAGATACACAAACACAGTTTTTTTTTTCTTTTCCTCGGTTGATGACTACACCAGAAACTAACCAGAAACGGTTACATTTGTTTTCTGTTTGTTTTCTTTTCTTGGGTTGTTATCTGTTTTTACTTCTTTTCTTCAACACTCTTACGTTTATCTTGGTCATGTACACTCATAAGATAGTAACGTGTTAGTAGTTTAAGAGCACACAAAATATACCGAGATTTCCTGTTTCAGGCTTGCATGCTTATCAGTTTTGATAAATCTGACTCCCTTTCTGTCTCTCTGATTTATTATAAGTTTAGAAGTTGATCATGCATCAGGAATTACTAGTTACTTCTACTAAGCTTATTTCTCAGAAGCGTATACAGATAAAAACTTGGGTTAGCTCAGGAGTGTTGTACCTTAATCCTCATTTCTCTCTGAGTCTAGGCCAGTTTCCCCTTGTAGTTACTCAGTACCGATGCGATATCCAGTGCTCTGAGTCACCTGACAACAGCTGGGAAAATTTCTCTAAGGTTACTCGTAATAACACAGAGTGAAATGCACGGGTTGGAGCAGATCTAGGATAGGCATGTTATTTACCTTGTCTTTTTTTTTCTAGCGTGAGTGGTGCAGTAAGTAGAGCTTGTTTGATCCTGCTCTTTCCCAAGCTGAGTACTACCTACTGTCTTCTTGAGAAAACAGAAGGGAAGAAAAGAGGAGTTCAGAATTTGCTATGACTATAACCGGTATTACCGTGGGGAAATGTAGTGGAGATCACGTGAGAAAAACAGAGAGTAAAAGTTTAGAGCATGCTGGGTTAGTTACTGAAATGGAGAAGGAATCCAGGTTGGTTTCCATGCGGTTTTACCTTGAGAAAACAGGAGGGCTAGCTTCCCTTCCTTCTCTGTCTTCAACCGGAACTTCCCACTGCTCTAGCTCCCAGTATTCGTCTTTGCTGCTGTGTGTATATGTTCATGGTTTAGCTCTTGAAGGTAAGGAACTCATAGGAGAAGAGTGGGTACGCTTTACTCTTGGAACTTACCTAGCTATGGAGTAGCAGTCATGGAGGTCTTGGGCAGCTCTCCGGTGGAAGTTGAAAGGGACGAAGGTACAGAAGGAAGGAAGGTGACAACTGATTATAACATGGTAGGTATGGGCTGTTGGTCAATAGCCGTGTCGCCTAGGAATCCTACTGAGGGATGGGCGTTTGGAAAATTAATTCCTTCTGTTGCATTGGGAGAACTTAGGCAGGCTGAGGAATGTCTGTTTGTCGTGTGGAAGTTTGGAGCAGTTGTTGCTTTTGAAGTGTTGATTTCAGAGGAAATGTCGAGAGTTGGTTTTTCCTCATTTCTGTAATTCCGCAGTGATAGTAGTAAGTATATTTCGTGCATAACTTATACTGAATTCGAGCACAGCTCAAGCGGTTAAGGTCTCGGGTAGGTACGAGAGGTCTCGGTTTCAAATCCCGGCTAGAGCATGTTGCTCTTTTTTTTGTTTCAGTCCTATTAAGCCCATTTATTGTATATAGGTGATTATATTAACATGTCACGTTCTTAGTCGTATGTATATTTTATATACGACTATTTCGTTATGTCACGTTTTGGTTATAAGTACAACGTTAAAATCTTGTAACGTTATGTACATTTACATATGTATATCCGTATGTACATAAGTACCGTAATAATAAATTGTTCGTTTGTTCGCAGGTTATTACTTGCTTGATTATTTATACCTTAATATAGCTATTTATATATTAAAATAGCGTTTAATTACTTAGGGGTATTTCAGTCTACCCCCCTTAAGGAGACTTCGTCCCGAAGTCGTCTTTCTCGAGTGATTTATAGCAACTACCCACATAGCCATGGTGCACATCTATTTGATGTGGCGATACCTAAGAGGTACAGTATAACTGAATTCATAAGGAGTGTACACCTATATATATAACAATCGTCAACCATTCATACATGTTCACAACATACACATATGCGCAATGCGCAAACAACCTACCAACAACACCAACACGTATGCCCCGCATACAAATACACATACAGACACACATGATAATCAATTAGTACACGTGTGTCCTTAAATAGGTGTATTAATAACTACCCTTATAATCCCTTAATGAATATCTATGTGATATTTCATTTACGCATATTGTGTTGTGCTAATACCGCACATAGCCCTCAATTGTGGCGTTAAATTCAAACATATATGGATATAGGCGATCCATCAGCACCGTCATTCCCTATCGGTTCTATACCGTGACGACCTCCCCGAGGTGTCATAGCATATCATCGTTCACATCGTATCTAATTATTCGTTTGTATCTAAGCGATACTCTAAGTTATCAATCTACAAGGTACAAAATACATATATCCCGCATATCATAAAGAACAGTACTACATTCATGGATGTAGACACATCATTTCAACAAGTATTTCATAAGATACATACAACAAGTGCACATTTCACACAAACAAATCAACCACGTACGCCCCGCGTACCCAACAACACCAACAAAATGAACAACAACATCACAACACGTATGCCCCGCACAAACAACCAACAATCAACATCGTATGCCCGCATACCCACAAAATTGTATGCCCCGCATACGAAATAACAGAATTTAGTGCAAACATGTGCACAGCCAAGAGGCTCTACCCCCCTTAAAAAGGGTTACGCCCCCGTACCCCACAAGTATTCGACAGCCGCTCCACAAGGAGCGCTGGATACTTGGCTCTCATAGAGTTCTCTAACTCTCATGTGGTGTTTTCACCTTTGGAGTAGATTATTCTCATATCAGAGAGACGGGTATGACTCTAGCCCCTTCGGGCTCTTAAAATATAAAGGGTGAGGCACGTATTTGTGCTCTCTCCCAAGTTCGTTCTAATGGGCCCACTCGCTCTGTATGAGGTGCAGACCCATGAACATAGGCTCAATTTCCTCTTTCCATTACTGTGTATCCTCTTATTTGGATCACTAGCATACATTCGTGTGTCTTCTCTCACTGATATTCAGCTTGAGGTATATATGACATTGGCTCTTGTTAGTACTTGGTGCTCTTTGCACTTGTCTTGTAATACTAAGACGTACCAGCCTACATGTCCACGTAGATGATGATTGTCATCCGTGTCTCCTGGTGGTTTTGTTCCAGAGTAATACACTGTTGTAGTTCTTTGATACACACTCTTGTTGATATCCATTGCATCTTTCTGTATTTCTACTAGATTAATAACTGCACAAGTGCAATACCAAAACACTCAGTCCTACAGAGTGCAGAGGCGTAAACTCTCAGCAGCTAATATCTAAAGGGTCAAACAGATAAGATGAGCGAATCATCATGTGAGTGGTACATTCCAAGTCCATTATTCCTTCTTAAGGTATCTGCTAGCATTTAGCTTGTCTCTTATCATTGCGTAGTCACGCGTTTATGTTCACATCATTTGGTAGATTCCTCTGGATTGCAAGAACTTGCATGATCCTTATGAGGGTTCTACGTATTATTCGTCCATATAGTGGTTTCTTGTTCTGTCGTCTGCTTCGTTATCTTGAAGGGTCTCCTTGTCTTCACTGTGTGTCGTCTGCTACTCTGTGTTGTAGGTTCTTGGTTTCTCTAGCCCGTTGGTTAACTGCGGCTCTTCTCGTCCATCTTCGAGGTAATCTGCATCACTGTCCGTAGTACGGAGTTGACTACTTCTCGTGTTCCTAACACTACTTGTCTACATGCATGGGGTACCATACTGATACATTACTACTTACCTGACTAACCTATAAATAAGTCTGTCAGGCCCACATGCTCCTATCGGAGTGCGGTCGTCCCATGTCTCGTTTAGTAAACTGGTAGCGTCCGTCACACGACTATTGTGAAGTATTCTATTGTCAATCTCCCTTTTGATGGATGTCCTTGTTGTAGTTTGATGTTGATTGGTCCGCAATGTTGGTTATCTTGTCGTAGATTCTAATGTTCTAGTAGTATGGTGGTAAGGTGGTTGGAACATTATTTTTGTTCCCTGGACTCATGTCCTTAGTAACATATTAGTGGTAGCACTTGGTTGCTAACCAGTTGAACGTTAAACGTTGATTCGTCTGTATGGTTGTAATAGGTAGCAATGTCAGTTCTCCTATCTCGATCTCCATGAGTATATACATATTTCCTCCAGGTTTAATCATTATCATATCTTACCTATGCTTCCCGATACGGCGTAGGGTAAGTTCTCATACTTGGGTATTTATTGTTCCTCTTTCGTTTAATTGGGTGTATTGTAGATTGCATGATTGCTTGAGCAACTTGGCTCTTCATCCCAACTATTCTCATTGATGGTACTGCATCCTCAAGGGTATGCTATTTCTCATAAGATTAGGTTTGTCCATTAGGACTAAACATTTATCACTATTAGTGATTAGCATTACATGCTGGTATATCTCCTGGTATTCAGCTAGTAAGTAATGTCTTTGTTGTTACTTATTGTTTAGTGCTAGTTACTTGTAACTGCAGTTATTTTTTTCAAGTGCGCGGTTTGGCGCCTGTTAGTAATTCATCATTGTTATTCACATTGCTTACGGTATGTACCGTAGCTCCATTGCTTCATATTAACTTAGACATTGTTACGTTAGTAATATGCCTGAAAGGTAATGGAGTCGGTGTTCCCGGTCTCCTGAGCTTATGCCCCTTATTTGTACATTAGGTACTTGTTATTTACGCTATTTAGCGTTTGGTTTGTGTGTTCTGTAATATCGATTTAGGTGGTTGTCATTGATTCAACTTACACATTCATTCATCACTGACAGTCGTCACAGTAGTAAACGACATGTCTTTAACATATTGATACTTATCATTTTCTTTACATGGCGGGACGCCAATGGCGGTAGCCTTCTTCTACTTAGACTTGTTTATAATCGGTATGATTGATAATACTATAGAACTTAATCTTGACGTTGATAGTTAATTGTACATAACATACATGGCACTCCTTGGTAAAGGTAGTGCTCAGAGGTGGTAATTATTCATGTGTTCAGTGGTTCGTTCATTGTTGCGAAGGTATTGGTAATGTCCGTATTACGGTAGAATTGTTCTTTTCACTCTTGGTCCATCTGTGGACTGATACGTTTTACCAACTCTCTTGTGTTCATCAGGTTGGCGTATACGTACTATAGTTAGTGAACTATAAGTTACATTTATTACAAGGTTAAATGTTAACGTATGATGTATAACATTATTAAATAGTGGCAATACTGAATATGGAAAAGTATTAGGAGTTGATGGAATAGGAATTTTGATGTATATGCCTTTCGGCAATAATAAGTTTTTATTAAAGGTATGGGTTAATATTTAATGAGAATGGATTTATAACTAAGGTTATATAAATAGACCTTAGGAATTATAAATATATGTCCTGAAATGTGACAAGATATTAAGAAAGTTCTTAATATAAGTTGTATAATATAATGTCATTTATGATGAAAATGTGACATAAGATATAAGAGAAAATCATGAGATATAAATGTAAGTGAATAAATATAAATACTGCGCATACGATATAGTTGGAAACTGTATGGCAGCGATCGTTATACGATCGTATTCTCTTCATAGTTTTATTTGTATGATTTAATATATATACAACGTAACTGTTAATCAAGTTTCCTTTGCTAGTTGTTTGTAACTAGGATACTGCAGTTTTGTTTATCCTTACTATAATTAATGTTGGCAACTTGTGAAGAGTTTCAGGAGTCATACGACTCTGGTGTGATCAGCACCAGTGTTGCACTACCTTTCACCCCAATTTGTGGTTGGTTTTCCCTTGATCCCCGGGAATCAGGTTTCACCGTCCACTTCCAATTCAGCCATTAATGTTTGATAATTAAATTATGTTATCTTGGCTCTAGCCTGTGTCATTGCATTCGTTCTCGTTTAGTAGTTATAATTTGTTATGGGCTGGTGTGCCCTTTTATTGCGTTAATCGGACTCGTCGGTCCCTTCAGAGGTTGTAGGCCTCGTATCTTAGTGGTTTATTGCAACAATTGTAGTTATGTAGTTTATTAGAGGTGTACAATTGTTTGGTGATTATTGGTAGCCATGGTGTCGTACCATAGGTCTACAAGTTTATAGTATTCGTTGTAACGATAATAGCAGTGGTAACTGCAGTTGTAATTGTTTGCAGCACTTGCAGTGGCAAGTGCGCGGGGTGACGAAATTGTTAGGTTATTGTTCAAATCAGCGCTTGCAGTTGCAAGCGCACCATGCAAGTAGAGTTGTCGGTTTCCGACTTGTTTGTCTCTCATGTTGTTTTGGTTATTTAAGTACTGTTAGGAACTGTTCATGTAAGAAATTTTGGATTTGGGAAATTTTCCTGACCACATTGTCCTAGAATAATCAAGTCCCTCACTCACATTATATTCATAGTAAGCGTATACGTTTTGGACTTTGTCTCCCTACAGTTACCCCCGTACCCGCCACGACAGGTTCTAGTGTCACTGTATTGTGTGCACACAGGTTTAGGATTGAAGTTTGAACGTAACAGGGTGGTATTCTCACAAAGTTCCTCCACGTTCTCAAGATAATTTCTCTTTACAGTTTGGTGGTTAAAGGCCCCATTACGGGCGACGGTCTCACGGAGTCTATGGTGTTCTCGGGTGACTCTTTCCACGACGTTGTAGTAGTAGTGGCGCTCGCCTCTGGCAGTGCCTATTGATACGGCGCTTGGTCATCAATGGAGGTATGACATTGAGGTTGTATTAGTGTTACAGGAGCAGGAATTATTCATTCGCTGCGAGAGTGTTTAGACAGTCCGTTGGGCTTGGTAGCCCTTTTCCCTATATTCGGGGATTATCTTTCTTAGTTGTATTATACTCATTGGGTTGTGGCGGGAGGGGTACTGTCGGCGGTAGTTCGTACTGGACTTCCACATGAAAGTGGACTGTCGCCAATGTACTCATGACGTTTGTGTCTCCTCCTGGCTGAGCTCTCAGCTGGACCTTAACAGGGGTAATATTCCCGGGCCTTTATGCCCTTGGTCAGCTTCCTGGCTCACACCACCGCTAGATGTCGGTATTACCGTTCGTCTTCTCAATAACGCACCAAAATACAATCAACGCATTTATGTGCCCCATGGGCTAACACTTGCAGGCCAAAGGCTCTGCCAACATATAATTTCATTAAGATACAGACGTTTCGTACCTCACAAACGTTTTCCCAAATCCTAAGCTCACTGTCTTAACCTAGTATCTCGTTATCAGAGCGGTACTCCGCTCTGATACCACTTTTGTAACACCCCTCATAACAATTACGTAATAGTCGCTCTCGTGAACAGGAAATAAAGACGTCTCACAGCGGAAGGAATTACAGTATTAGAACTCACATGGGTGTTACTTGCCACCACTCGCCCATACGAGTGATGTAGCAGTACAACATCTTAACAAATTAAACATACAATATAATCCGCAGTGACAACGAGATACCACCTACATTTCTATCTAAGTATCAACAGCACAACTACTGTGAGCATCTAAACATAATCCAAATCTTACAACCCCTTTCTAATGGAATCATTTAATACATAACGAGGTATGAACGGTAAATCCAAACTCAACAATGTCCTAACTACCCAATCCCGCACTTCGGCTTCACGTGTTCAGCAACCTGCGCAATAAGTGTAGTATCAGCGGTAGACGCTGAGTATGCCGGATCTGGACCCTATTGGTCACTTGTCATTTTAAACCATCTTGATATTAGATTGATTTCATGCTTTGTCATTTTACAGATATGATAAATACTGTAACAACATGCATGACTATATAATCATTCCACCAATCCAAACAGTCATATATGGATATCACATTACTGTCATACATCATACAATACAATGGCATTGAGAACTCATTCATCGTATGTTAACATCATCACATAGTACATCACTCGGCTCCCTCCGGCCTTCACATATTATTAATTTTAGTTAGCGCAGTACAACATTCGGCCCCCCGGGCCCTCACATATTATTAGTTTTGGTTAGCACTGTTGGGAGTCAGTTAGGACAACCCGAATTATATTCACTTGGACTGTAGTCCCACGTACACACAAGGTGCTCACTGCCCTGATCATCCGAAGACTCTGGGCTATTCACTTTGCCTTTGTAGAGGCGTCCATTTAGGTGGCCAAGGGCCTGGTGCCAACGGTAGCACACTCCGCCTGTCGATCTATCTAGGCTCGAACAGGATTCACTAGGGTAAAACCCGATACGGGATAACCCAAGAGATCTCTACGCGCGACCAGCAGCAGTGACTGTCTGGATTAAGGTACATCTTCACATTCGTTCACACTCCACTGTTAGCTTTGTTAGTTAGATAGTCAGTTATAGTTTTAGTTATGGAGTACATCACATAATTTGTTGGCTGCCCTATGGGTCTTACGCATGCCTAGAATTCTAGGTAATATTCACGTTTGAGTCAAAGCTCTAGAGACCGACAATGTCGTGTCCCGTTCCTAAGTATTTTACTTAGGTTATAAATACATACTTGTAATACTTAGCGCATTAGGTCAGACAACAATGGTCACAACACACATTTCGCATATGTAGTTTTATATAAGTCGATCTATAGTCGACGTAATATTAGTCCCGTAGGACGTTCGTGCATAAATAAATAATGCAATGAACATAACTACACATCAGACACATACATCACATACATACATCACATACATACATTCACACAAGTTATTTATCAAACAAATCCGAGCCCGAGGAATTCCTCAGGACAACTCGGATCAAATCCCTTTACATACCGTACACCGTAGTCTAGATTCGTGCAGTGCAGACCACTAGAGCTTTCGAGCGCGTACGTCGGAAATGCGATCTAGTAATACAAGGAACACTAAGCGTCAATCCACATGACAGCACAATTCGGTATTTCCGAGTAACGTTTGAAATTCCAGTACTATGTCCCCAGACTTAGCATTTGTTACTGGTTAAAGTATCGTTATTAATATTTGATGACCCCTTACTCGTTGTGAGAGTTAATTTTCGGTTTACATTAAAGCATGAAAACTTACGTTATACCCTTACGATACTTCACTAGGGTTTATTTATCAAACCAAGGTCCTATACTATCCTTAGTATTTTATGTCGTTATAACTATAGTGTATAACTTTATTTCTTGGTACGTTTTTATTTATTTATGTATGTATTCATTTAGCATAATAGCTTGAATAACTATGTCCCTAGTCACATAATATTATTTGTGTTACATCTTTTCCATAATGTTATATGGTACGATATTTTATGTGTCACTAGACTTTATTACATGTGACTTGGCAACTTAGGAATGTATTGAAAATAATATACACAAGTGTCACATTTGAACTCCTTTATTATATACTCTCATTACTCATAAAACTACCACATAACTTATAATATATTGTAGGTATTTAATTTTTATACACACCAAAAACCTTGTTGTAAAATATAACCCAGGTTGTTCATATTTGTTTTAATTATCGCTCACATATATAGATGTACATCTTATTCCTTCCACAACTCAACTCACCATCCTACCATTTCCTCACTACAGATTAATAGATTTAAGTCTGCATCACCCTTCAACACAAATCCCATCCTTAGTATGCCTCTGTAACAGACCTGTACAGAAATTACTCATCTCAGAACAACCAGAACTGATGCATTAAGTTTGCTAAATCTTTCCCCTTTCTGTTTGTTCCTCTTTTCACGATTTGCTTTCTGTTCCACTCCCTATTTCCTCATCTGTTAGTCACTCACTTCATGGTGTTTTTTACAACTTCATTTCAATCTGTTACAGACACAGAAACAACTCTACAGAATCTGAAACAGAAAGGCAAGAAAACTGTAACAACATTTGTTCCATCCCTTCCTCAATCCTTGATTTCGGTTTACTGATTGGTTTCCAACCTTTCAAGCTATCACACCATTCGCTGCTTGCATTGGAAAAAGCTTGGACTCAAAAACAGTTCAAAAGCATGGTGTTATCACCTCAGAAACTCACTCAACAGAAATCAGTCAAAACTGTCAAACTGTAGAACCAAAAACCATAACCTGATAATCTAGCTTGTATCTTGCAGTTTGCTCACGGTTTCTGATTTGAATTTTCCCTAGTTTGCTTAGCTATCTAAGTAAGTATCTTAGTATAGTTTTGACCTCAAAACAGATTCACACCTCAATGTTTAAACTCATCAGAGGTTAAATATACAGAAGATCAAAAAGGCAGCACAGGATTCAAGCTGGTAAGTGTTTTCTTTCTGTTTTATTTCTGTTTTATTCCCAGTTGAATTACAGTCCGTTTTTCTTTCTTACCGATGGGTTTACGCACTTAGTTAAGTTAGTTAGCAAAGGTTTAAAGCCCTTGAATCACTCAATGCCTCCCGCTTACATCCTCTGCAATTTACTATACAGAAACAGAAGATTCCCTGCAACTGTAGCTAAAAGTTGTAAACTGATATATGTTCTCATTTTGTTTTCTGCACGTTGTCTAAACTGACCTACCACTCTTTCCTGTATTCATGAATCGACATTCTAATTTTTTTTTCGTTACAACTTGTGGTTTAGGGTGTGATATTTCTTTTAAGTACCCTTAGCCCCGAACGACACAGACCACTTCAACACATAAGTCTGAAATCTGAAACTATAACTCTGCTATATTCTCCTCTGTCTCTTTTCTTTGTTAAGGGAATTGACTTCCAACCTTCAGATGTACATATCTACTTAGTTCAGTATATTAGCAATGTTTGGATTCCTTTGTGAGTCCTAAAATCTCTTTGGCACCTGTATGATTCGATTATGCAGGAAACTTAAGTTTCTGAACCCACAACCGAAAACAGAAACTGGTTTAATACCCTTATTCTCACTTCTGTCTGTTTCCTAGACTGAGCTACACTCTCTTCATTTCCTTACTCATTTAGCTAATGATTACCGAGATTCTTTAGATTCGAGAATAACTCTAACCCACCTTGTTGAAACCACTGAAATTTGAGCTCACAGCAGTCAGGACTGCAGCAGAAGAATTTGCAACAGGTGAATTTCTTTTCTCCTCTTTCCTCTTTATCAGTTCTTATGTTTGATCCCTCAACCCTTTTCAAACTGTCAAAATCGTTTACTGAAACATTTGGATCAAGTTTTCAAACCCAACAAAAACTCACTCAACTTGTTACAGAACACATAAACTCAAAACTAATCAGAAACTTCAAAACTAACCGAGACTTCATCATTACAGAAACTTCAAAACTAACAGGGATTTCAAAATTGACAGGAACTCCAAACTAACAGGAACTTTAAAAACTGATATTTAACAGGAACTTCAAAACTAACAGAAACTTCAAACTTCGAAATTAACAGAAACTTCAAAATTAACTGGAACTTCAAAACCAACTGCAACTTCCACCTCGAAATTAACAGAAACTTCAAAGTTAACAGGAACTTCAAAATCAACAGAACTTCCAAATTGACAGGAACTTCAAAATCTTCTTAAATCAATATACTTCTTCTGTTTTTCTGAAAGTCCTTAGTTTTTGGTTTTCTTTTCAGTTTCCCTCCAATACTAATATTGATAGTCATGTTTTTGACTGAGTTTCAAGTTCCTAATCTAGCTCTCACTACCATCTCGCTCCTTCTGCAAAGTAGATACACAAACACAGTTTTTTTTTTCTTTTCCTCGGTTGATGACTACACCAGAAACTAACCAGAAACGGTTACATTTGTTTTCTGTTTGTTTTCTTTTCTTGGGTTGTTATCTGTTTTTACTTCTTTTCTTCAACACTCTTACGTTTATCTTGGTCATGTACACTCATAAGATAGTAACGTGTTAGTAGTTTAAGAGCACACAAAATATACCGAGATTTCCTTTTCAGGCTTGCATGCTTATCAGTTTTGATAAATCTGACTCCCTTTCTGTCTCTCTGATTTATTATAAGTTTAGAAGTTGATCATGCATCAGGAATACTAGTTACTTCTACTAAGCTTATTTCTCAGAAGCGTATACAGATAAAAACTTGGGTTAGCTCAGGAGGAGTGTTGTACCTTAATCCTCATTTCTCTCTGAGTCTAGGCCAGTTTCCCCTTGTAGTTACTCAGTACCGATGCGATATCCAGTGCTCTGAGTCACCTGACAAACAGCTGGGAAATATTCTCTGAGGTTACTCGAATAACACAGAGTGAAATGCACGGGTTGTGAGCAGATCTAGATAGGCATGTTATTTACCTTGTCTTTTTTTTTTTTTCTGGCGTGAGTGGTGCAGTAAGTAGAGCTTGTTTGATCCTGCTCTTTCCCAAGCTGAGTACTACCTACTGTCTTCTTGAGAAAACAGAAGGGAGAAAAGAGGAGTTCAGAATTTGCTATGACTATAACCGGTATTACCGTGGGGAAATGTAGTGGAGATCACGTGAGAAAAACAGAGTAAAAGTTTAGAGCATGCTGGGTTAGTTACTGAAATGGAGAAGGAATCCAGGTTGGTTTCCATGCGGTTTTTACCTTGAGAAAACAGGAGGGCTAGCTTCCCTTCCTTCTCTGTCTTCAACCGGAACTTCCCACTGCTCTAGCTCCCAGTATTCGTCTTTGCTGCTGTGTGTATATGTTCATGGTTTAGCTCTTGAAGGTAAGGAACTCATAGGAGAAGAGTGGGTACGCTTTACTCTTGGAACTTACCTAGCTATGGAGTAGCAGTCATGGAGGTCTTGGGCAGCTCTCCGGTGGAAGTTGAAAGGGACGAAGGTACAGAAGGAGGAAGGTGACAACTGATTATAACATGGTAGGTATGGGCTGTTGGTCAATAGCCGTGTCGCCTAGGAATCCTCCTGAGGGATGGGCGTTTGGAAAATTAATTCCTTCTGTTGCATTGGGAGAACTTAGGCAGGCTGAGGAATGTCTGTTTGTCGTGTGGAAGTTTGGAGCAGTTGTTGCTTTTGAAGTGTTGATTTCAGAGGAAATGTCGAGAGTTGGTTTTTCCTCATTTCTGTAATTCCGCAGTGATAGTAGTAAGTATATTTCGTGCATAACTTATACTGAATTCTAGCACAGCTCAAGCGGTTAAGGTCTCGGGGTAGGTACGAGAGGTCTCGGTTTCAATCCTGGCTAGAGCATGTTGCTCTTTTTTTGTTTCAGTCCTATTAAGCCCATTTATTGTATATAGGGATTATATTAACATGTCACGTTCTTAGTCGTATGTATATTTATATATACGACTATTTCGTTATGTCACGTTTTGGTTATAAGTACAACGTTAAATCTTGTAACGTTATGTACATTTACATTGTTATCCGTATGTACATAAGTACCGTAATAATAAATTGTTCGTTTGTTCGCAGGTTATTACTTGCTTGATTATTTATACCTTAATATAGCTATTTATATATTAAAATAGCGTTTAATTACTTAGGGGTATTTCATGACAAGTCTGACATCTAGACACAAACTCCGAGATCTCCCTCTTCATATTGCTCCCCCAAAAAGACTTTCTGAGATCCCGGTACATCTTAACACCACCTGGGTGTACCAAATACGAGGCTCCGTGTGCCTCCTACATAATCTTCTACCACAAACCAGTATCACTCGATACACAGACCCTACACCTGAATCAAAGACAACCATCATCATACATGTTGAAATCTGAGTCCTGATCAGCAGACAACCTCTCTTGAATCCTGCACAACTCTACATCAACCTCTTGACCAGCCTTGATCTGATCGATCAAGGTAGATTGAATCTGAAAGCAGCTAACATATCGACACGGTCTGATATGACAATCCACTCACCCAGGCATTGCAGCTCAAGTACAGACCTCTAAATCCCAGACAAGGCACAAGCAACACCCAGAGCTCCTCTACGACTCAACGCATCAACAACTACATTTGCTCTACCGGGATGGTAGATGATGTCTAAATCGTAGTCGTGAAGCAACTCGAACCACCTCCGCTGTCTCAAGTTCACCTCCTTATGAGTGAACAGATACTTGAGATTCTTATGATCCGTGTATACCTTACACGACGCACCATCCAGATAATGCCTCCAAATCTTCAGAGCGAACATCACTGCCGCCAACTCAAGGTCATGGGTAGGATAGTTCTTCTCGTATGGCTTAAGATGACGGGAGCCATACGTAACCACCTTCCCATGCTGCATCAGAACACATCCCAAACCTCTATGCGACGCATCGCAGAACTCCTTCAATCCATCTGTCCCAGGAGCGGATGTCAACCTCCTCTTAAGCTCCTAGAAGCTCTGCTCACAAGCCTCGCTCCACTCAAACTGAATGTCCTTCCTCAGAAGACGGGTCAAAGGAGAAACTATATTGGAAAAGCCCTCAAAGAACTTCCTATAATAGCCCGCTAAGCCCAAAAACTCTGAATCCCAGCAACATTCGTGGGCCTCCCCACTTTGTGACCGCCATAATCTTCTCTGGATCCATAGAAATACCATCCTTAAAAACAACATGACCCAAGAAGACCACCTGATCCAGCCAAAATTCACACTTTTTCAGCTTAGCGTACAACTCACGCTCTCTCAACATCCTTAGACTACCCTCAAATGCTCTTCATGCTCTTCAACACTCTTGGAATACACCAAGATATCATTTATAAAAACCAGCACAAACTGATCCATACAAGGCTTGAACACTTGACTCATCATATCCATAAAGACCGGGGAGCATTCGTCAACCAAAATGACATCACGAGGAATCGTAGTGACCATACCGAGTCCTCAAAGCAGACTTAGGCACATCATTGACCTTAATCCTTAACTGATGATGCCTAGAGCGAAGATCGATCTTCGAGACACTATCACATCACATCTGCCAACTGATCAAAGAGATCATCAATACGGGGAAGCAGAAACAGATTCTTGATGGTAACAGATATTTAGCTCCTGGTAGTCAATGCACAATCCGAAGCTGCCGTCCTTCTTCTTCACAAACAGAACCAGCACACCCCGAGGGGACACACTAGAGTGGATGAAGCTCTTATCCAACAGATCCTGCAACTGGACCTTCAACTGCTCCAGCTCTATCGGACTCATGCGGTAGGGAGCCTTCGAGATTGGTTGAGTCCCTGATGCTAACTCAATGGAGAACTCCATCTCACGATCTGGCTGAAGTCCTAGCACATCATCCTAAAACACCTCAGGAAACTCACGAACCACGGGGATATCCTCCAAACAAGTTCCCTCTTAACCTCAGGAACAAAACACAAGTACCCTAGACAGCCCTTCCTCAAGAATCTAAACACCTGCATTGCCGAGATGACTACTGCCGAGCAGGGAACTGAGTTACCAACAAATTAAAAATGGGGTTTACTCGGCTCCTCAAACACAACCCTTCTAGCTGCACAATCTATATGGGCATGGTGCTCTGCCAGTCAATCCATGCCCAAGATCACATCAAAGTAGGTCATCCGCATAGGGATGAGGTCAGCACACAAAACTATGTCCCAAACTACTACGGGACAGGCTTTACAAATAGAGTCAAGAACAATAGAAGCCACACCACTCAAAGGACTAGTGACACACAGATCAATGCCTCTCGGCTCAACAGACAGACCAAGCCTACCCACTAAATCATCAAACACAAAGGAGTGGGTAGCTCCAAAATCAAACGAGCATTAAAGTGGCTGAGAAGATAGATGATGAATACCTGAAACAATGCGGTTGGATGCATGGTCTCGCTCCCCAGCCATAGCATACACACGCGCCTAGGTCTGAGGCTTCTTCTGCTCGGTGTTCGGTCCTGACCCTGAACCAGAACCTTTGCTCCCCGAACTAACCACTGCCACCTCTAGCCTGTGGACACTAGGCGATCCAATGCTTCATAGACCCACACTTGAAGCACGCCACAGACTTCTTATAGCACTCTCGACCAGGATGGAAGCGACCACACTCACTATACTTATCTCCAGAGGATGATGAAGAAGAAGCTCCACCATCTCCACGAAATTGCATCTTCTGAGAAGAAGCATGCTCCTACCTCCCAGACTCCTCAACCATCTACTTCCTCTTCTGCTCCTTCTTCCGCTCCTTCCTCCCATACTCCACAATCTTCTGGTACCGGCGGAATACGTCAGGGTAAAACTGCTGGTTGAAGCAGCCATAGAACTTCTCCCAAGTCCACGGATGGGGGTACTTCCTCTCAACCGACTTCCACCACTCCTTCGCCCCCGCCTGGAACATGAAGGTGGCAAAGCTCACTTTCTGCTCCTCCTCACATCCCATCACGCGAAAGAGGTCCTCGATTGCAGTGATCTAATGGCTAGCCTCCTGAGGATCACCGCTAGCATCGAAGGAGGGCGGCTGCAACTTCAGAAACTTTTGCAATGCCTTGACGTTGCTGCCACCCTTGCCAGCTCCAGACGCTAGCCATCAGTGGTACCCACGCTCTGCAGCACCTGGGTGACCACCTGCTGCACAATCGCGGTGATGTCTCCCCGTGGAGGCTCGCCTGAGAAATCACTCTGCGTGGTGGCATATTGAGAAAAAAACACCATACTGATTAGATACCATCAAGCACTCAGAGTAACAGATATCACAAAAGCTCAGACATGCAGACACAACCAAACACTCCATAAATGCCAAACTTGGCTCTGATACCAGTAAAAAGTAACAACCCAAAAACCGGGTTAGTTTTGAGACCGTTACGTGCACTTACTACCTAAGTTACGTAAGGCTACTAACAAACCGAAAGACAAACAAAGAGTACTTGTATTTAATAAGAGAAGTAGTCGTTTACAAAGCCCCAAATATAACAAAGTCATAACCTGACGTGCATGTAGGCTACATAAGTCATAAGCGTCTAGCGCCAATACAAGAGCATCTCAAAAATCAAAATAAACTAGAACTCTGAAACTGAAGCGAGATCCATCGCTGATCAATCTGCAACATAATGTATGTGGAAAGGGGTGAGCAACCATAACTCAGTAAGTAGCAAACTTCATCAACGAAGTATGCTAAAAACATTTGGAAACGGAATACAAAACACAAATGGAAGTTAGGCGAAAATAGAGTTCTTCAAGAATATTTAATAAGAAAAGCTTACCAGCTGAAACGAAACAGAAGCGTCTTTCAAAACACTCAAAGCAAAGCTTTTAGAATCACAAATATGAGTGGGACACTAGTAACCAACTAACATGACAAAAGGGGAACGGAAGCCCTTGGATCAAGAGATCCCATAACATAAGTACTAGAGACCAGTAATGGACCCGTCAATCGCTAATCATCCCGTAAGACCCAAGGAACATAAACAGAAAGGACGTCCTGAGCAGCATGTTACGGGATAGCCAGACCCGACCATCCACGGCTCAGAAACTATGTAACTAGGTCCTAAAATGAAATACTCAAGCTCACTGACCAGAAGTGCATAAGTATGCATAACCATGAGTAAATCTCTTATTCACACTTAGGGGATCATAACCCTATAAACAGAAGTCAAAACGGATCTCAAACACACATGTGTCCACACTTACAAGTCCAACGCACGCCGAACGTCAAAATTGAGATGTCCAGGCTTACAAGTATGGATATACGTCTGCTGAAAATATACATGGTGGTGTCCGAACATGCGTCCGGACATAGATGTTCGAACGCATGCCAAACTTTGAAATTATAGAAGAAGGTCACGTCCAGACTTGTGTCCGGACTTGCAAGTTCGGACACGAGTCGAACTACAAGTCCAGATTTCATCCTCGCTACCCATCTGGACTTACATAGTCTATGAATGCGCAAAATTGCCTAAATTGTTTTTTTTACAGAAACCACTAATACCTGAGATTCAAAATATGTTTGATCATTAGACGAAGATTGAATTTATATGAATAGGTGCACCTCTAGATGGATGATCGATTAGGTGATGAACAGGGATGGATCGGGTGGTGGATGAAAAATTCTCACTCGGATCCATCACCAGTTATCCATCACCCAGTGATCATTCATCCATCACCATTTATTTCGGATTGTCATCCATATATTTAAACCAAGTGGATCTCCATTTTAACTTAGCCATCTAATTTGTTTGCTAACAAAAGAATAGGAGCGCTAGCGTAGCCAACCTTGGTATTACTACCAGTCTTATGCTGTAGGCAATCATAAAGATAATCTTTGTCAGATTGAAGTGCAATGCCCTCGGACCATAAATGCAAAAGGTCACTGAGTCACATCACAATACAATTCATTGATTTCTGGTTTCTCTCCTGAATTAAAGTAACAGGAATCAGCTGAAACCATTATGCAGAAAAATTCCATATACATTAGGAAAGAATGAAAGTCTCAAAGAAAAGTATTGAGTCCACAGACTCATTAAATCTGAGAAAGAATCGGTGCAAAAGGCCAGGTCAAACGACCCTTTATAATCCTAACATAAAAATGGCATCCAGATAGCATTAATATACAACTAAACTTACACTCGAGAACTAGGTGAAAGTGTGGAGAAGCACCAATGCACACAACTACAACCACAATCACTCCACTACAATCCAATCCAACTTAATTCATCCGAACTGTCCATTTAAAGCACTCGGGGACGATTTTCCCTTGCACGTCTCCTACGCAGAGCCCAACGTTCTTTCATGCTGCTCACTCCATAACTCCAAACAATCACTACTTCCTTCCTTGCGATGTGATCCTGATCCATTACTCGCTGCAGAGCCACTTGAGTTATCATCAGCCACTCTTTTTTTTTGGTCGCAGTCATCAGCCACTCCCTTGATTCTTATGGTTTCTGCAATCAGGTCATTTATAAGCATCTCTGTGGTCTTTGAGGTTATCCCTATCAGGTACCATGAAATGGGCGGTGGAGGCACAATCGCTGGTTGCAAAAGCTGCTCTAAACTGACCCTAGATCCTATCCGTCCTTTTCCTTTGGTGCAAGCTTTGTACTCGGAAGAATTTCTGGGTTTCAAAGGAGAGCAGGCCTCCTCATCGACATATACAGGTTCTACTTTCCAACAACCCTCAAATTTTTTCATGAATCCAGCTTTAACTTGCTTGAACGTCATCTACAATACAGAGAAATGATTGTAGAGTCAAAACTCTATGGTAGTAGATTTTGTTATTTAACATCAACAATTTCCTTCCATCAAAGACTACTAGTTACTATCCATCAGGACATTGGTTTAAGCCAAATGTGACAATAGCTAAAGAAAGAAATGTATTTCCTAACCGAGTGATCCTCCCTGTTCTGATCAATCAATACATGGACCGACATGGTTCCTGACCACCAAAGGAACTTCCAAATTGCAGCTTGTTCAAGCTCAACAACTTGCCTTGAACCCTCATCAAGTATAACTTTTCTCGAAATCACCTCCTGATAGAATAATGAACTCTATCATCAATATCTTGATATTACTCAAAATAAAATGAAAGGGAACAAATGGAAATATCTACAAGAGCTGGTGTTTTAGCTGACTACCTTAATATTCTTAAAAACCCTTTTATTATCAGGATCAATCACGATATTGTACACAGCATCAGGAGGCAAACCGACGTCAAACTCTACAAAAAGGCTGCACAGCGATCCTTTCGGAACCTTAACCTGAAAGATTTTAATCAACAAAGCCCACGTTACATTTTTTTCCCACAATCATACATGATACAATTACTTAAATCTTGAAGGCTTTAAACATGTTTAATGAGCATGAATCTTTAGCAAAAATAAAAATAAAAATCCAAGTCAGGGTTGGCTAAATCTGAGGTAATTTTATTCAACCAGATAGAAAACGTTTCCTTGCAGTTGAAGATATTTCCTCAAGCCTCAATCCAACTATCTCATCCTGTTTTGTGAAACAAGAATTAGGAATCAGGAATCTTACATCAATAACAGGTGCATGATCACCCCACACAGGATTCTCCTTCCAGAGCTGCATTTGCTTACTAAGATCAGCCATCCAATCACACCACTGGTCCCCTTCCCTGAACTACTGATCATCCCCTTCTCATTCTCACTCTTATTAGGCCTTTTAAACCGACACTGCCGAACCAAAGCAAGTACAGAAATCAGTACTGGGGCTAAGGAAAGCAACGCTGAGAGAAGAGGGGGATATCAAATCACAGACCTCGATGAAATTCTGAAGCTTCTGTGGGATTTGAGTGAACAGTCCTAAAATTGCCGGATCCATTATTTTAGGAAGCATGAATTTGATTGGGGGTTCAGCGGTTCTGCGGCTGGTGTCCGGTTTCTCACCCATTAGAAGAACCTGGATTTACCAAAATCGTTAGAGAAGGTCAATTTCATTGAAATGTCTGTTTAAGAATTGTCTGATATTGTTCAATTAGGAATTTTCTCACACATCCACGAGACGGTAACCCTTGAGTTAAGGACCCACTCTCAATCAATGGGTCTCATCAAAACACTGCAGTGTGCGAGATTAAAGAAGCTATGTGCGCCAACCATAATCATAAAACACGACGACACACTATTCGATCTTCGGCCGAAAGATGTTTATAAGACATTATAGAGAGAAAATAGAGATTACCCACGAGGATCTGGATGACGAAGAATTGGTGGAATGGTAGATTGCCGAGGAGTTTGAATTGCGGGATTTGGGTGTTTGGCAAAGGGGTCTCTCGAGTTATAGTACTGGCGGGATGAGATGTGAATGAACTCACGGTAAGCCATGGAGAAGTATGCGCTTGTTTGTATGGATGCGCCCTTCCGGCATCCGTCCACGCAGACTATCCCGAGTGGGGATTTTGTCGGTACTTTTTTTTCATCTTCTAATTGGTCTTCTTCTTTTCGAGAACATGGAAAGGTCGAACGATACACGTTACGTGTTTCACCCCCTTTGGGTCATTAATGTGATACGAGTATGGTCCGTTTGTTTGTCATTTTCTGTTTAGCTGAAGACTGGGTGGACAGGAGTACTTGTGGAACGGTGTATGTGAACTAGAATGGTCAAATCCTTATTCGGTTGAGCACTAGTTCAGTTTAAATAATTACAAGAGTATGGATGTTTGTTTTGGATAATTAGAAAACAGGAAAAGAATAAGTTTATCCCAAAACCTTTTGAAGAGTATGATTATCAAAGAATTCAATTTGGATTCTTAACACTCTCTTTCTTATTTCTCTCACTGCCCACACCATTTTAAGAATCATATTAAATTTTTACTAACATCAGAGAATCTATTCTTGGTTTTAAACTCTTTTCATTTGTCATATCATTTTATTTTTTACTTATTAAGTGTATTATAAGAATACAAATATCAATCTTTAATTATTATTACTACTATTTTTAATAATACACAAATAATCTTAACTTAATATTTTATGTATGATTAAATTTTATTATATTTTTGAAACAAAAATAAATACAATTTATTTATATGTATTATTAATGTAATTTTTTATTATTTTTCACTCGATATTTAGGATTAAAATATTATAATGAAGTTAGAAATGAATAAATTGGTACATATTATATTTTAAAGTATATTTTAATATTATATTTTTATATCACCAAAATACAAATAATAAGTATTAATTTACCTAAAATAAGTTTATAATAAAAATATAAAAAACATAGTCAATATGGAACTCATTTTATAGAGAATGAGATTTTAAGAATTTTGATATTTAATTAATTTATATTATTATTAGTTTTTAAAATATTTAAGATTAATTATTTATATTTAATATTATAATTAGAGGAAAAAATGGTGGGTCCCATTAATGAGTTCTTAAGTTTTTTTCGTGAAAACCCAAAATTAGAGTTCTTACATCTCTCTCTTTCACCTCATATTTTTATATTATTTTTTTATTTAAGAACCCATAGAACCATTGATAATCATGCTCTAACTTGACTCCTCACCTCTTACTAGGGAATGAGATTCCCCTTTCTGAGTACACTTTGACCGGCGACATATAATCATTGACCGATAACTAATGACCATTGACCGGTGAATTTGATCAGCGATTAATGACTGTTGACTGGCAGCCGACAACCGTTGACCATTGACTGGTTATTTATTTTCACTTTCTCAGCTCAAACAAACAGTCAGAAAAATAAAAAGAATTCTTTTCCATTCCTCTTCGTTCCCTTTCCTGATTTCATTCTGTTTCCCTGTTCAAAACAAACACCTCCTTAGTTTATTTGAGTGGAAACCTATGTTGAAGTCATCTTCCTTTGACGACCCACACTGGCAGCTGCCAGTTTTACAGTCTGATTTCACTTTTCTTCGCTATTTAATTTAGTTTGACAGCTAGCAGTTGCTCCAACAAATATTCCAACAACTGTCACCAAAATATAATAAGTCTAGTTAAGACAGATTTTAATAACTATGAGAAGCTATTTGCTAGTCTATTATGCAAAACTTTGAGAAATTCTCTAAAATGTTACACACTAAAGTAGATTTTAGATGAAGCAATTATCTCTCTCAGTAGATTGCATTATAGTCTTGAAGAAAATAGCTTCATGCTATTTTTTTACCTCTACGGCATGCTTCCATAAATGGTCTCACCTGCCTTAAAACAAGTTAGAGTATTGTCAACTCTTATTACATCAATCTATCTCCATGTCCCGCAAACCCTAATCTCGGTATCCTTTCTATGGTGGCCAATCACGCCTCCATTGATTGGGGATATAAAAGATAGGTATGGATCGAGTTCAGACAAACATGATCTAATTGGGCTGACATGATCCTGACCTACAAAGTAATTGTGTCATAACAATTTGACCCAAACCATACACGTCAAACATGAAAAATTAGAAACCTAATGTGACGTGCTTTTGAACCGATCTTGGTATAGAAATACATGTAATAGTTGAGTCAAGTGATTGACATCCGAGTGGTGGAGGACTGAAGTAGGGACGAAATGTTCTGAGTTCGAATCCTCTTACCACCCACTTTGTGGGGGAAAGGAGTTTATTCTCTTATTACTCATTCTGGGGGAGTGGAGGAATGGAGTTTTGGCTTTATATATAGTAAGATGTTCCGTGTAATGTGTGTTATGTAATACTTGAGTCGGTGTTGTTTGATTTGCCCTTGCGGCACCCTAGCCATGTGCCTATAATTATCAAAAAAACATGTAATAGTTGATTATTTGCTGATGGTGCGAACATTCCAACCCGATCCTAACATGAAAGTCAACATGTTGTGTCTAATTCTTTTTTGGCTGACCTCATATACATGTTGTGTGTATTCAACCCAAACCAACACGACTTATATTAACATAAGCCAAACCCGACCCAAACAGATTGTTCATGTTTTTTAACCTCAAATGTATTTTTTATGTGTTGGACAAGGGTTACGCTTTGGACTGTGGCAAAGTTGACATCCATACCAGCTATTCATATAAGCTCCTCTAACCAATTCACCACTTCATTTTCCATAGGTGGCATTCAACCAATCCTTCACTCAAATCACCAATTGTTCAATCACATAGTTTATTTGTAATCTTACCTTGATTTCTATAGTTTTGAGTAATCTTACCTTGATTTCATGTCTTCTGAAATATCATCCAACACTTCAAGATTGTCAACATTCTCTATAGAGTTTTTGATGTTTTCAGAAAGATCATCAACAGTTTGTTGGTGCAGCATGAATGTGTCTCGAATCAGTCCACTCATATCATCCTTGCTCCCGCAACTAGATTCTGCGACACTCATATAAGATGAATTGAACGAGAAAGCAAAGCTTGTATCGTTGATCTCTTCTCCATGATCAATCCAGACAGTGTAACCACGACCAAACCCATGCTCCAGTACTACATCATTACACACATCCTTCGATTTTTATAAAATCGATTACGACATTTTTTTACATGGACATAAAATCTCTCCATCAACAGCTGAATTCTCAAAGGTAGAGTCCAAAAACTTCTGGAATCCAGTTAGAAACTCCATGCTACCTTTTAGTTTTTGTATCCATGATTTATCCATTATCTTCAAATTAATACAACAAAAAGAAATAGAGTATTTAATTAGGGCTTCATAATGTGAAATCCATCAATTATACTACAAACTATACGGCACCAGATTCTAATTAACATCACTGACCAACATAGGACAACATCTAATTGATTTACGGTGGGAGCGATGGAAATCTAGTTCAACTCTATGCTTCAGGAACTTAAATAGTAACTACTTCAATATTAGTTAGAAACCATTACATCAAAGAAGAAGTAAAACTTCATCACTTTCCTCTTGTCTGTCAATTTTGATGGATGAAGAGATAGTATTGCTCACTCTGATAGTAGCGACATAATAAGGTATAATGATGGATGAAGAGACAAGATTGCTCACTCTGATAGTAAGCAACAGTTTTCTATAAACTGATCACAATTACAGTTATTTACATTGAGAATTCTCTTCCCCATATATTGTGTATTTAGCAAGTATCAAAGATAAGGATTTACTCCTTTTTGTTTCAGTCAATACAACTAGAAACAGAGTATTTAATTATGGCTTTGCTTTACTTGTTAATTTCTACCATATTCATGTATAGACTGATTTCTTTCCACATTTTTCTTTTATGTTCTTGTAATATAGAGTACTACTCTCACTTTTTGTTTCAGCGTCCAATGTGTTTGTTTCTTCAACTGTAACAGATCAAATGCCATTCTCTTAAGCACTACCAAGGATGTTGTAGTGCAAATCAACAACGATTTAAACAGCAGATCAGCTTCATGGGGAAGGACATGTGAGCTCTCAAGCACCACTAAGCTGATGAAATGTAGACTGAATGATGAAATAGAAGAAATCAGATTGTGATGGAATCACCTCAGGGAAACTAATACTCCTTTATGAATCCTACCTGAGTAAAAAACTAAGCTGAATAAGTGGTATATCAGCACTGAATATCTCTTGATTGATTTGCTTCTGGACAAAATGATGAGTTTACATTTTAAATTTAAAATGAGACATAAAACAAAAATATAGACTACTACACAAGTAAATGACATAAGAGATTTACTTCACAAGTTAAGGTGCTTTTTATATCTTAATCTTTGACTAGTTTCTTTGCCGCTGTTTGTAAAATGAAGAAATTCAATAACTAGCGGCTGCTTTTGGATTTCAGACCCATCTTGTTGTTTTGTAATTTGCTTTATTCTTCCAAAAATTATTACTATGTAGATGAAAGTGATGAAGATGTACTCAATAATAGGACGGTGGTAGTGAACCGGTGGTGTGGGGCAAAAACTGACATTAACGTGAATGTGATTATACAAACAACAAAATTTAAGATCAGTTTTACCTATTGATACGGTGTGGTGCAGTGCGGTGACTGAAGATGGGGATAACCAGTCGCAACTTCTACTTCCTCATGGAGTTAGTGAACGGTATCTACATCGCCCAACAGATCACCCAGATGAAACTCTCACATGATAATAAGACAGAGAAACTATTTTTCCATAAAAGACCATCGCTATATTTTTATTTCACAGTAATGTACTAAAACATACCAGAATGGGAAGATAGAGTTGAAGCTTGTTTGGTAAGAATCACTCTGAGATCTCCATTTTCCCCTTCAAAGAGACGGGTCAGAACTGAAGCTCTCTATAAAAGAATAGCAATGGATTCCAACACCAAGCTTTATCAGGAACCAAATAGCGAATGCGAGAGGTAATTAAATCATTATAATGAAATAAAAGTGGGAGTCATAGGCCTTGTTGCAGAAGGAATAACAAAGATCCCTGAGTTCTTCATACTTCCACCAGAAGATCAAGCCAAAACATCAGATGCGACTAGTCAGTTCCAATCCCCGATCATAGATCTTCAAGGCGGAATTGGTGATGATGGATGACACCACAAAGGCATCATTGAAGATATTTACCAGAGGAAGTCAGACTAGACGAGAGAAATTGAGTTAAAGGTAGCTAAAAGTAAATATCAAAGCCGCTTGAAGAATGATAGGAGAAGAAACAGGGAAAAGAAAAAATCGACGGATGGGTCAAAAATTTTCATTCTGTGCGACGTATGAAACAGTTAGCGTAATAAATAATTTACTCAATTTACTACGGATCATCGTGTTGCGTCGGAAAGGAACTTAAAAAAATTGGTTTTTTTATTTGTAGTTGATTGTGATTCTACGCTTATACTAAAGCGTAGGATTTGATCCCTATTTATTTACCCCACCCTTAACTATTATAACTAATTAAGGTTACAACCTCTTCAAGTCCAAGATGGGATTGAATTTGCCCATGTCATACTTTCCAAAAAAAAAAAAAAAGATCTTAGGTTTGTCTTTGGCCTTCAAGCCAATTTACACGGGCAAACATTGTTCATGTCTGATCTCTTCCTAATTCCCAAAAGCGTGAATTTTATCATCAGATTGGAAACAGAACTTACACAACGCAAAAGCCAGAAACAGCACGAGGATAAAAGAGCTTTTACCACCAACAATCAAAGCCCAGAACTCATACCAAAAATCAGCAAGTTTCAAGGGTAGTATTCCATCTAGTCTCGATCTTCTTCAACAGAATAGCTAACCAATCAGCACATCTTCACTAGGGGACTTCCATAATTGTCCAGCCCATTTGCTAAAGCTGGAAGTTCACAATATACAGGTGCGTCACCGAACCAAAGATCCTGTCATACCAATTTTTAATACGTCCCAGTTGCAAATCACCAATCAGATTTTAGGCTCAAAACAATTTCTCCCTGACGGTGCTTCTTCATCTCCAATTCAAGTCTCTAGGCGCTCGGACAATTTCTCCTTGCTGCTGCTGCTTCTTCATCATTTCCAGTTCCCTTACGCGTTCATCAGTGAACGGAAAGGCATCTGCCCCGTACTCCACTACAAGCTCTCTAGCTTTGGCATTCACAGTTTGACTATCGATCCCGATATAAACCAGAGTTGGGATCTCTTTAACGTTGAACTTTTTGGTGAGCAAAGAACACAGCTGTTTATCACTGTATGGAAGGGCTAGCCAATCCATCCTTGAATGGTGCTCCTTGAAAGCAGGATAATCACGATCGCTTGAAATATATATACCTCAAAGTCACTATGGTTTCCCTTAATCAGGCTGTAAGCTTTGCTTAGCTCTGGTGTGAATGCACAGCCCTCAGGTGACCAGAGGGCGGAGAAGTAAAGGAGGACATGTCTCTGCGTGAGATCAGACACCTTCACCTGAACACAATATACATAGATACAGCTGGGCATTATGAGAAGGAATTCTAATATTATAGCGTGTAGAAGTGGAGAAAGCAAGAATGTAGATGGAGGCTCCCCACAACATTCGCAGTAGAGGAGAGGTATCCCTCGGGGAGGTGACAAAGGAGGAGAGAATAATCATAAGGCACGGGAAAGCAGGTGGTGACTCAAATATATGAGATGTAAGAGGGCTAGAATGGCTGGCAATAGAGGCCCATGCCAACCCAAATGTATGAGGTGTGGGAAGGGGAGAAAAGCTTGGAAAAGGTGACCCGGATAGAGCAAAATGGTCTGAGGATGTAATATTGGAATGCGATTCCCAGAAGCCCAAGGCCGACCGTTGGTATTTGGGATCCTTTTGTTTGTCATATTGTTACTTATAGCTTTAGCTACTTGGGATGAGTGGTTGGAGTTTAGATCAAGCTTTAATTTTTTTTTTCTTGGGGCTTGCGTGGGATGTTCGATCTTGTTGGTAGGATCGGTGTGTGCCCAGATTTTGTGCTTGTCTTTCATGGTGGTAGGATGGGGTCGGTTACACTTAGCCATGGCTTTATGCCCAAACTATAAAAAACAGATGGGATCGGTTCACTTCTTACAGATTTCTAATATAGCTAGCTAATGAATTTACCGGCGTAAAAAATATTCTACCTGTTGGTCTTTGTTGTCATGGACATAGCCTTTACCAGAACCTAGCAGTGACTCCAGGGTCTGCCCTTCCAGGGTTGACCATTCAAGCTGCTGAGCCCTCTTTTCTTGTTTTGAAGGGTAGGCTTGAGCAACGTGTTCATTAACGAGCTTAGTTGCATCTAGGCTGAAGGTTTTACCGCCATGGCCCAATATGACCAACCAAGGGATGTTATTTTGCTCAAAGCGAGCAGATAACTTATTAATGGCATCCTGTCTTAGACCCAAGGGAAGAAAAGGCTTTTTCGCCACTGGTTTTTCAAAACTTTCTTTCTTTCTTCTTTTGTCTCGTCATCTTTCCCTTCTTCAATTTCTGATCGACTGTTGTCTTTTATCTCGTTTCTTCTTCTACTACTACTTCGTCCTCTTCCTCCTCCACTTCCTCCTCTTTGTCATTCAAGTAGATCATCACAACCTGATAATCATCTGCTGTCACATTTACGTTATGGAAGAGTTCAAAAAGCTTTTTGGTCAAGCCATCCCAGGCGTCGTAAGAAGCATTTCCAGTGAAGCACAGGGCAATGGCTGCCATTTTACCAAGCTCAGAGACAATCTGACAATGGAAAGGAATTTCATGAAGATTGTTTCTGCCATACTAACAACACTGGTGTAGATCACATAATGATCCTCCAGTATCTGAAACCGAACAGAAGTTAGTTGTTTACCTTCTTTTTACGAAAGAGTGAATCCAGCAGATCATTCTTTTTCATTCTTAGTTCCATCGATGTGGGCGGCTGTCCCTTCACTGAGTCCAATAGCTGGCGTTTGTATTCCTCAGTGATTCTGACGCCTTGAGTGGTTAAGACAACCCCAGCACCAATCAGTACAAGGAGAGGAGTCTCTTTTACATTGAAATGTGCTTCTAGTCGTTTGATTGTTGGGGTATCAGAAAATGGGACAGCAAGCCATGGCATCCTACTGAATTGTCCTTTAAATGCTGCTTCATCATGGTCCAATGAAACTAGGACAACCTGAAAATAATTACTTTTGACCCAAAAAGGTCTAGGTACACATCGGATAGAGTTGGGGTGAATTTACGAGATGTGCGGCACCTCGAGGCACAGAAGTACAGCCCAACAATCTGTCCTCTCAAACTTCTGATGTCAACCTACATGGGAAGATGAGTTAGGGCTAAAGATTTTACAGTACCTGACAGGGAAAGAAGAGATAAAAGACATGAAACAGTTTCTTTTTTATTAATATGATACTCCATCTAGAAGTCCAGATTCATCTACTGATCTTTCATTTAAGGCCTCTTATCCAAGGCAGTCGTGCACAAATATAGCAGTAGTTTCTCGCGGTCTAACCTTCCCAGTCTCTTTCAGGGAACTTGTTTTCATTATTTATGTTCAGATAATAAATTTCTCCAGGAAGAGAAGCCTACAAGTACGCATGTTTGGCAATTTCTAGTCTGCTCAACTCAACTGACGCAGAAAGGCATCGATCAATTTAAGATAACACAACCCTTTCAGGCTTTTAATCAAACATGTCAATCACAAACGACCAGAATATACATAGCTTCCAAAATGTACCATTACCAAGCTGACCTAAATGAAATGCAAAAAGCTCGATGCAATGAAGCAAGACCAGAGGCACATCCAAGGTCTAACAGGTATGGATCCCTCAACTTCTCCATAACTCAAGTAGAAAGATAGAAGATCAACTCCGGCAGTTGGGTTTTACGGAAATAAAGAAGAAACTTTTTTCCAAAATAAAGCGAAAAGAGTTGACTATTCAGGCAATGGAGGATATTGTATTGTACCTCGGCACCGCAGTTGCGAACGAGGAAATCCCTGCCCTCAGAACAGACAAGTGAACAGATGTCAACTCTGCTTCCTTGAGCCATGTAATCTTCTATTCCGTGAACCCCCGCCTTTTATAATATCTCCTGGTTGAAATGCAAAGCAAGAGATGAACAGAAACAACAATTTCAAAATCTGGTGGAAGAGGGCAGAAGATCCTGGATGAGCACAGCGACAAATGGAACAGAGATTTGTGAGCTTCTTAGTCCCTAGATCAGGTCAATTCTTTCCACGAAATTGAATAAAACCAGTAGGTCAACGAGGATGCTTCATTGCCTCCTACACCATTCTACTCAATAAATTAAGGTATTACTCTTTTTCGAGCACGTTTACAGCAAAAGTAGATCAGATAAGGAAAGACAGAGTATGATTAAAATATTAATTAAAAGAACTCACTGCAGATAGGAGAGTGTATGAGTTGGACTGTGTCCACCGAACTACTGAAGGGAAGTTCAGCATCATCATCGGTGATTGGAGAAAAACGTTCCTTAATGAACAGATAACAGAAAAGTTTTTTTTTTTGGCAAAATGAAAACTATCAAAGCTTCTGTTTGCACTACTATAAACATGTCAGTGATGCCAACTCCAACTGCAATAAACATGTTAGTGAGGCTACTTTTCTTTTTCTCTTCGTAGTGATTGACGACAAACTCAGGATTTAGGTTTATTTCCCAAGCAGAATTTGGGATTCTAAATCAGTGTTCCTTATTTATTTCACAACCCTGCTACTGTCTTACTGGGTGTTCTGGGAAAAAAGCTTGCGCTCTTGGTGAAATATGTGAATCTGCTCTTGGCTGTAAACTTGGTCTCGATCTCATTCTTCTGATGCGTTTGAAATCAGTGAGATAATTTTCGTTCTCTTGCTACCGGAGTGAACAATGCACACAAGATTTGGAGTTGTTTGATAACACGAATTTGGGTTATCATTCATTTTCCTGATTATTCAAGCCTTGTCCATGTTCTTAGTTATTCTTGCGATTTAAGCTTTCTTCTTTTTTTATTTGTGAATTTTTGCATCTGCGGACAATTGTGAACTCTCTCCATCTTGTCTTCAACTACAGAGTGAAAGAATAAGCAAGATTATGGACCATTTATTCCATAATTTCATCAGTCAATCTCACACGATACAACTAACTTAGGGGCGTTTGTTTCAAGCGGGGAAACAGAATGAAATCAGGAAGGAACAATGGAAAAGAATGAATTTTTCATTTGAAGTTAGGAGAGAATGAAATAAATAACTGGTCAACGGCCGCCGGTCAATGGTCAACAGTCATTAATTACCGGTTAACATTTGCCGATCATTAGTCAATGGTCATATGTCGCCGGTCAACATTTACCGATCATTGGTCAATAGTCATCCATATCGATATCTCTACCTTTTGTTGGTAATCTATGAATTCCAAACTTTTTCAGATAGCTATAGCTAGATGGTAATTTAATCGGCTTAATAGTGACTGATTTAGAATATTATACATATGCATATTCTAAACATTACACTTTTTATTCTTATTAATTAGTATGTTTTTACTGTTCTTGTATTTGTGATAACAAATATTAGTTGTTGAATTATAATATGAATTTGATATATATGTTAAATCTTTTTAATGTTATGAATGAATATTTTAAAGGTTGTACTTTATAATATAGTTTAATGTCTACCAAACACTTTAAGTTTATAGTTAGATAATTAAAATTTTGAAAAATGGAAAATAAATAATAATAATAATATCAATTCAATATATGATCAAATTAATGCAAAATAAATTTAATTAAAAATACCTACGGATTACCTACGGAAAATCTATAAAAATTCTTAGTGCAAAGACGGAATGCCTATGACCATGTGAATGTGTGGTATCACATTCTCTTCTGCGATATTTGAGAATCGTCGTCAATACCTCGATGTAGGTCCGGGATAATTTAGTTACCGGCCATTTGAATACCGACGGAAATTTTGGGAGAAGTTTAGTCGGTAATTCATCGGTAAACTTAATTACCTACGGAATTTTCTGTAGGTAAATCACTTTTGTAGTAGTAAGGTTAAAAGTGTACCTGAAAATTTCATAAAATTTTCATTAATAGTTAGAAAATGTATCCAACACTATATGTTTTTATATCAATCTGTAACTTAAAATGAAAGTGCACTAACCTTTAAGGATTGTAGTTACATAGTAGTGGATACAATATATTTTTCACTTTCATCTCTTTGTTCTTCATATTTGTGTCACTTAATATTGAAACTTGATATTATGAAATATTAAAAAATAAATAAACAAAAGAATAATTAAATATGACAAAAAAGTAACATGAAATCACAAAATGTGAGAGTTTTATTTTTCTTTTCCCGCTATATATTCTTACTACTTTGCTCATAATATTATAAGGTTTAGAACTTAGATTATTTTACATGTTTATTTCCTAATTAAGAATCAAGTTACTAAATTATCAATAACATCTAGCTAGCTATCTTATAATTCTTATAATTATTTTTAAACCAATTTTATTAGTTCAATTTTTTTAAAATAAGATATTTAAAGAGTAAACCACCCCATAAAGATAACAAAAAAAGTATATGATAACATGCAACATTATTGAGAATAAAATAAATAAATCTTGTTTTATTTACATATTTTGTAAAAGAAAAAAATTATCTACAATAAAAAAATGCACATGGAAAGCAATTTCCTAAAACCAGACTTAAAAAAAAACCAATGTCGTGAGTGTGGACCTCCTCCGTCCTTTGAGTTGTGTGTATATATGTGAAACTTTGTAAGGATGGAAAACACAATGCGTTTCTGGTTGTTCTCTTTTCTCACACACAGCAGTAATAATGGCTTTTTAGTAGGAACCGCTGCGATAGGTTTGTTAAATATACCAGAACGCGGATCCGTGCCCTCTTCAATCCCTAAATTCTTCGAGCTCTCTGCGCAACCGGCGACGACGAAGGCGACGCCTGCGACGCCACCTTCCTCCCGCGCCACCGCCACCCTTCAGCGCCGCTGTCGCCGGAACCACCTCGCGCGCCCCCCGTCGCAGGCGTCGACGCGACTGCACAAGGGCTGCAAAAGGTATGTTTTCTTTTTCGAATCTGTAACTTGAAATTGGCATGATTATTAGTCTGATTTATTAGCAAAAATTGTTGAATGTAATTGTTGATTACTAGTTTAGTTGTGTGTGCATAATTTGTGTATAGTTATGTTGATAAATTAGTATAATTAGTTGTGCATACATGGTGTTCGATAAAATGCCTGAGTTAAAATTGTGTTATTTGTGCCCTCTACAGATATTGATTAGAAGTCTCTGTATCACCCGCACGTCAAATTGAAGAAGGGGATTTTTAGATCCTATTGTCGTTCGGGATCGAACTGGTAATATACTTAAACTAAATTATCTCTTCATTCTCTTCAATCACGGTAATTTTGCAACACTAAATGACGTAGACGTAGAAGGAATATCATGAAATTGTGTTTCCTCTTCCTTTTCTGCTAGATATCAGGAAAATAATTGTAGCATAGAAAATGGGATAGAGTTGTTATATGTAGTCATTAGTTGCTGGTGAAATGACAAGTAGTGAGGATGTTTGTTTGTTTAATTAATTATTGCGAAAAAGTGGTTGTGGTTAATATTGAGTGATTGCGATTAAGGATGGTTGCTACCAATTGTTGAATTTTTTTGTCATGGTAAATAAGATATTGGCGAATGCTTAATGATAAGCATGGGATTAGCTTGATTACGCAAAGGTCATGCCGAATTTTTTCTAGACTTATTAATTAACTTTATTTGTTGTTTGTGTATAACAATTAATCTTAACTTTTCTTTGTCAAGACTTCTGCATATTCAATCGACTTCGTACCAGTATTTCCTTGTCCATCATCAAAGTAGTCTCCTACCTTTACCCTCTGCACAACTTAAAACAAGTAAGTAATTAAACTTTAGTTTTTTGTTTTAATAAAAATGTCATGAGTTGTTGATGTTATATAAATAACTACTATCTTAATTACTTGTGTTGGAATTGTTAAGTAAGGTAGGTTAGTTACGTTTGACTGTTAGAGTATTTAGGCTAGCTAGGTTAGTTTGGTTGGAACCTTAGAGCAGTGCTTAGTTTGGTTGGAACCTTGAAGCAGTGCTTAGTTTATTGGTTGGAACTAGAGCTGTCAAAATTTGACCCACTCAGAAACCCCGTCTGTTTTATCCGAACCCGATACCCGACCAAATGCAGATATACAAATGCAGACAAAACTGAAAGACAAATCAATCTTATACTTGTTTTGTTTTCACATATATAGATGGAGCGTGACTGGATGTACGGTGATCGAGGGGATAACTTTGACGAGAAGCTCAAAGAGTTTCTCAAAGCGGCAGTGCAACACAAGGACAGAACAAAGGCGGAAAAAATTGCATGTCCTTGTGTTGACTGTGGGGTCGTAAGGAAATATGTAGACATTGAGGAAATCAGATTCCATCTTAAGACCCGTGGATTCATGCCACATTACAGAAGATGGACTTTTCATGGAGAAACTGTTGAAGCTAGTGCTTCAACATCATACAGTGGTCATGATCCATGTTACGCAAGTACCAACCACACCTTCAATACCATCAATGAGTCGGTACCGCTAAGTGATTCAGGATTCGATGACAGTGAGACCACTCACCATGATGAGCAAATGGATGAAATGTTTGAAAATGTTACGGATACTTTTGTCGATAAGCCGGAAGAGTATCAAAGATTGTTGGATGCATCAAAGACACCGTTGTACCCTTCGTGCGTTAAATACACAAAATTGACTACTTTACTTAATTTGTTCAACTTGAAGGGGAAATATGGAGTTGGTGACAAGTGTTTCACGTCACTTCTAGAACTGATACATGATATGCTTCCTGATGAGAATGGTCTTCCTACATCCACCTACGAGGCAAAGAAATGGATGTGTCCGATGGGAGTTGAATATAAAAAGATTCATGCTTGCCCAAATAATTGTGTGTTGTATAGGGGTGAATACGAACATCTAGACAAGTGTCCTAAATGTTTGTTGTCCCGGTACAAGGACAAGGATGGGGATTCCTCGTTTTAGAAAAAAAATCGTCCAGCGAAATTATTGTGGTACTTGTCGAATTTCATAGATTCAAACAGTTATTTGCCAACCCAAAAGATGCGAAGAACTTACGATGGCACGCAGATGGTAGAAAAATTGATGAAAAATTAAGACATCCTGCAGACGGACCTTAGTGGATAAATATCTACAGAAAATTCAAACATCATTTTAGGGATGAGGATAGGAATCTGAGGCTTGGATTGTGTACCGATGGGATGAACCCGTATGGCACGTTGAGTAGTCAGCACAGCACTTGGCCGGTGCTACTAGTGATCTACAATTTACCATCATGGCTGTGTATGAAACGAAAATACATTATATTATCACTCATAATATCTGGTCCAAAGCAACCTAGTCATAGCATTGACGTATATCTTGCACCATTGATCGACGATCTCAAGTTGTTGTGGAATGAAGGCACAGTGGTATATGATGCTCATGCGAAAGAAAATTTCACACTGAAGGCGATGTTGTTCTGTACTGTTAACGATTTTCCTGCCTATGAGAACTTGTCAAGATACTAGGTGAAAGGATTCAAAGTGTCTGATATGTGAGGATTACACATGTTCGGGCCGTCTGAAGCACTGCGGCAAAAATGTTTACATGTGTCATCGACGGTTTCTTCCAGTAGACCATCCTTACCGTTGGAGAAAGTGAAAACTATTAAACAATGAGCCCGAGACTTGTGTGGCTCGTCTGCCTTTGACTTCAGAGGAAGTGTATGCAAAGGTAAAAGACATTGAAAATGTCTTTGGAAACACATCCAAGCCGCCGAAGAACATTTGGAAAAAATGTTCCATTTTTTGGGATCTACCGTATTGGCGGCATCTGCCTGTTCGACACTGTTTGGATATCATGCACATTGTAAAGAACGTCGGTGAGGCAGTGAGTGGTACTTTGCTCAACATACCCCCGGCAAGACGAAAGACGGATTGAAGGTGAGGAGAGATATGCAAGAGTTGCGCATACAGAAAGAACTGCACCCCAAGAGGATGAGAAACGGACATATCTACCTCCTGCTTGTTATACTCTCTCTAAGAGTGAAAAATTCAGTTTTTGCAATTGTTTACACTCGTTGAAGGTACCATCTGGGTACTCTTCAAACTGGAAGAACCTAGTTTCAATGAAGGATTTGAAGTTGTTGGGAATGAAATGATTATCACGTGTTAATGTTGCATCTTCTTCCAGTTGCAATCCGAGGGATATTACCAGAAAATGTCATAAATGCTCTAACTCGATTATGTTTCTTCTTCAACGCTGTCTTATGCAAGGCAATTGACTCAGACACCCTCGATGATCTACAACATGAAATTGTTATGACAATATGCCAGCATGAGATGTATTTCCCACCGTCTTTCTTCGACATAATGGTGCATTTAATAGTCCATATTATCCGGGCGATCAAACTGTATGGTCCGATCTACTTACGTTACATGTATCCTTTCGAACGATACATGGGGATCTTGAAGGGTAGAATGAAAAATAGATATAGACCGCCAGAATGCTGAGCTCGAGCTGCGACTTATAAATGAATTCCAGCGTCAAATCGCTCAAGCTATGACCACGATGCGATATGAGAGAATGAGTCAGGAGGTTTCTAGACCGTCAGATCACTCACAAGCATCAGAGCCCGACCAGTGCCTCCCAGTAGTGTTCACTCCGTCAATCCGTTTCCATATTCATCTCTCGAGGTTAGAACAATATGTTAATTACAAATACAAAAAAAATCAAATTATACATTTATTCATTTGCATCTAAAATATTTAATTTTAAAAATTCAGAAACCGGTTGACTGCACATTGTTGCAAATAATCGGCGCTGGTGAAGTCGTGGTAGGGTGGGGGTAAGCTTTTCAAGTCTACTCATGGGGACATCGTACGGGATGAAGCGCTCCGGGAGTACCATGCCCGGGTGCTCGTTGATGATTTTGCACCTGGGTATGAGGATGTTCAGCTACCGGTGCCACTTGCAGGCCGATCCACCCTTCGTGAAGTATAATCCATGACAATACAGTGGCCAGTTACACTGATAAAGCTTGGGGAGCAACAGGTAAGCACTCGAAAAACTTACTCTAAAACATATTTTAGGGTAAAATATTATATACTTAGTAAATTAATATCTTAGGTACACAACCAATCAAAATCTGATAAGGGAAAAGGAAATAAGTTGCTAAAGTTGCACCAGCTAATCCTTCAGTGGCATCCGCCACTAACTTTGTGCCCAAAATGAAAGCGAATTTGGTGGAGCCAGCAGTTCTGAATGCCTTTCCCCCTAAACTGAGACTCTTGCACTCCACACTGTGATGACACCGCCGGAAAGAGATTCGGTTACGGTCGAGCCAAAACCATTTTTTTTCACCATGAAGACACTCACGAATTTGAAATTTACATCAGTACTGACTTTGTGGAGCTATTCAACAGAGATTGGTTGAATATTTCGATTATCAAGTCAGCTTGAATGTGAGTAACTAACACACTTTGTACACATTTTTTCTGCATAACTTGGAAATTAAATCACTAATATCGGTTTCTTTATATTGCGTAGGTTTGTGGATGATAAGGCGTACAAGTCTATGGCAATAGTAGTTTCGGTTTCTTATGCCCTGTAATGTGCTCCGAAACTACTATGGGATCTGACCCCCAAGCTTTGGTCCAGTACATGTCGAATGCGATATATGCACATGCATGTACTGATAAATCGTATATTCTGGTCCCAACTCATTAGGGGTAAGAATTTTAACAAGTGTTAAGTTAATCTAAAAATTGTGATACTTGTATTATGTTATTCGATTGAATTAAGCTATGGTTGTGTTGTGTTGCAATCTATGAACAGCCGACACTGGTCATTGCTTGTTCTATGTTTAAAGAGCCCAAGAGTCCTGCAGCTTGACTCAGCATCTAGGCGTCCCAAGAAGCCAATGATATCTAGCATGTTGATGAGGTGAATTACTTAACTTGGTTAATTATCAATTTTCAGCTATTTCTTAATCATTTGCTTGATAACTTTTACTTTGCCTGTGTAACGAATTCCAGTACCTTTCAAGCTGTATTGTTCAATGTCCGGCAAACGAGAATTAAGAACATTCCGTGGACTGTAGTCAAGGTACTTTTGTAATCCTTATTCTAATGTTGTACTATAATCATTAGTTTATTAAATGGTAACGGTATTATAATATGTGCAAAATTGATTTTGAATATGTACGTATGAATGTGTGTTAAGTGTCCAAATGAGCATGTTTTATGGGTGTATTTCATATATTATATTAGCACTTTTCTTGCTCATTTCTCCACTTTGGTTAGTTTTCCTCTAGTTTATGTTTTATTGTTTATCTCACAAATTTATTGGTTAAACATGAGGAAAACCAAGCTAGGAGCTAAGTAGACGAAGAGACGAACGCATGGGCGTAAACGGATCTTAAATCGGAGCTGAAACGAATATTTTAGAAGCAAACCAATTTTCGTCCGAACCACACTGGTCCGAACCAGTGGTTCGCACAAAGGGACTTGCGTCCGTGCCATGTCCGCATAAGAAAGGCCGGACATGAGTAGAGACGTCCGCCCCGCGTCCGTGGAGAAAAAGACGGACAGAGACAACACGTCCGCCCAAAGATGGCCGGACAAGACACGGACAAGAGGAAGAGACCGTGAGTGACGTCCGTGGATTTAAACCCGGACAGAAGGCCGGACAGAGGCACAACCGTGGCACGTCCGCGGATTTAAGGCCGGACAAGACTAAGGAGCAACTGTGAGATGTCCGGCCCTAAAAGGGCGGACACAAACCCGGACGCGGGCATTTTGAGAGTCCGTCCGTGGAATTAAGACAGGACAGAGGACGGACAAGGGACGGACAAGAGATAAATGTGTCCGTGGAAAAAAGCACGGACAGAACTAAATGCAACCGAATCCAAAATTAACGCGACAGACTTCGGTGCTGTTTATCTTCTTCCTTGCGGCGCCTACAGACAGCAATATCAGGCGCGGCCGACAGTCCTGAAAATCCTCACGCGTTCTGCAGCCCCAATCCATCTATCTCCCTTATCTTGTTCACCCACTAGCACGCGTGCTCCAGCCTGTCTCCTCCTTCCTTCTCCTTCTTCTTCTCTTCTCTTCTATAAAACCCACGAGCCTTCTGCTCAAATCAAATATTCCCTTCCATAATCCATCGCTCACACCACAATACGTACCACACCTACAATCCATTTCATCCTCTTATCCCCCACTTCTCCATTTTATTTTCAATCTTCATTCATTAGCCTTATGCTGTTATTTTCCAGAGAACCAACGAAGAAATCGATTGACCATCTGTTCGTTCTTCTTCGTTGGTTCCGACTATCTTATTTCTTATGTTTTACTGTATAATTATGTCTGAATAATAAACCTAGCTTCCCGGGTTAGGAAGCAAGCCTATTTTATATAATTGTTTCATGTAAGCTTTCCAGTATAATTTATCTAAGCAGTATTTTGATTCTTGTCCTTAGCGATTTAATCTTCTTGCAAATTATTAAAGTGATATTTGTAGTTCTTTGTTAAAATGCAGTGCTGAGACAAAGTTCTAGACATAAGAAGTCAAATGGGTTAACGACTAGAAGCGATGTTTCTCGCCGTATAGGTTAATCTATCTCCAATATGGATTATTAATAATGCGATTAATTTATTAATAACTTGAGCAAGGTTTGCGCTTGTTGTTTAAATTACTCAGGGTTTATTACAGGGAACGGTCAATAAACTAATTAAGATTCTTGAGTTTATTGCTAAAGGGGAAAGTTATATTAATATGATTAAATAAAATAGGTGAGCAGAACAACCCGGAATGCTTCTTTAAAACACAAAAAGATTTACAATTTCTATTTCTTTTCTGTTTTGATTAATTGTTTTTATTATTATTGTCTTATGAGTTAGCTGTTAATCATATTCTCCCTAAAAAAAATGATAAAATCTGTTAATTAGAATTCTCAGTCAATTTACTACACTATCAGTTATCCACAGCGAGGTCCCCAAGAGTACGACAACCCACATTTCCACTATTCCGCAAAACGATAGGTACACTGCCTAAGTGGTAGAAGTTTAACACACTTTTACTCCAACAATGTGCAGTGTCCACAGCAGCCGGGAGGGTCAGAATGTGGGTACTTTGTCATACGGTTTATGAGTGATTTGGTAGCGGCATCGTCACTTTTGCCAGAGAAGTCGTCTGACAAGGTAAGTAGCATTCTCTAAATATTTTGATTTTGTTTACTTTTTAGCATTGTTTGTTACACTTAAAGTTTTTAGCAACTAATCATAACTTTTTTTTTATTCAAGGCTTCTGAAGATATGGTAGCTGATGGTGAGTACGGTGCAGGACATATTACCGAGATACTCGAGGAATGGGCGGATACATCAGTGTTAATATAGCTTATTGTCTTGGTACAATTGTTTGTTTTAGAACATGTCATTTGGTACAATCATTTGTGTAATGATGCTATTGATCTGTTGATTATGTATTTGCTCATATCAATTTGTAAGTGAATTGTGTTTATTACCCGTTGGTGGGTGCTATGCCTTAGTGGCCGTTTAAATGGCATAATATTGCCCCACTGTGGTGGCATTGATGATTTTGATATGGTAAACAGGTTTGATTGATGTTGGGTGTATTTGTTACAATTGTAGGGTAGAAAGAAAAAAAAACAAAAAAAACACCTATTGTAGCGGTTCTTGTTAAGAACTGATGCAATAGACCCTGTCTAAGGCTATCTGATAACAACCTATTTGAAATACCCTAATCTTTAAAATATAATTAAATGATCTATTAATGATCTAAGATGATTATTAAACATCTAAATATTATTGGGGACAATCTAAAAGATCTCAACAAGGCAAAACACGCCTTAAGATCGGTAAAGCCAAAAATGTGCTTTAAGACACCATGAAGGTTGTATGACCCCAAGTAGGATCCAAAGTGGATTCCTAAGTATTATAATGAAGCAAGGAACACAATAAAACCATTCTCAAAGAGAACTAAGCTCAGGAACACCCTGTGACACAAAAATGTACGCTAAAACTCCTTAAAGCACGTTTTTGTGAGATTGCCTTTTAAATTGATTTTTAATGGGCTTAAAAATTATAATTATCCTTAAATATGATATTTAATCATATTATATCATATTAGGAATTTAATTCCAGAAATTTACGAATTTTTACAAATTTAATATTAAAATATTAATAAAACCCTAAAGTGGGCCCGCATGAGTCAACATTGACCAAGCTTGGTCAATGGTCAATTAATTGACTCATTTAGACCAGGAGGCCGGCTGCAATAAGGGAGGAGACAGCATGCAATGATTTTGGAGACAAATGCTACCTAATATGTTTACTTTTACAAAATAATGTTACTTTTTTTCATTATTCAAACCTTATCAATCATTCCCACCTTCCTCCTCCTTCCTTGTCCGATTCCTCCCTATCCAACCGAGCCCTCCATCCTTCCTCTCAAGCTCTCAAAGCTTGTTCTTGGCCATGGAAGGCAAGTCTAGCTCCTAAGCTCCTAATGTAAGTGTTTTAATGTCATTTTTAGCTCTTTTCTTCATCTTTTCACCACCAACACCTAAATTTCGTGGCTCATCTATTCCTATGGCTTATTCTCAGTGTTCTAAGGTTAGAACAAGAGCTAAACTCGGTTGAGACCAGTAGAGGGACCAAGGTTGTCCAAATCTACATTTTAAGGTAAAAATGTGCTTTAAGCTCATAACTTTTGATTCCCTTCGAGTTTGGCTGTGAAATTTTGGTCATAGACTCATCTTCTTCTCCTTTTCATGTGGGATCTGTTGGTTAGCCATTTGGAGCAAGGGTGACCGAGATCCAGAGAAATACTCTCTTTTAAGGCATTTTTCCAAGGTAAAACCTAATAACAAGGTAGTATTTCGAGATCTAACTATTTCTTCTATGTTAATATGGTGGATCTAACACCTTTGGGTGTGTTTGGTTCAGGTCGAAAATACCTAGAACTTCCCTTGCATTTTTAAGGTGATTTTTGCCTTAAATCTTACATTAATTATTCCTTATGGTTAAGCTCAAGCTTGGAGTGTAACCATATCTTGTTTTTTGTGTATTAAACATGTCTAAATCAAGTGGTGAATTTTTCCTACAAGTGACCGAGCCTATACAAGGATAAATCAAGGTATAAACACCTTAAACTTATGATTTTTGCAATCTTTAAGTATATATATATATGGCCGAGAGTGAACATACACATATAGGTCATATTGACCTAAAAAAAAAAAATGGCTAAGATAAATTAAGCTAGTCATTTAAGAGATTTAATTAACATAATGGTCAAATTATGACATTATGTGGAAAAATAATTAAACCATGGAGAGGCCGAATATATATACTATATTTTGAGACATTTATTGTGTAATTTATTTTGCAAGATCAAGGTTGTAATAAGGCCATGTCATTAGGCCATTTAATTTAAGTTTATAAGCTTATTTAGTTTTATTTATGCTTATAATTAAAGTTGGGGCCAATTCGTAATTATTAAGGAATTAGAAAGCCGTGGGTAATTTAGAGTAATTTAGGGTTTTTAAATGAATTTAATAAAAATTATAACACTTTATAAAGTTTTGGGTCAAAATTGTAAAAATAGAAAAGTATAGGTCATTATTTGTAATTACCGAAAAATTGGTTCCCACTTGGTATTAGGAGTCAAAGTTGACTATATAGGAGACTTTGACCAAGTTTAGAAAAATTTAAGAAATTAAAATACTATCTTATAATAAGATACTTATTAAATTGTAAAAGATTTATAAAGTTTGGGGTGGTAATGTAATTACCGAGAATTAGGGGTACTAAATGGAGTTTAGTAAAATCCTTAAGTTATTAGAAATTTTAGAAGTTTATTTGGTTAATTTGGAGTTCATATGATTATATAAGTATAATATACGGTATTTTATGACATTGTTATAAATAGGTAACAAATGTAAAAAAAACGTGAATTAAAAGAAGTATAAGGTTAGGAATAACATTTATAACCTTTTGGTATAGTTTGGTATTTTTGGAATGGTATATAAGGTTTTATAAAGATATATGTATAATATATGGTTTTAATGGAATTAGAAAACTATGTATTATAAATGGGAATGAGTGGTGACTTTATAGAAGTTTAGTGGTTATAATAAAAGCGAAAACATAAGGGGCTATTTGGTATTTATAAACAAAATATAACTATAGGTTATAATTGTTTAAATGACTTAAATGTCATAAGATATGTTATATAACTAGAATGTAACATTATATTAATTAAGTGGTGGATTTTATAAATATTTAAGAACATAGGTGCTGTTCGAAAATATTAACATTTTTAAATGGAATTTATGATATGGTTTTAATGTTATAAGAATTATAACATTTATAATATAAAAGATATTCATTAAAAAGAATGAATATAGATTATAAGACTTACCATATAATAAATAGTTCCATAATACACATATAAATAAATATATGTAATGGTGTAGAAAATGTGATATGGTTCAATAATTATAAATTATCATAATTAAAATGATAATAGATAAGGAGAAAAGAATTATAAGAAGTTCTAATGTAAGAGAGTGTACATGTGTATAAGAATTCATGTAATTAAAGTATAGTTTACAAATGAATTATACCACTTGGTTTAAAAAAAAAAGAGACAAACCTTAGAAAAATAAATACTAAGGTAAGATGCATAGTGCATGACAAGGGGTCACACATACAATAATAAACAAACTGTATGATGTACAAACAAACATTAAGTTACATGCGATAACAAGTTTAACAACAACTATACTAATGTACAAACAAGACTACGCATGTAATATAACACCTTTTTTTCCAATCTCGAGTTAAACCTAAAACCCGACAAACATTGATAGTTAATAACGGGGGTTTAGCCGGAGGTGTTAGTGACGGTACGGGGTACCGTAGAATTGTTTTGTTATACGATGCTAATCAGTAGCATTATGTATTGTTTAGATTGTTAGAGATACACAAGGAGCATAGGATCTTGCTGATTCATACTCCACCGTAATACATCGTGGTGAACGGTATGTTGTTATGTGTCTCTGATTGTCTCTGAGGGCTTCCTCAGTTCAGACTTCTGTGTGATCTGTGATAAGATTGTTTGTCTGAATGTGATTAAATATGCATGATCTGTGTATTTATAGCTGCTCATTATTACTGTTGTTGAGTTAACAGTACCGGTTCGTATATATGAACTAATATATATAAAACGAACTAGCGGCTATGGTGCTATCTTATATGAAATATAGGACCGTCAGAAAAACGTTGTAGCACTAGGATAATAAGATATACATATTATCCGAGACTTTTATACGGAGCATTGGCCTTTCTATACGCCGCTCTCGTTATCTAACACTGGATCCCGAGTTTACAGACTCTGGATTGGACTAATGACCTTAGTCTGCTGTGTTAGTAAAATTTGGTAATGCGATGCGATGGAATAAATAATTAAATAAAATGGAAAGTAAAGCCAAGAGGATGTGGCTCTTGGTGCGCGCTGTGATCACAAAAACGATACCAGGATGTCCGCGTACGGGTCCGCAAGTATCAAGAAAATTTCCCGTGAGCTAGAATGGCTCGTTGGTCGGAGACTCTACCTGGCTTGGCTGGCTACTGCGGTGACCCGCCATAACATATGGGTACTAGAGACATGTCGTTAATGAGACATTGTCACTAGGTATAACTGAACAAATAATATGGTTTGAGAATTATACAGTGGCGAACAATATTGGTTTCTATACCATGGACGAGAATTAATACTTGTTTATCATTCTCGTTGTTTCGCTTGTTGTTCATTGGTTATACTTGTGGTTATATATATGTGTTTGATGGTTGTGTTTGTTGGATATTACTGTTAATTGATTTACAGTTTTAAATATTAAAACGGTATTGCATGTAATGAACCTCATGCTCTCGACCAAATAATTGAGGGGTCTTTGGGGGCATGACGGGGCATGTGATGACATACTCAGCAGGGGCTGATTCCATACCACAAACCATCTTTATTTCAGGTGATTAGCTGGTGGGTCGCAGCGAGGTGACCATTATTATAGTACGTTGGCTTAGACTTGGTACGGTGTGATACTCAGGTATTTTTGGACTCGGGTTGTTGTAACCGAGGTGTATTTGGTTTAGATGCTCACGGTCTGTAATAATTGTTGATGTTAGTTTGCTTTAAGTTGTTTAAGTTCTACTATCTATCTCTTGTGGTCACTGCGGGAATACGTTTCGCAAGTTGATTGACAGGTAAATCGTTATCACCCGTATGGGCGAGTGATAACTGTGACACCATTAGGGCGATAGTTTATTATTTACCGCTGCGAGATATTATTGTGCGCGCCATTTATAGGATTATTAGAACCGACTTAGTAGGGGTGTTACAAAAGTGGTATCAGAGCGGAGTACCGCTCTGATTACAAGAGATAGTAGTTTTAGTACCGTGAGCCTAGGTTATTTACACACCAGTACCAAGAGATAGTTGTGAATGATTTGAGTTAAGTTATGGTAAGGAAAGTACAGTATTTATACCAAGAGCTGACCTTGGTTTCTGAATTCTTCAGATGTCTTCCGGAAGACGATCAGCTGGCAGAGGCAGAGGAGGTGGTGGAAGAGGCGGTGGGCCTGGAGGAGGACCTCCGGAGGCCCCACCCGTGGGCGTGGCTGAGACGGTAGCCGCCGTCTTCGCTCAGCTAGCCCAGTTGGGAGGTATCCCATAGGAGCACCACCTGCACCACCGGTAGTCCCACCCGTACCCGCACCTAGAGAGCCGAATTGGCTGAAGAGCGTAGCTGACACGCGAGTACCTACGTACGATGGAGTTGCTGATCTACTGTTCTGGAGAGATACATCGTCGAGCACGAGAAGGCCTTCGATGCCATACATGTGCCTGCTGGCACCGAGTTGATATAGCAGCCTTTCACCTGAAGGACGCTGCCAGCACTTGGTGGAGGTCCGTGAAGGCACATACCTTGCTACAGAGGGTTTTGGGTGGACTGAGTTTGTGGAGAATATTGAGAGAGAAGTATTATCCTGCTCATCTGAAGCAGAGAAGAGGGAGGAGTTTGAGTCCTTGAGACAGGGTAGTATGACAGTAGATCAGTACTACTCCTTGTTTATTGGACTCTTGGACTTCGTCCCAGGGGTTGTGTTTCAGATGCTGTGAAGGTAGAGAAGTTTAGAGGCGGGTTGAGATATGCTATTAAGGCCGCCATGGGTGCTACCCTTGTACCCTACGGTTCAGGTAAAACTAGTTGACAGTTTGTACCTTATAACTCAGTTTGATTTGTTACAAGTTCGGGGACTTATTGATGTATTACAGGAGTGTTATGACGCTGCTTCTCGGACTGAGATGATGGTGAACAGCCGGGAGGACGGCCAGGGGCAGAAGCGTAAGGCCCCAGAGAAGAGGCAGAGACTGAGGCTGGAGGCGGAGGCAGTAAGGGCTGGAAGTAAGAACCACCCTAAGTTATTTAATCCATTTAAATTACTTACTTACTGCCTGCTTTTACCTGCTAATCCTGACACTTTGACGATCACAGGAAGAAGAAGTTCTCCTGGAGGGAGAAGAAGAAGGAGCAGGCCAGCCAAAGGGTAAAGACAAGGTCCCGTTGCTGACCGGGCCTACCTATGATGTGCAGCCTCTTAGATCTGTACCCCCTAAGGGTAAGCGATCCCACCTTGTGAATATTGTATACTACACTACCTACCCTTACCATCCTTGTATTAACCTGAGTGTGATATGATAATAGGTTCTGCACCCCAGCGCCACTTTCACTGCAAGCGCTGTGGTAAAGACCACCCGGGTGTCGACTGCACCGGGCAAGCGGTGGACTGCCACCATTGTGGAAAGAAGGGCCACAGGTCGTTCGAGTGCTTTGCTAATCCTGATAGCCGAGCGTACCGCCCGCAGAAGGGGACTCAGAGCGCACCTACTGGAGGAGGTGGAGCTCGAGGTGGCCAGAGGGGGCCGGCGCCCCAAGCCCAGAGAGGGCAGCAGCAGCAGCAGCAGCCACACAGCAGAACCAGGGCCAGAGGAACCCGCCGGGCAACCGTATGCTGAATGCAGCGGGAGCTTCAGGCGCTGGCACTAGTACCCAGCGCGGTGAAGGTTAGCATTTGAAACCTTAACCATTGTATGAAAGCATGACTAAGTTGTTAACACGCTTTACCTTAGCATGAATGTGTGTTTAATTTACCGCCGCTTTAGATAAATAACTTACCTAGGAAACCTTTACCTCTTAGGAGACTTCGATATCTGCTATCCCACACTTACAAGACAGAGACCACCTAGACCCGTGGAAGAAAGACGGAGTACCCTAGTGAGTTGTGTCATGTAGTCAGACCGGGCATGATACTTCTCAGAGAGTTCCTAACCCTAGATGAACAAATCACCATAGTGAATGAGTGTAGAGCTTTGGGTGGGCATAGGAGGTTTTTTATACCCCTGTATTTACTAGTGTTCTAGAATGAAACTGCACATGATGTGCTTAGGAAAAGATTGGGATCCACAAGCTAGGGTTTATCGAGAGGTGAGGATGGTAGGTGACATATCTGTACCTAGATACCTGAGAGTTTCCTTACCTTGGTGAGAAACGCAATGAATATTGCTCAAGACTGTGAGACTTATCCATTACCCGACATGACACCTGACGTTTGCATCATCAACTATTATGAGCAGGGAGGGAAGCTTGGAATGCACCAGGACCGTGATGAGACGACCGAGTCCATCACCAGGGGAGTACCAGTTGTATCTTTTTCCCATCGCGATGATGCTGAGTTTATTTATGGAGACCAGAAGAGGATGGATCTAGCAAGCAAGATCATCCTCAAGTCTGGGGATGTGTTGGTATTTGGTGGAGAGTCGAGGCTTGTATATCATGGTATTAAGAGCATTAAGCTCAATACCGCACCACAGCTCTAGTGAATGATACCCACATCCGACCTGGCCGTTTGAATTTAACTTTTCGACAGTATTGAGGTAATAGCATGTAATTTAAGTGTGTAATCTTGTAAATATCCGTTTGATGAAGATAAGAGTTTCCTACTTTCAAAAGTGTTTGTGTTCAGTTTTGTTTGATACCGATAATTCATAACTTCCAGGCTATAAGTAATGGACAAGGAGGGGTAACCATCTGCATCCTATACATTGCGCAAGCAAGGAGTCCGGTAATGTCATCCCAGGTATGACAGTTACAAACAACAGTGAATTAGTGATTTAATCGGACTCCGATGCTAATACTAGAGATATCTCAGGTACCTTTCCTATTGATGGTATTAGTGCTTCCGTATTGTTCTTGTATAACTCCGTATTTTTACGTTTTCAGATTTCATGACATAACAATGTTATTAAGTTAAGTTATGTTATGTGTGCTTTGTTTAGTAGAGAGGACGCCGGAGTCCTTAAGTTAAAAAAGGCGGGGGCAGGAGGTCGTTTCCCTCTCTTATTTTGGTGAGACTATTAAGGTAAATAAGTCATTTTATTTTCCCTTCCTCAATCCACGATCAATTTTCAATTCGTGCGTTCTTCCTCTCGACAGTTTCTGCGCTCTCCTCTCTTCTTCTTCCTTGGTGAGAACTTGGTCATCTGGTGTGAATTGTTGCTGGTTCCGGTCGGGTTTCTTCTTCTGCTTCTTCTGTTCGGGTCTTCTCTTCTGCAATCAGGTTTGGTTTTCTTTCGATTCCGATGGTTTCCGCTCCTGTTTGAGAGAGCAGTTTTTCTGATTTTGGGGTCTCTTCTCTGCGATTCAGTGGGTGTTTTGCTGTTTGGGATCGCTGCGTTGTCGGGATCGTTCGCTGCTGCAGTCCGGTGTAATCTCCTCTGCGAATGATGTAAGTGGGGGATGGAATCGGGGTTGTTTACTCACCCTCGGGGACTGTTTTGTTCTAGCCTTTCTGTCTTGCAAATTGTGTTTTGATTATGTGTTGTTGCTTCGGTTTTGTGTTGTTATTGCGTGGCTAACCCCCGAGGGTACTGATTTACCATTCTGTGAGTTTTGTGTGAGTTTATGGTGTTTTGGCTGAATTCTGCTCGTCTGATCGCTCTGGAAATCGACAGTTTTACACTGTCCGAACGTCTGTCCGAACTTGTAAGTTCGGACAGGTCTTCGGGCGCGTTTTGTTTTTGAAGTTTTTGAGGTGTCCGAACTTAGGTCCGAACATGTAAGTTCGGACCCAACGCGAGGACGGATTTTCGATGTAAGCTTCGACATGTGTCCGAACTTGCAAGGTCGGACGCAAGTTCGGACACAAGCATGATTTGGTTTCTGACTCTCGGCTTACGTCCGAACTTCGACGTTCGGACGTAAGTTCGGACATTGGATTTCCGCGACTTCTGACTCTCGGCCTCTGTCCGAACTTGCAAGGTCGGACGCAAGTTCGGACATGCCACTGTTTTGAGCATAACTTCTCCGTTTTAGCTCCGTTTTGAGTTCCGTTTGCGGGGTTGGATTCCCCTATCTGTGTACAAGCTTCCTATGCTGTTTATATGCATTGTTATGCACTTAAGATCTGTTTTGTGAGCTTTTGGTTTTGGGACCTAGTTACTTTGCTTCTGAGCCTTGGATAGTCGGGTCGGGCTGTCCCGTAGCATGCTGCGCAGGAATTCCTTCTGTTTATACTCCTTAGGCTCCCTTAGGACGTTATTTGACCGACGGGTCTGTTAGCTGTCTCTACGGCTTCTGTTGTGGGATCCTCGGATCCATAGGACCTTATGTGTGTCCTTCTGTTGTGTTAGCTTGTTTCTAGTGTCCCACTCTTCTGTATCTGTTTCTGCAAGTCCGACTAAGATTTGAAGTGATGTTCTGCTCTGCTTCTGTTTTGTGTTCCATTCAGTCTATTTACAATGACTTCGCAATCTCCTCTGTTTATAAGATATTCTGCTGCTTCTGTTTTGAGTAGGCTTCCTTGAGGAAGTCTTCTGCTTGCTGGGCTGTTTAGCTCACCCCTTTACTTTGCTGCAGATTGAGCTCGTGGGATCTTCTCTCCTGTTCCCTTCTGGAGCTTCGTATTTTATGCCTCTTTAGACTTTGTTTCTTTGCGCGTTGGACGCTTTAGAACCTTGTGTAGCCTTCGGGCCTTCCTTTGTATTTGACTTATTAGCATTTGAATCTTGTAAACTCTTTTGGTATTTATACAAGTTCTTATTTGGTTTTGGGATTCGTTTGCTTAGAGCCTTGCGACGTTAAGTAGTAGACTCGCGGCGTGTAACGGCCCTAACTCCTAGGCCGGTTTTGGGGTCGTTACATTTAGTGGTATCAGAGCCAGGTTGCTCGTTCTTTGGTGATTGTGGGGTTTGTCTGCATGTGTGAGTGTCTGAAAGGTCTGCTGTTTGATGATTGACGGTTTCTGATCGAATTTGGTGTTTGTATTTTTAGTATGCCTCCCCGACGAGTAGGACGTGGTGCAGCTTCAGGCGATGCTCCCCAGGGGGACATTGCAGAGATTGTGCAGCAGGTGGTGACCCAGGTGCTGCAGACCGTAGGGGCCACTGCTGGTCAGGCGGCTGGAGCCGGTAATGCGGGGGGCATAATGTGAAGGCGCTTCAGGAGTTTCTGAAGCTGAAGCCACCTTCTTTGATGCTAGTGGCGACCCACAGGAGGCGAGCCACTGGATCACTGCCATTGAGGACCTTCTGCGGGTCATGGGATGTGAGGAGGACCAGAAGTCGGGTTCGCTACTTTCATGTTCCAGTCGGAGGCGAAGGAGTGGTGGAAGACGGTCGAAGGGAAGTACCCCCACCCATGGACATGGGAGCAGTTCAGGGGCTGCTTCAATCAGCAGTTCTATCCCGATGTCTTCAGGGATCAGAAGATTGTGGAGTATGGGAGGCTTCGCCAGACGAAGGAGATGTCAGTGGACGACTATGTGAGGAAGTTTATCTCCCTTTCTAAGTTTGTGCCTGAGCCGGATGATAACCGGAAGGCTAGGAAGTTTGAGGCTGGTTTGAGGGGTGATATTAGAGCTGCTGTGGCACCTTTTCGCCACAAGACTTTCAGGGATGTGGCCGATGTGGCGTTGGTGGTGGAGTCTGAGCTGCAGGCTAGGCAGCGGTATGAGAAGAGGGACCAGAGGCCCGATAGGGCAAGGACCAGAAGAGGAAGGGTCGTGTGGAGGAGCCCGAGAGGCGTGAGCAGACTTCTTCTCAGAAGAAGAAGTATAGAGGAGACCGGGGTTCTTCTTCATCAGCATCCCCTGCTGTGGAGAAGTGTGCGAGTGTGACCGTTTCCATCCTGGGCGGGAGTGCTACACAGGAAGTCCGGGGCATGCTTCAAGTGTGGTTCGCTAGACCATCGCATTGCCCAGTGTCCACAGGCTAGAGGTGGAGGTAGCAGTGGCGGTTCTGAGGGCCGAGGAGCTGGTTCAGGGTCCGGGCAGAAGACTGATCAGAAGAAGCCCCCAGACCCAGGCTCGTGTGTACGCTCTAGCTGGTGAGCGAGACCGCGACTCAGGCCGTGTTGTGTCAGGTATTCTTCAGATCTCTTCTCAGCCAGTTTTCTGCTTTGTTTGATTCAGGAGCTACCCACTCCTTTGTGTCTGCTGATTTAGTGGGTAGTCTCGGGTTGTCTGCTGTGCCTTGTGATGTGGATTTGTGTATTTCTAGCCGTTGAGTGGCGTGCCTGCATGTGTGCTTGATTCTGTGTGCAAGTCTGTTCCTTTAGTGGTCATGGATAGGACCTTACCTGCTAATTTGATTCCTATGAATATGTCCTGCTTCGATGTGATTTTGGGCATGGACTGGCTAGCAGAGCACCATGCCCATATAGACTGTGCGGCTAGGAGAGTTTTTGATAGACCGGGTGAGACCCGTTTTGCTTTTGTGGGGAATTCCATTCCTTGTGCTCCTGTGTTGGTGTCTGCTATGCAGGCAGTCCGTTCCTTGAGGAAGGGCTGCCAGGGGTTTCTTTGCTTTGTACCTGAGGTTAAGGAGGGATCCCGGTTGGAGGAGATCCCCATTGTGTGTGAGTTTCCTGAGGTGTTCCAGGACGATGTGCCAGGACTACCACCTGATCGTGAGGTGGAGTTTTCTATTGAGTTAGCGCCAGGGACTCAGCCTATCTCTAAGGCTCCCTATCGCATGAGTCCGGCAGAGCTTAAGGAGCTGAAGGTGCAGCTGCAGGATCTTCTGGATAAGGGCTTCATTCGCCCTAGCGTGTCTCCATGGGGAGCACCTGTGTTGTTTGTGAAGAAGAGGATGGCTCCTTCAGATTGTGCATTGATTATAGGGAATTGAATAAGGTTACCATCAAGAATCGGTATCCTCTTCCCCGCATTGATGATCTCTTTGACCAGTTAGCAGGGGCGACAGTCTTCTCGAAGATCGACTTGCGTTCTGGATATCATCAGCTGAAGATTAAGGTGAGGATGTGCTAAGTCTGCTTTAGGACCCGGTATGGGCATTATGAGTTCTTGGTCATGCCTTTTGGTTTGACCAATGCCCCGTCGTTCTTCATGGATATGATGAACAGAGTCTTCAAACCTTTCTTGGATTCTTTCGTAGTTGTGTTCATTGACGATATCTTGGTGTACTCCAAGAGTGCTGAGGAGCATGAGGAGCATTTGAGGATGGTGCTGCAGACGTTGAAGGAGAAGGAGTTGTATGCTAAATTGAAGAAGTGTGAGTTTTGGTTGGATAGAGTCGTGTTCCTTGGCCATGTGGTGTCGAAGGATGGCATTTCAGTAGATCCAGAGAAGATTAAGGCGGTTATGGAGTGGGCGAAGCCCACTAGTGTGTCTGAGGTGCGTAGTTTTCTAGGATTGGCTGGGTACTATAGGAAGTTCGTGGAGCTTTTCTAAGATCGTATCCCCCTTGACTCGTCTTCTTAGGAAGGATGTCAAGTTTGATTGGAGTGAGGCGTGCCAGGAGAGTTTCCAGGAGTTGAAGAAGAGGTTGACTTCGGCTCCGATTTTGACGTTGCCTTCTGGGACAGATGGCTTCGAGGTGTTCTGTGACGCTTCCCACAGAGGGCTGGGTTGTGTTCTGATGCAGCAGGGAAAAGTGGTAGCTTATGGGTCGAGACAGTTGAAGCCGTATGAGAAGAACTATCCTACCCATGATTTGGAGTTAGCTGCTGTGGTCTTCGCCTTGAAGATCTGGCGGCACTATTTGTATGGGGTGACGTGTAAGGTCTACACGGATCACAAGAGTCTCAAATATCTGTTCACGCAGAAGGAATTGAATTTGAGACAGCGGCGCTGGTTGGAGCTGTTACATGACTACGACCTGGAGATCCTCTACCATCCGGGTAGAGCGAATGTGGTGGCTGATGCCTTGAGCCGTAGGGGTGCTCCTGGACTTGCTTGTTCGTTGTCAGGGTTCAGAGGTCTGCTATTGAGCTTCAGCGTATGGGCATTTGGGTTGTTCGGTCAGACCGTGCCGGGATGATTGCTTCGATTCAGGTCCAGTCTACTTTGATTGAGCGGATCAGAGAGGGTCAGAAGGCTGATGCTGAGTTGTGTAAGATCAGAGAGAAGTTGTCAGATGATCAGGAGTCAGAGTTTTCTGTGTCCAGCGATGATTGTCTACGCTTCAGAGGCAGAGTTTGTGTGCCTAGTGGAGGCGACCTTAGGCGGGAGATTATGCAGGAGGCTCATGGAGCTCCTTATTCTGTGCACCCAGGAGGGGTGAAGATGTACCGGGACCTCAGAGAGTCCTTTTGGTGGGCGAATATGAAGAGGGAGATTTCTGATTTTGTGGCTCGTTGCCAAACCTGTCAGCAGGTGAAGGCTGAGCATCAGCGACCTGCGGGTCTTCTGCAGCCTCTTCCCGTTCCTGAGTGGAAATGGGAGAGCGTTGGTATGGATTTTATTGTAGGGTTGCCTAGGACATCTTCTGGGTACGATGCGCTATGGGTGATTGTGGACCGGTTGACGAAGTCAGCTCATTTCTTGCCTGTGAGGAAGACTTTCAGCCTGGAGCGCCTGGCTCGGCTGTATATTGATGAGATTGTGAGGTTGCACGGTGTGCCGGCGACGATCGTTTCGGACAGAGATCCGAGATTTGTATCTCGCTTCTGGCGGAGCCTGCATAAGGCGTTAGGGACGAATTTGGCTTTCAGTTCGGCTTATCATCCTCAGACCGATGGGCAGACGGAGAGGACGAATCAGATTTGGAGGACATGTTGAGGGCTTGTGTGCTCGACTTCGGGGGCAGCTGGGATCAGCATGTGACATTGATTGAGTTCGCCTACAATAATAGTTTCCAATCGAGCATTGGGATGGCTCCATATGAGGCGTTGTATGGTAGGCGCTGTAGGTCTCCTATTTGTTGGGATGACCTGCGGGAGAGGGCAATTGTAGGCCCTGAGTTGGTGCAGGGAGCTGTGGACAAAGTTAAGACTATCAGGGAGCGTTTGTTGGTTGCCCAGAGCCGGCAGAAGAGTTATGCAGATCAGAGACGCCGTCCGCTTGAGTTTCAGGTGGGAGACCACGTGTACCTGAAGATCTCTCCAGTTCGGGGTGTGGTTCGTTTTGGTAAGCGGGGCAAGCTGAGTCCTCGGTTCGTAGGGCCTTTTGAGGTGCTTGGGAAGGTTGGGCCGGTGGCTTACAGATTGGCATTGCCACCAGCTCTAGCAGGAGTGCATGACGTGTTCCATGTGTCGATGCTCAGGAAGTATCTACATGATCCTTCGCATGTGATTGACTATGGTCAGCTTCGACTCAGAGATGATTTCACGTATGAGGCAGCTCCGGTCCGTATTTTAGCACGGGATGTTCGTCGGCTTCGTAGCAAGACACTGCCTATGGTTAAGGTGCAGTGGTCTGATCAGTCCGAGCGTGAGGCGACGTGGGAACTCGAGGAGGAGTTGCGTGCTAAGTTTCCTTCCCTTTTCGAGCAGCGAGGTATGTTGAATTTCGAGGACGAAATTCCTTTTAAGGGGGGAGTGATGTAATACTCCGTATTTTACGTTTTCAGATTTCATGACATAACAATTTATTAATTGTTATGTTATGTGTGCTTGGTTAGTGAGGGACGACCGGAGTCTTTAATTAAAAGGCGGGGGCAAGGAGGTCGTTTCCTCTCTTATTTTGGTGAGACTTATTAAGGTAAATAAGTCATTTTTATTTTTCCCTTCCTCAATCCACGATCAATTTTCAAATCGTGCGTTCTTCTCTCGACAGTTTCTGCGCTCTCCTCTCTTCTTCTTCTTCCTTGGTGAGAACTTGGTCATCTGGTGTGAATTGTTGCTGGTTCCGGTCGGTTTCTGCTGCTGCATCTGTTCGGGTTCTTCTCTTCTCTCTGCAATCAGGTTTGGTTTTTCTTTCGATTCCGATGGTTTCCGCTCCTGTTTGAGAGAGGGCAGTTTTTCTGATTTTGGGTCTCTTCTCTGCGAATTCAGTGGGTGTTTGCTGTTTGGGGATCGCTGCGTTGTCGGGATCGTTCGCTGCTGCAGTCCGTGTAATCTCCTCTGCGAATTGATGTAAGTGGGGGATGGAATCGGGGTTGTTTACTCACCCTCGGGCTGTTTTGTTCTAGCCTTTCTGTCTTGCAAATTGTGTTTTGATTATGTGTTGTTGCTTCGGTTTTGTGTTGTTAATTGCGTGGCTAAACCCCCGAGGGTACTGATTTACCATTCTGTGAGTTTTGTGTGAGTTTATGGTGTTTTGGCTGAATTCTGCTCGTCTGTCGCTCTGGAAATCGACAGTTTTACACTGTCCGAACGTCTGTCCGAACTTGTAAGTTCGGACAGGTCTTCGGGCGCGTTTTGTTTTTGAAGTTTTTGAGGTGTCCGAACTTAGGTCCGAACATGTAAGTTCGGACCCAACGCGAGGACGGATTTTCGATGTAAGCTTCGACATGTGTCCGAACTTGCAAGGTCGGACGCAAGTTCGGACACAAGCATGATTTTGGTTTCTGAACTCTCGGCTTACGTCCGAACTTCGACTTCGACGTTCGGACGTAAGTTCGGACATTGGGATTTCCGCGACTTCTGACTCTCGGCCTCTGTCCGAACTTGCAAGGTCGGACGCAAGTTCGGACATGCCACTGTTTTGAGCATAACTTCTCCGTTTTTAGCTCCGTTTTGAGTTCCGTTTGCGGGGTTGGATTCCCCTATCTGTGTACAAGCTTCCTATGCTGTTTATATGCATTGTTATGCACTTAAGATCTGTTTTGTGAGCTTTTGGTTTTGGGACCTAGATACTTTGCTTCTGAGCCTTGGATAGTCGGGTCGGGCTGTCCCGTAGCATGCTGCGCAGGAATTCCTTCTGTTTATACTCCTTAGGGTCTCCCTTAGGACGTTATTTGACCGACGGGTCTGTTAGCTGTCTCTACGGCTTCTGTTGTGGGATCCTCGGATCCATAGGACCTTATGTGTGTCCTTCTGTTGTGTTAGCTTGTTTCTAGTGTCCCACTCTTCTGTATCTGTTTCTGCAAGTCCGACTAAGATTTGAAGTGATGTTCTGCTCTGCTTCTGTTTTGTGTTCCATTCAGTCTATTTACAATGACTTCGCAATCTCCTCTGTTTATAAGATATTCTGCTGCTTCTGTTTTGAGTAGGCTTCCTTGAGGAAGTCTTCTGCTTGCTGGGCTTTTAGCTCACCCCTTTACTTTGCTGCAGATTGAGCTCGTGGGATCTTCTCTCCGTTCCCTTCTGGAGCTTCGTTGATTTTTATGCCTCTTTAGACTTTGTTTACTTTGCGCGTTGGACGCCTTAGAACCATGTGTAGCCTTCGGGCCTTCCTTTGTATTTGACTTATTAGCATTTGAATCTTGTAAACTCTTTTGTATTTATGCAAGTTCGTTATTTGGTTTTGGGATTCGATTTGCTTAGAGCCTTGCGACGTTAAGTAGTAGACTCGCGGCGTGTAACGGCCCTAACTCCTAGGCCGGTTTTGGGGTCGTTACATAAGCTCTTTGCTTCTTTTATTAGCGTTGTTATTTGTGACCACTTATAGGGAGCTTCAAGAATCATCCAACTGATGTGATCAGCATCAGTGTAGAACTATCCTTCCACTCCAATTTGTGTTCGGCTTCCCTTGATCAAAATGCAAATCAAGTTCCACTTCCCACTAGTTCATTTCAAGCATCAAATAAATCACTCATTCCAATTTTCTATCTTTTAAATCATTCTAATCATGATCATAACATCTCCAAGGGATAGAACTCCGTCTATCAATCATCACCCAAATCCAACTTAATTCAGTTACCTAGGGAATTTAATTCTCACTAGGTCTATGTCGGTCTCATACCCCTTTCATAAATCACAACATTGTATATATATACATATATTTTTTTTTTCAAAATACAATACATGGTTTACATTTATGCACCGTCGGGGTTTTAGTTCCCCGGGAGTTTCTTTACTCCCTTCCACTTGTACTCTCACACACCACTGTTAACAAAATAACACACTTCCCCAATGGTATTCGCATCTTCTGTGCGCAATTACCACATTTAACCACAAATAAATGCGTATGTTTATATAACACACGCGCCAACCATCATAACAAATCATTTTGTGCTATGCACAACCCCGTTCACGTACACTTGTACGGTAAAACACACTAAGTGGTTTTGCGCTCTACCCCCCTTAAAAGGGATTACGCCCACGTAATCAATCACTAAACCTTGGCTTAAAATGTTCTGCCGTCGTGAAGTGTTTTGACTTCCACGCGGTCTATTACACAATGGATTCTGATTAGAGGATCTTAACCATATTGGCGGTTTAGTCCCTAAACCAAGAATTCGCATTGGAGTTCTAACTCATAACCGGTTTCGGTCCTAGCCTGTGAGGCTTTTAGGCATTGATAACTAGCCATTTATTCATATTCACCATGTATATTCAGTATCTGGTGTATGGGCTCCCTGGCCTCTGTTGCGCAACTCTGGTAATTATAGATCTAGTTTGCCCCATTCGTTACTGTTACTGTATTATGCATCTCTAATGTATTACCCTTATCTAGGTAACAATGGTTTCTCAACCGACGCATGGTACCTCTTACCCTGAGCGAATTCGGTGAGTTCCAAAACTTTCCATCCACTTCTCCAATAGCTTACTGCGTAAACTGCACAATGATTGACTTACTTCTACCGACTACTGTCGGTTGAGATTGAGCTACTACCTAAGGTGTAGTGCTCTCTCGGTTACTTCCCACACCTGAGGTATATCTCATACCGACATTTGGTATTCAGTGCCACTGTTATCACTTATTCTTAATCATACCTCCACTTTGGTTTTGCACATGTATTCTTTCATTCCTGCGGCCTTGCATTACCTATGCATCGGCCATTATAACATTATTCCTCCACAATTACCATGCTTCTGATTCCTAGCTATCCCACTTGATCATTACTGCGCAAGTGCAATACCAAAACACTCAGTCATACTGAGTGCAGAGGCGTAAACTCTTGACAGTAAATCTCTCATGCGATTGCGATAGGAATTTACACTGTGTTTTACTGAAATTCTTATCACATAATACTTGTCACCGGCTTGCTGCTCGGTTCGTTTGCTATCATTTACTGTTGTGCCTCCACTGGGTTTAACTCATAACTCTGCTCACTCCCCATTTTATCATCTAACAATACTCACACAACGGTCGATTATTGCGCACCGTATCCTTACTCATTATACAACATCAACTTATACTGCATCCGCTATCATATTAGCTTCCGCTATTACGCTGGGTTTATCTGGCCACTTATTTGGCTGATTTTTGAATATACTACTATTTTTCTTGAGCCTTTATGTTTCTTGAGCGTTGTTCGCTACACATTTAGCTTCACACACCTATGGTGATTGCTATCAGACTTATTACTCTTCCTGTGTACACAACTGGTACGAGCACTTCTTTTCGTATTATTTTATTCAAATCATCCTGGGGTAATAACAACGTGGTCCATCCTCCACATATTTCTTGAACTTGGTCCACACAACTACCGCTCTCGCGGTTTCACAATATCGAGAGGTATCCCCACTCTTAAAGCAGTGTTTCGTTCTCCGCTCTATTCCTTGTGTAACATATACTTCTGCAACCGATCACATTACATAACACAGGTTGTTGTGGCTTATAAGCCTTACCGTCACGATTCCTTCCAAGTTGTCTCTTTGGCAACTTAGGGTCTTACTGTTGAGTAGGTTATCTTCAGCGTTTAATCCGAGTATTTGTTTCAACTCTTGCGTTTCAATTATATTGCTTCATCCAACAATGTTTAATCCAAATACCCCTCAAGGACTGCTCCTGGGTATTATTAAAATATGCCATTACATTTGGCTTGCACTTATGGGTACTTTCAGTAAACTACGCCTTCTCCGATGTCTTTATATAACAGTCGGTGCACTCCGCACCTCCTTGACTCTACACATTTGCTTGAAATAAACTCGCTAACTCCTTTAGTCTCGTTAACTTGATCAGGTTCCTTTACTTCAATCATTTATTGTAATCCTTAGTTCTTGTTTGACTTACACTGCTGACCGTAGAACGGAGTCGACTACTTCCCGTGTTCTGGACTCTACTCGTATACATATATGGGGTATCATACTGATACATTACTACCTACCCAACTAACCTATAAGTAGGTCTGTCAGGCCCACATGCTCCTATCGGAGTGCGCGTCGTCCCACAACACAGTTGGTACACTTGTAGTGTCCGTCACACGCCTAGGTGAAGTATTCTGTTGTCAACTCCCTTATATTGTCCCGTGACAATATTCATTCCTTGCTTCCCGAACTTAATCGAGGGAAAGTTTATCCACTGTTGTATCCTTGTCAACTGCCCCTGGTTTCACTGGTTTGGTTTAAAAGAAGGTTGGAAAGAAGTGTTGGTTTGAAAGAAAATTTGGTTTTGAAAAGAAAGGGTTTGAATAAATTTGGGTTTGAAAGAAAAGTTTCATGGTTTCGCAACATCTTCTTACCTTAGCCAAGTCTAGCTTCTTGCTGACTGGTGTACTTACAATTACAGAGGTTAGGCTATTTTGGCTCCTTATGGTCACAAAAAAATCCACCATTTTCCCCACTTTTCCTTTCAGCCGATTTTGGCTCCTTATGGTGGTATTTGTTGTCTTTGTATGAGCATTGTTCCAAGCTCCAAGAGTGTAGTTGAGGCCTCCCCTTGATTGTTGATCAAAAACAAAATCTAGGGTTTCCAAGGTAATGCCCAATTTTAGTGTTTTAAGCATTTCCTTGTAGTCTTGAGTTAATTAATGAGTTAAGTGTCTTTCCTTAATCTCATTTCCTTATTTAATGTTGGGATGGAGTATTAGCAACTACATTGCCTACTTGACCGAAAATGGGAAGAGGAAGAGAAGAGGAGAATTGAAAGGAAACTTGGAAGATTAAGATAAAAAGCTTACCTTAATGTTTATCTTGATTACTTTAGAAATGGGATGGGTAAATTAAGGAAGGAACCCAAAATATGAAGACTAATGTGTATGATTGATATTAAGAGGAATTTGGGAAATTTTGCTTGAATTGAGGGCCTTGGAGCCAAGAGATTTGAGATTATGTTTATATTGTGGCTTGATGGATTTTGATTGAGTTGCGTGCTGGTAGGACCCTTTAAGGGTGTGGTTAGTTTGAATTGATTTAGGTGAGAAATTGTGTATTTGGGGATGTTAGGATTGTAGGTGAGCTATGAAAAAATTTGTGTAGAAATCTAAGAAGGTTAGGTGATGAGTTGAGTGGAAGATGACCTAGGGTTAACTAGGTATTGAAAGATATTCATTGGGTTAGTTGGTCAACTAGGATGTTGGTGTAAGGCTTGGTTTAAATTAAGTAAAAATCTGTAGCACAAATGGGTTTGAGTGTTTTGGTTTTGCTAGAAAAGGCTTAGGATGTGTGGCCTTGATAATGAAGGATGAACTTGGGTATAGTTAATGCCAATGTCTAGGAAGGATTTGGAATGATCAAATTTAGTGAGAACAAAGTGTAAACTGTCAAGAGGAAGTTTAGAAAATGCATAAGTGTGCAAAATGCAAATGTGAGAATGAAAATTTGGGTGATTGAGCAAGAATTGGGAGTAAGGATTGGAGCAATGATTTATGAAGGTTTAAGGAGTGTTTTAGGGTGTTTAAACATGTAGAAAACATGTGGGAAAATTTGGGAATGGTTAGGCGAGGATTAATGAAATACCCCAAACTAATAAAACATGGATTAAACATCTAATCAAATTAATTAAGGCCTAAACATGCCTTAAAAGTCAATTGAGAACATCAATGGTCAACACAAAGCAAGAATTGCACCCTTTGACTGTTTAGGGTAAATACACACCCAAATGAACTCCTTAGGACCTAAAATTTTGTCCTAAGCATATTAACACATAAAGGAACGTATTAAAATTATTGGACAACACTCCAACACAAAGAACAAGCATTTACATGCTTCAAAGTCAAAGAGGGCAAAATGTGCTCTAAGAAACCTTAAAGGTCTTATGACCTCCATTTGATATTCATAAGTTCAATAATCATGTAAGGAATGTAACAAAACCATTCTCAAAGAAAACTAAGCTCAGAAACACCTTGGGACACAAAATGTGCACTAAAACACCTTAAAACACGTTTTTGTGTATGAGCTCTAAGATATTGACTTTTTGTCACTTAAAGACTAGATTACATTATTTATATAATTATTGTGACATGATAGACTATATTATAAAGTCTAAATCAAAGTTTAAAAATAAAATCAAAATGGGTGATTTTAGGTGAATAGTACCCAAAATTACATTTAATTACTTAACTTAAACCATGGTCAAATGTCATCCTTTGACTTGAACACCCATTGCCGCCCACCTATACTTTCATACTCATCCATTTAGCCAACATAAATATCTACTAATGAGTCATCTAAAGACTATTCAATAACGTAGTAAATCTTACCTTATAAGCTCATTTTTCTCTCTTTCCTCCCATTTCTTCCTCCAGCTGAGTTTATCAGCTCCATACCCTCTCTTTCAACCTTTTTAACAGCAAGCAGACTCCAAGATCAGTTGGTGAGATCTTTTGATCTAGGTAAGCTTCTAAGACAATTTTATGTCTATTTTCTCCATCTTTCTCTTCTCTTTCCATTGAGCTTACCCACTTCCATTTTCATCCAGCCATTTTGTGTGAGTTTGGGTTGGAAAATAGGCTGTGTTTCGGTGGAAAATTCAGAGAGGAAGGAAGCTAAGCCATATAGTTCTTAAGGTATAAAAACATGCTTTAAGCACATATTTCTTCATTCTCTTCATTTCCGGTTGGAAATCTTTGTTCTCTTGGCTTATACTTCCATTTAACATTCTTGTTCAGTTGGTATATCAAGAGCTTCAAGGAATAGCCAAATCCATGCCAAAAACACCATTTTTGGCATCTTAATCAAGGTGAAAATTAGCCATCTTCTAATCTGAGTTATACCTGTTTTAAACCTTGTTTTAGTAGCTCTTTTGATGCTCTTTTTATTCTGTAAAAACAGGCCGAAGAACATTCTTGTTTGCCTTGGTATTCTAAGGATAATTTAACCTTGAAATAATACATTAAAACACTTCTTATGGTTAGCTCTTGCTTGGAGACTAAACATGCCTTAATTGTTGTTTGAAAACATGTAAATGAATCTGTGGAAAATTATCCCAAGCTAGCCGTGGCCAAACAAGGCCTAATCTTGGCAAAAATAAGGTACAAATCACTTAAACCTTCACTTGGTATATTAATATGTGTTTAAACATATGCATATGTATTACTGTGTGAGTGAATAAGGTTTATAATGGTCATATTTTGACCTTAGGTGGTTAAGGAATGATTTAGTAAATTAATATAAGTAATTAAGTAACATAAAGGTCAAATTAAGACTTTATGTGGAAAATTGGTAATTAATGAAAAATACTAGGTGAGGCCGAGAGTTTAATGCATTTTTGGGCATTTATGTGTAATTTATTTTATAAGCTAATGTTTGTAATAAGGCCATGTACTTTAGGCCATTTTATTTATGTATTTTTAAGGTTTTAATTAAGTTTAGGTAATATATATGTATTACCGCATAGTATAAGGGGTTAAACTATAATTAAATTAAATTTGGGGGCTATATAATAATAAAGCCAAAAATTAGAGGTTAAAAGGATTTAAAATAAAAATTATAAGATTTTATAAAGTTTTGGGGTTAAATGGTCATTTCTGGAAAATATGGGTACAAACCGTAATTTATGGGAATTGATGGTCAAGGAAATATTAAGGATGTCAACCTTGACCATATGGTAGGCTTTGACCAAATTAGATAAGTTAAATAACTTATTTAAGGTTTTATAATAAGATAAGTATTTAATTGTAACATTTTTACAACATATGGGGTAAATATGTTATTACCGAAACTTAAGGGTGTAAAATGGTATTATAAACCCCATGGGCTATTTGGAATTTTAATGAATTTATTGGGTTGATTTTGGAATTAAAATAAACTATATATGTATAATATATAGTTATTATGTCATTGTTACACTTTGGATAAATAGATGGGGTGGAAATGTAAATACCGAGAGTGTATGGGTTAGTAATGGTAATTATAACCCTTGGGTGGAATTTGGTAATTTTTGGAATAATATAAGGTATTTTACTAAGATATATGTATAATATATAGTTTTAATGATATTATAAAACTATATGTTATAAATTGGGTCAAATTGCAATTATAGGAAGTTGGTGGGTTGAAAAATAGTTTAGAACAGATATAGGGTCTGTTCGTAAATTTAATACATATATAACTATAGGTTATATTAATATTAAGGTTTAAAATGTTATAATATATGATATATATAACATAACATTATATATGTGGTCAAATTGTAAATTTGGAAAGTTAAAGGGGTTGGAAATTAATTCAAAACAGACAAGGGTATGTTCGGTTATTTTTAATAAAATAACCATAGGTTATACTTTTTATAAGTTAAAAATGTTATATTATGTGGTATATATAACATGGTATAAATTATGGGGTGATTTTATAAATAAATAAAACTATGGGTTATGGAAAGAAATAAGGTTATAACATAGTTGCCTATTCGGCAATATAAAATAGTTTTGTAAAAACTATAGGTTATAAGTTAAAGGAAATAAAAATACCATATTATATGATATTAGTATATGGTATAACATTACATAATGTTATGGGGTTAAAATGAAATTAAACAAAGTATAGTGCTGTACCGAAATTAAAAAGATTGGAAAATGAATTTTAGACTATGGTCTACAATGTTATAAATGTTATAACAATTATATGTTATTAATGGGATTTGGATGGAATTAATATAAGTAAGGATATTCACATTAAATAATGTGACAAACTATAAATAAATGAGATTTATAAACTAAGGTATATATTGAATAAACCTTAGGGGTTGTATATCTACAACATAAAATGTTACATAATATTAGGATAATAATCTTAATATAAGTTGTATAATATAATACAATTAATGGGAATTATCATCTAATATAAGATGATAAAAATGTAACATATAATATAAGAGTTTTACAACTCATGAAACTTACCTATATTGGTAAATATATACATATGCGATAGAAAAATGTATATAAGGATGGATATATATATATATATATATTATATTATGGTTGGAAACCATATAATATAATGGTGGAGGCTATTACATGAAAATAGTTTACAAACTATAAGTTATAAGTTTTTGAATGCAAATATAGTTTATTAAAGTATTAATGGATTATATAATACAATGTATTATAATGGATGGTGGGAAAATAATACAATATAATAAATAATGCATGCATTCATGCAACAATAGGTTATATACCTAAGTTCAATGATGGACAAGATTAAAGAAATATAATGAATTAAACTCAACAGTCGAAATATCACGACCTACAAGTTTTAGTAACAAAGCCGACTGGTTTAGAGGAACCCGTAACAATTAACTGTAGAAATCCGGGGATAAACTGTCGGGGTTACTTGTTATTCGGAAATACCGAATTTAGTTAGTCATGGAGACTGACTTATAGTTTTATTACAGTTTAGATCGTACTTCAGACAAAGGCGCTTGACGAGCTAGTGGTCTACACTGCGCATCCTTGGTCTAAGGTGTACGGTATGTAAAGGGGTTTGATCCGGGTTTTCCTGAGGAATTCCTTGGGCTCGGATTTGGTTGATATAACTTGTGCGTTATGTGTGTGGATACGTGTATGTGATTATGTGTGTTACTGCATTAATTATTTATGCACGAGCGTCCTACGGGACTAACACTACGTCGACTATAGATCGACTTATATAAACATACATATGCGTTTAATGTGATGACATGACGATTACTTAATATAATACCATTAGTATTAATATTAAGTATATGGTAACCTAAGTAAAACACTTAGGTACGAGTCACGACATTGTCGGTCTCTAGAGCATGGATCTCGAACATGAATATAACCTAGATTACTTCTAGGTATGCGTGAGACCCATTGGGCAGCTAATTAATAAATTGTATTCTCCATAAAACAAAGAGTGTATCTTAAACATTATGAGAGAGTTGGTATGAGTTGAGGGGAGGAATCCCGGTAGTTTACAAACTACTTGGTTGCGCATTTGTGATCACTAAGGGGTTCCCGATCGGGTTCCGCTCTAGGTATTTACCCAATGAGCCCTATTTGGATCGTGGGTCAGGTGGCTACGGCCTTTATATGGACGCCTTACGAGGCAAAGTGAATAGTCAGGGGCCTCCGGACCTCTGGCGAAATGAGCACCTTTGTGTGTACGGGAGGACTACTGTCCATTGGTGAGGTCATCGGGTTGTCCCAACATGACGCCCAACTGGTATTTAATTAACATGGTTTGGATGGATGGGGCCTTGAAGGCCAAATTAAATTAAATAAGGAAGATGTTCGCTACGGCGATTATACAGTACCATTATTCGATATGTTCGATTATACAACTATTGTTTGTGATATGTAATGAATGTTTGGATTGGATGGATGATTATGTATTTTATGCATGTTTATTACAGTATTGATTATAACTGTAAAATGGTAAAGCATGAAACCAATCTAATAATAAGATGGTTAAAATGACTAAGTGACCAATAGGGTCCAGGCCCGGCATACTCAGCGTTTATCGCTGAGACTACACTCATTGTGCAGGTTGTTGATCATTGTCGAAGCCGAAGTGCGGGAACAGGGTAGTTAGGGTTTACTTTAATTACCGCACATGGAATTCAATTGTATAACAATATCAGTCTGTGAATTGTATTATGGTACGGTTATGTATATTCGGAATTGGGTAGACGCTCACTTGTCGACGTTTATGGTTTATGGACTTAGTATGATGTATAGGAGTTATCTCGTTATCACAGCGGTTAGTAGTTTGTTATTTTGGTTGTTGGATATAGTTTTGCTTCGTTACTCGCATGGGCGAGTAATGGCAGGTGACACCCGAGTGAGTATTAATGTTGTTATTTATCTTCCGCTGTAAGACGTTTTATTTATTGCGACGTGAGGGATTATTACGTGTTTATGGAGAGGGGTGTTACAAAAGTGGTATCAGAGCGGTGACGAGATACTAGGTTAAGACAATGAGATTAGGACTTGGGAAATTATAGGAAACGTTTGTGAGGTACGAGACGACTCGTCTTAAAAGATATTGTGTTTAGTAACACAAATTGCGTGATATATTAGCCTTAAAGGCAATTCAATATCCACTGGTTGTGTACGGTAAATTACCGAGTATTCATGCGACATTCTGTACTACAGATGTCTGGGGGAACTTGAGAGCGTGGTACCGGTAGAGGTGGAGGCGGTTGTGGAGGGTGATTTTTCGGTATGAGGGGGGTCTATCTAAATATGGTTCTTGACTAAAAAGCCTAGATCCTAAAATGCCATTCTGTGGAGGGTGAAAACCCGTTATTCTGGCATCCCTCAAATACCTACTAAATCATCCGTCTTTCCCAGAAAGCATAAAGGGGAGTGCAAGTGTGCACTACACCCGCTCTCGATGGGCTCCACGCGGACTTATGCCCTAAGGGCGGAAATTGACTAGAGTCGCCACCTAGTTTGACCTAAGGAACTAGGAAGGGAGGAGAAGGTTCTAAGAACCGTTAATTGACTCTGATGATTCATTACCAATGGATAGGATTTATCTGGTCATTCGTAGAGATTCCATGTGGGTTCGCACTGGGTTACACCCCTTAGAAGTGGCAACGACCACGACTTCGGATTGGTGCCCGAGGAAACCTCGGTCTCCAATTGTCGGGATTACCTTCTTTCAAAACCTTTTTAGAGAGATTCATTTAAAAGCCAAGGATAGGATTAGGACAGGAGGAGAAAAGACGAGTGGATGAGGCGAGCTTTTCTGCCAAGCTAGCGCCAAGAAGAATTGGTGAATTTGAATGAGTGTAGAATGAAAGATTGAGGAAGGGTGTAAGGGTTAAATGGGTGGAGAAGACTCGAAGTCTGAAGGTTGAAGGAATAGACAAGACTTGGAGTCTGATGGTTTGAAGTTTGTGGGATTCGAAGAAGGTTTAAGCGTTTTGAGAGATATGAGAGCAACCTTAGAAGGGGAAAAGGGTTTTTTGATTGGAATGGGGTCGCACCCTAGATGGGCTGCCTACGTACTCAACTCTTTGTTGAGATCAGACCTTACGTAGTTCACGGTCTTTAGGATGGTGGAATTTTTGAGGTGTTAGTCTGTGAGACGCTCGAGTCTATGAGACATTAAGGGTGCTCATGTAGTGGGAGGTATGGGATATCAAGGTCTGTGAGACGCTCGGGTCTGTGAGACGTTTGAATCTGAAAATGGTGAAGAGATTGAGATGTTCGAGTCTGTGGGGCACTCGGGCCTATGAGACTATAGAAGTTTGGAAGAAGTTGGGATTCAGGAGATGTTTCGAGTTTGGAATGATCTGAGTTTGGAAGATGATTTGGGTATGTGTGAGGCAATTGGAATTGGGAAGAGATCTCGAATTTCGGGTTCAAGGTTCTAAAAGGATTGAGGTTTTGGGATATTTCGAATTTGAAGTGAGATGATGATAGAATGAATTTTTTGGAGGAAATGATTGTCAAAATCGTCTATCTTATAGTTTTTTTTAACCGAAAAAATCATTTTTGTTGTGAAAGGGCGGATAATCCCGTAGGATTACCCTATGTACCCCCTCGAACACGACACTTCATTAATGGTAAGTGCCGAGGCTCGAAAGATGGGGCAATGTATTTATGTCGAAAACTAGGGTTTAGAGAGAAACACCATGAATGAGATGCCCTCGGTCAAACCCTAATAACGTCTCTAACTCCCAGGTTTTAAAACATTAAAAACTGAAAATATTGAAATTGAGTGGAAGGGAGTTAGACGATTCTGAAATCCCGGCTGCAACTAGGAAGGCAGTCACATCCCTAGCACCCCGCCTCATAAAAATCTAGGCTGCAATTAGGGGATGTTTATCACCCTAATGCCCCGCCTAAAGAAGTCCAGACTGCGACAAGGGATGTGACGACCCTAGTGCCCCGCCTCAGGTTTTCATTTTGGAAGGGAGACAAGTGATGTCTAACTAAGGAGAAAACGTTTTGAAAATATTAGATATTTCTTGTTCCCTGAAAACGGTTTAGTTTTGAGTTTGAAAACTGAGTTGGAAAACTTTTGAAGTTGTTCGAAATTCTTGATGAAGAAACACTGATTTTGAGAAATGTTTTTAGGAGAAAACTTTCTGTATATGTGAGAAGAACTTTCTGCATTTGAGAAGAGTTTTCTGTGATGTGAGAAGAGTTTTTCCTTTAAAATTCCACAAAATGGTTTCTTTTGAAAACTTGATGAAGTTTGAATGATAATGATTGTTTGAAAATTTGAGAAATGAGATTTTCAGGATTTTGATTTAAGGCTGAATAATGAGGAATGTTTTTTGGATTTTTAGAGTTTGGATGGAATCTACAATTTGGGTTTGAATGAGATTGAATTTGAATTGGATTGAGTTGAATCGGGCTTGGAAAACGGGTCAGGTCAAAGTTGGGTCGAGGTCAACGTTTGGGTCTAGGTCAACGTTTAGGTCAAAGCCAATGTTTGGGTCAAGGTCCAGGTCAAGGCTTGGGACTTGGATTATTTTTTTTTACTTGGGTTATTTTTGTGAACTTGGATTGGATTAAAGTTGGATAACATTTGATGGGTGAGTTTCTTTTTGAGATTTGGAGAGGATCTGATTTTGAGTGGACTTGAAGTGTCGGGCTAAAGAGTTGGTTTGTAGACTTGGGCCTATTTTGGATTCTAGGCCATGGGCTTTGAGTTTTGGGCCAAGCTGGGTGATGGGCCGGGTTTTGAAATTGGGCCGAATCTAGTAATGGGCCGGGCTGAGTACTGGGCCGGTTGTTGCGGCTTGGGTCGACTTTGGGCTTGGGCTGGATATGAGTATGGGCCGATTTGGTTAATGGGCTGGACTGGGATTGGGCCGGCCTTATGGGCTTGGAGCCGACTTTAGGCTTGGGCTTGGGTTTATTGTGGGCTTGGGCTGGATATGAGTATGGGCCGATTTGGTTAATGGGTCGGACTGAGATTGAGCCAAACTTGGATAATAGGCCAAGTTCAGATAGTGGGCCTGGTTCAGTAGTGGGCCAAATTTGGACTTGGGCTGAACTTGGGTATGGACTGGATTGGGTATGGGCTGGTTTTGGGCTTGCTGGGCCGTTTTTGGGCTTTGGGCCGAACTTGGGCTTTTGGGCCGAATTTGGGTTGTGGGCCGAGATATGTTTGTTGGGCCGAGATATGTTTGGGCCGAATTTGGGCTTTGAAATGGGCCAGGCTTGGTTGAATTGGGCCCAGATTTGGAAGTTGGGCTTTGAAAATAGATTTGTAAAATGGGTTGATTAAATTTTGTTTGAGATTATTAGGGGCTAATGGGCTGAAGTCATGTGTGAATAAAATTATCTTGATTTACAAATGGATTGGATTTTTGTTGATTGCACATTCGGAAATTAAGGGATGATTTGGAAAATTTTATGGGATACGGGTATTCCCCACATGGACCATGTCTAGGACCAGTATGCATTGAGGATACCCAAGCCTAGAGCTTTTCTAAAAAGGGGTGACCTATGGGCTAACTAGGGCTTCCTAGGTATTGGGCCTCTATATTGGACTAGGTCCAACAATTGCCAAGCTAATCTATAACATGTAACAGATGATAGTGAGTAATCATAACATGAAACTGAAAATAAGCAACAAAAAAAAAAACGTATCATGAACTTATATTACAGAATCATGGGCACATACATTTGTTTCTCTGAAAAGGTCATTAACTTAATATCAACAGTCATTGAAAACCCTCACTACTCTTCATGTAGTCCTATTTTTATTTCCTGATGATCTAATATTTTGCGAACAGAACAGTAAACATAAATGATGAACGCATTAACCATAATACAGCGGGAACATTTCCGCCAAAGCACAACAAACGGGGCAAATATACTGTTTAGGAATAGAGACTTGGAAGCATGATTAACAGCAGATATTACTCTTTCCAAACAGAGATACATAAACACATCATTTGGCCAAACATTACTGAGAGATTTAGATTAGAATTAAATACCACCAGCAGAAGTACGTCGGTTTCTTGCAAAGACAACAAGGATGAAAAGTGTAGCCATGTGAGCACATGAACAAACAAAAGTTAGTTTGCAAGCAGGGTTAAATGAACCGAAATGAAATAGGAAAGATTCAAGGGAAGAGGCCGATGATTTAGTAGAAGCGGGTGTATGGCCTCTGCTCGAACACAGTAGTGTGGAGGGTGATTTTTCGGTATGAGGGGGGTCTATCTAAATATGGTCTAACTGAAAAGTTGAGACCCTAGAAAAATGCCATTCTGTGGAGGGTGAAAACCCGTTATAATTGGCATCCCTCAAATACCTACTAGATCGTCCGTCTTACCCAGAAAGCATACGGGGAGTGTAAGTGAACACTACACCCGCTCTCAATGGGCTCCACGCGGACTTATGCCTCTATAAGGCGGAGTTGACTAGAGTCGCCACCTAGTTTGACCTAAGGAACTAGGAAAGGAGGAGAAGGGGGTTCTAAGAACCGTTAGTTGACTCTAAGGTTGTTCCCTATGGATAGGACTTATCTGGTCATTTGCACAGATTCTATATTGGGTTCGCACTGGGTTACACCCCTCAGAAGTGGCAACGACCACGACTTCGGATTGGTGCCCGAGGAAACCTCAGTCTCCAATTATCGGGATTGCCTTCTTTCAAAACCTTATTAGAGAGATTCAATTTAAAGCCAAAGGATAAGATCGAGTGTGGATTGAAGGACACATGATTTCGAAAAGTTTGGAGAAATAGACTGGTCTTGGGATATTGATTGATGAAGTTGATTTGAAAATTGAGATTTGGGTTGTTTCTTTGAGGTTTGAGGTCGTTTCGACTTTCACGAGATTAAAATGATGCTGGGAGTTTTGAGAAGCAAAAGGATACTTTGGTTATTATATTTTGGAGTCAAGGGTGTTTAGATCATTTGCTGGAGTTAAGGAGTTTTTTGTCATTTTGTAGAGCTTAGGGGTATTTCGGTCATTTTGTAGAGCTGAGGGGTATTTGGTCATTTTGTAGAGCTTAGGGGTATTTTGGTGATTTTGTAGAGTTGAGGGGTATTTTGGTCATTCTTGTAGAGCTGAGGGGTATTTGGTCATTTTGTAGAGCTTAGGGGTATTTTGGTCATTTTGTAGAGCTGAGGGGTATTTTGGCCATTTTGTGAAGTTGAGAGGTGTTCGGATTCTTTGGTGGAATTGAGGAGCATTTCGTGTGTATAAAGTTTGGATTTTAGATGGCCAAAATTTTGAGGTGTCTTAGGAAGTCGAAAGTGTTGATGGAGTGTGAAAGAGGATATTTGGTTTACTGGTGTTCGGGTTTTGAAGATGTTTCAGGTTTCTGATGACTAAGGTTGTTCGGGAGTATTCAGAAATTGGAGGTCCTATATGACTTGAAGTTGGTTCAGAAGAGGATTGAGAAATGTTTATGGTATCTGAGGTTCCATGGGAAGGGTTGGATTGGTTTATTTAACATTGTCTCTCTTAAAGTTTTTTAAAACAAAAAAAATGTTTTTGTTGTAAAAGGGCGGATAATCCCGAGGGATTACCCTATGTACCCCCTCGAACACGACACTTAATTAATGTAAGTGCCGAGGCTCGAAAGATGGGTGTTGGGCAAAATAGTAGTTAAACTATCTTGCTAACTATGGGCAGTGAACCCAATCTTTGTAGTACAACAAGGTCGTATCCATAGAGACTCCGCAACTGTTTAATTAATTATCCAGTTTAGTAAATGTACAAAAAGATAAATAAAAGTGCATAAAATGTAAATTGGGGTTTAGCCGGAGGCAAGCTTGATTTTTAGGATTAGTACAGAAATAATAAATACAGTAAAATAAAGTAAATGGATGGAAAAAGGTATCCTAGGATAGCGGGGAGATTTCCTAAATTACCTAAACAATTTTATAATCCTGTCTTAATTATTTATTGTCTATTAGAGTTAATAATTGTCAGTTACGAACTCTTATTAATAGCCTCAGTATTTTCCTGCTCAATCCGGAGTGTAAATACCAAGGTTAATTCCTTTGTGGTACTTTGACTATCTCAAAATCATATGTTGATAGTTACCAAATAAATGCAGTAGTTTGTCACACTAAAGCATTTAACAATATTTGCTGAAAGGAATTAAAACAAGTTTAATAAGTGAAACAGGTGATGAATATTTATTTAAGTACAGACAATAATTATAATCCTAATTTGCTCTTATTTGTCTGTTTAAGAATTTATCTTGTGGCCTTCCTAAATCATAGATAAGGACAACTCTTAATTAATTCAGTAGACTTTTTACAATCAGAAAAAGTCTAAAATCATTAATTAGCTTTAAGCAAGAATTCTTTTGATAACAGCGATGGATTTTATCTGCTAATCAAGAAGATAATATCTAACGTTTGTCTTTCTTTGTGGTCTATTCTCAGATTTACAAAATCATTGAAATAAGAGAAACCGTAAATGCATAAAAATGATCAGTTGTTAAGCATTTAATAATTTAGAGAGACAAAACAAATATTTATAAGCAAACTTGGTATTAATAATAAGTCTGAATTATTTGGGGTCAAACCCCTTCCTAGGATACGAGTAAAATCACTCAGACATTAACAGTAATAAAAAGAAAGCAGAGTTAGCCGTTAATTTGGAGACTGCCGGCGGAGACTGGACTGCAATTCTCTTCTGCTCCAGCTCCCTTTTCTTCTCTTCTTCTTATCGTGCTTCTGCTTCATGGTAGAGTGAAGAATGAAAATAAAATGGAGAAGTGGGAGATAATAGGATGGAATGGATCGTAGGTGTGGAAATGTGGTGAACGGTGATATTGTGGTCTGCTTTGGATTGAGAGGAAGGGATGTGTTTTTGAGCAGAAGGCTCGTGTGTTTATATAGAGGAAGTGAAGGTTTGAAGATAGACAAACGCGTGAGCAAGTTGAGGAATGGATTGAGGCGGTGGAAAGAGCTGGATAGGATTTGCTCACTGATTGCTCATTTATTGCAGGGGACAGAGTGCTGGAACGCGTGAGAGATTTAAGGTAGGCGGTGCGGAGTAGATGGATATGGCAGAGGCAAGTTGCAGACGGCGAAGACGGGCGAAGAAGAAAACTGGCGCGCGACTGATTCTTAGTCACGACCGCCTCCTGTCCGCGTCCAATTAGGCGGTTGCTGTTGGTGTCCGCCTCCTTGACCGCCCCTATCTAGGCGGTTGCCTATTCCTTCCGCCTCCTTGACCGCCCAATATAGGCGGTTGCCTATTCCTTCCGCCTCCTTGACCGCCCCAATATAGGCGGTTGCCTATTCCTTCCGCCTCCTTGACGGCCCCAATATAGGCGGTTGTGTGTGTGGAGTCCGCCCCAATCCAGGCGGTTCCTTAGGCGGTTGTAAGCTTGACCGTGACCTGACTATTCTTTGACCGGCTCTAGATTCTTCATTTGGACCCCGTTTTCTGAGCCGTTTGCGTCTATGCGTTTGTCTTCTTGTCTACTTTACTCCCAGCTTGGTTTTCCTCATGTTATACCAATAAATTTGTGAGATAAACAATAAAACATAAACTAGAGGAAAACTAACCGAAGTGGAGAAATGAGCAAGAAAAGTGATATAATATAATGAAATACACCCATAAAACATGCTCATTAGACACTTATCACACACCACACCCCCACACTTACCTTTTGCTTGTCCTCAAGCAAAACCATGTACCCAAACAAGTAGGGAATGCTCAATATTAACAAATACTATTATGAAGGGTAGGATAAAGAAGTCAATAGTATATGATCTTAAACTTTTTAGAGGAGTGTGATCCATCACCTACTGGTGGCATAGGTGTACTCAGGGCAAAAATAAAAATTAGAGTTTCGGGGTATGATCCGGAGTACTTCAATGCTTCTTGATTTAAGGTGACTTTGAGAACTTTTACCATGGCCAACTTCTCTCAAGAATGGGCATTGAGGAGAAAACAAAAGGAAAAATAGATTTATGCATTTGTTTCACTTTTGCATAAGAGATGAGAAGATAATATGTAGGCATTAAGCCTTTGTTTTTAAGAACACTCAACTCTCTTTGTTGGTTACCAATGGTGTCTCGCAAGTCCCTTAATTATTTTTTCTTTTGACAGAGAAGCACCCCTTAGCAATCCCTAAGAAAGAAAACAGAAAGAACCCCTGAGTAATAAAAATCCATCCATTTCAGATCATTTGGTCACACCGCATAAAAATGCTCCTCAAAAGTAATCAAAATTTAATATTTTTAAATTTGTACCATTTATCCATTTATCCCACAATTCATAACAGTATTTATTCTTAAAGAGAACAACCCACATATAAGGGGTCCATGATATTGAATTGGACAAACGCAAGATAAGTAGAGAGATTAAACATTTAAGCACAAAATTCCACCGAAAAGGGTACACTCTCCTACACTTAATTTGAACAATGTCCTCATTGTTCACCAGAAAAACAAGGGAAGATTTCAGAAGACCTTTTCGTAAGTAGATAAAATAGAGATAACACAAAGGTCACAAATAAACATTTAAGCACATAAACGCTCCTCTGCAGTTTTTATTTAAATAAAAGCAAAATTAAAGAAACTGGTACTCCCCTGATATTATTTTTGCTAGTTGTTTAAAGGAGTTCCCCCACACTAGAGCTTCAGCCTCAAGTAGTGTAGCTTGGTTGCAGTGTAGACATGAATTTGCACCTGCATAAGACACTAGAAGCAACCATACTACAAACGGGTTAAAAGTTAGCAAAAATAAATTTAAAGAGAACCTGAAAATTAAAAGAGCATAAAAGCAAATAATAAAAAGTTTATCCGGGTTGCCTCCCGAGAAGCTGCCCTTCTTTAACGTCTTTGGCTAGACGCCTGCTTCGTTATCCTGGATCAAAAATATAAGTAGATAACAGCTCTGCCAGGAAAACGAAGTTGGCAGTAATTAAAAGCAAACCACCTGGATCAAAACAAAACGTTACTTCGGCAAATATAATAGGAAAATGAATACTCCACAAAACCTGGTGTTTGAGGAAGTACTGCCGGTAGCGTAGTTCTATCAGGAGACCAGGTGTGATTGGCTTTGCTTCCTCAAATTGGAAGATGTAAAAATCCTCCTCTTTTTGTTGAGGCTTATGGTAAGAGCCTTGATGGCGATCAACGTCAGATGGAAGTGGCTCCTTGAAATTGATTATAGCACTCTCTTCTGATGGCTCGAAGGGAGGCGGTATCTCCTTCTTCTCAAGGTTGAGGATGTATCCACCCTCATCTTCTGGGTAGAGCACGGAGAAGGAGGGGAATAGTAGTTGACTTCAGAGGGAGGAAACTCCATGAAGTCCAAGGAGACTCTCTTCTGAGGGGTTGTCTCCATAATCAAGCTGATGGTTGTTTGGTGGTGGATTCTCTAATTCGAATAGGGGAGGAGGTGGAGAGTAGCTTATATCCTTAGCAGGTTGTTCCTCCTCATGAACCACTTCATTCAGTTGTTGAAGCGGTTGTTCCATGCGTTCGATCTGATCTAGCGTTCTTTGCTGGATCCTTTCAAACTTTGAGGTAAAATTTGCCATCATTTCCCTTAAAATGGCGTTGTCTCTCTCTATTGCAACCATAGGACAATGGGAACTTTCATGGTTTCCTCCACACTCTTGGCACACAAAGATGGGGATAGGCTTGAGAGATGACTTGTAATCCTCCAAGAGAGCTCTCAATTCAGCATTTGGGTCTGAACATTGGGGGCTTTCATGGTACTCTCCGCACCTTTGACAGACACTCCATTGATTGTAGTCCTCTGCGCCATAGGGGTAACCATACCAACTTCCTGCTTGATCGTAGTGACCATCCATCAGAATTAAGTACCTTAAAAAAAAACAAGCAACAAAAATTTGTACACAAAAAGGGTAAATACGAAAATAAAAGAAAAACTAAACAGATAATAAACCAGATAGTTGGACCGAAGTCCCCGGCAACGGCGCCAAAAACTTGTTGGGCAAAATAGTAGTTAAACTATCTTGCTAACTATGGGCAGTGAACCCAATCTTTGTATTACAACAAGGTCGTATCCACAGAGACTTCGCAACTGTTTAATTAATTATCCAGTTTAGTAAATGTACAAAAAGATAAATAAAAGTGCATAAAATGTAAATTGGGGTTTAGCCGGAGGCAAGCTTGATTTTTAGGATTAGTACAGAAATAATAAATACAGTAAAATAAAGTAAATGGATGGAAAAAGGTATCCTAGGATAGCGGGGGAATTTCCTAAATTACCTAAACAATTTTATAATCCTGTCTTAATTATTTATTGTCTATTAGAGTTAATAATTGTCAGTTACGAACTCTTATTAATAGCCTCAGTATTTTCCTGCTCAATCCGGAGTGTAAATACCAAGGTTAATTCCTTTGTGGTACTTTGACTATCTCAAAATCATATGTTGATAGTTACCAAATAAATGCAGTAGTTTGTCACGCTAAAGCATTTAACAATATTTGCTGAAAGGAATTAAAACAAGTTTAATAAGTGAAACAGGTGATGAATATTTATTTAAGTACAGACAATAATTATAATCCTAATTTGCTCTTATTTGTCTGTTTAAGAATTTATCTTGTGGCCTTCCTAAATCATAGATAAGGACAACTCTTAATTAATTCAGTAGACTTTTTACAATCAGAAAAAGTCTAAAATCATTAATTAGCTTTAAGCAAGAATTCTTTTAATAACAGCGATGGATTTTATCTGCTAATCAAGGAGATAATATCTAACGTTTGTCTTTCTTTATGGTCTATTCTCAGATTTACAAAATCATTGAAATAAGAGAAACCGTAAATGCATAAAAATGATCAGTTGTTAAGCATTTAATAATTTAGAGAGACAAAACAAATATTTATAAGCAAACTTGGTATTAATAATAAGTCTGAATTATTTGGGGTCAAACCCCATCCTAGGATACGAGTAAAATCACTCAGACATTAACAGTAATAGAAAGAAAGCAGAGTTAGCCGTTAATTTGGAGACTGCCGGCGGAGACTGGACTGCAATTCTCTTCTGCTCCAGCTCCCTTTTCTTCTCTTCTTCTTATCGTGCTTCTGCTTCGTGGGGAGTGAAGAATGAAAATAAAAAATGGAGAAGTGGGAGATAAGAGGATGGAATGGATCTAGGTGTGGAAATGTGGTGAATGGTGATATTGTGGTCTGCTTTGGATTGAGAGGAAGGGATGTGTTTTTGAGCAGAAGGCTCGTGTGTTTATATAGAGGAAGTGAAGGTTTGAAGATAGACAGACGCGTGAGAAAGTTGAGGAATGGATTGAGGCGGTGGAAAGAGCTGGATAGGATTTGCTCACTGATTGCTCATTTATTGCAGGGGACAGAGTGCTGGAACGCGTGAGAGATTTAAGGTAGGCGGTGCGGAGTAGATGGATATGGCAGAGGCAAGTTGCAGACGGCGAAGACGGGCGAAGAAGAAAACTGGCGCGCGACTGATTCTTAGTCACGACCGCCTCCTGTCCGCGTCCAATTAGGCGGTTGCTGTTGGTGTCCGCCTCCTTGACCGCCCCTATCTAGGCGGTTGCCTATTCCTTCCGCTCCTTGACCGCCCCAATATAGGCGGTTGCCTATTCCTCCGCCTCCTTGACCGCCCCAATATAGGCGGTTGCCTATTCCTTCCGCCTCCTTGACCGCCCAATATAGGCGGTTGTGTGTGTGGAGTCCGCCCAATCCAGGCGGTTCCTTAGGCGGTTGTAAGCTTGACCGTGACCTATTCTCTTGACCGGCTCTAGATCTTCGTTTGGACCCCGTTTTCTGAGCCGTTTGCGTCTATGCGTTTGTCTCCTTGTCTACTTTACTCCCAGCTTGGTTTTCCTCATGTTAAACCAATAAATTTGTGAGATAAACAATAAAACATAAACTAGAGGAAAACTAACCGAAGTGGAGAAATGAGCAAGAAAAGTGCTAATATAATATATGAAATACACCCATAAAACATGCTCATTTAGACACTTATCAATGGGCAATGAATTTATGTCGAAAAATAGGGGTTCAGAGAGAAAACACCATGAATGAGATGTTCTCGGTCGAGCCCTAATAACGTCTCTAACTCCCGAGTTTAAAACGTTAAAAATAAAAAAAACATTGAAATCGAGCGGAAGGGAGTTAGACGGTTCTAAAATCCCGGCTGCAACTAGAAGGTCGTTACTTCCCTACCCTGCCTTGTAAAAATCTAGGCTGCAATTAGGGGAGGTTTGTCACCCTAATGCCCCGCCTAAAGAGATCTAGACTACGACAAGGGAGGTAATGAACCCAGTGCCCCGCCTCGGATTTATTTTGGAAGGGAGACAAGTGATGCCTAACTAGGAAGAAAACGTTCTTTGAAAGTGTTAGACATCCCATGTTCCCCGAAAACGGTTTAGTTTTGAGTTTGAAAACTGAGTTTTGAAGGTGTTCGGAATTCTCGATGAAGAAACACTGATTTTGAGAAATGTTTTAGGAGAAAACTTTTTGTATATGTGAGAAGAACTTTCTGCATTGAGAAGAGTTTTCTGTGATGTGTGAAGAGTTTTTCCTTTAAAATTTCACAAAATGGTTTCTTTGAAACTTGGTGAAATTTGAATAAATTGATGGTTTGAAGTTCTTTTGTTTGTTTTGGGTTTGAATGAAGTTTACAAGCTGAGTGTGGATTGGATGAAATGAATTTGGGTTTGAATGAACTGGGCTAAGTGAATTGGGTTTGAATTGGGTTGAAGTGAATGGATGGGGTTTTGAACTGAATTGGTTTAAATGACTTGGGTTTGAATTGAATTGAAGTGCGAGTTAGGTCGAAGTCGGGTTGGGTCAACATTCTTCGGTCAAGGTCAATGTTTTTCGGTCAAGGTCAATAATTTTTGGTCAAGGTCAACATTTTCTGGTCAAGGTCAACGTTTTCAGGTCAAGGTCAACGTTTTTGGTCAAAGTCAACATTTTTAGTCAAGGTCAACGTTTTTCGGTCAAGGTCAACATTTTTCGGTCAAGGTCAACATTTTCTGGTCAAGGTTTAACATTTGTGTGGACTTGGTTTGATTTTTATGGGTTTGGTTTGATTTTTTGTGGGCTTGGTTTATTCTTTTGTAGGCTTGGGCTGATTTAAGGACTTGGGCCTATTTTGGGCCTTGAATTTTATGAGTTTGGGCCTTAGGCTTTGTGGGCTTGGTTTGATTTTGTGGACTTGGTTTGAATTGATTTAGGCCTTGGGTCGGTTTGGGCCTTGGTGGGTTCAAAGTCAAAGTCTCGGGTCAGAACTTGGGTCTGGTCAATGTCGGGAGTTGGTCAAGGTTTAGGGTTGGTCAAATCCGCTTGACTTTTGTGGACTGGGCCAATTTGGGCTTGACCGGTAATGGGCCGTGGGCTTTGGACTGGGACAAGCTTGGGTAGTGGGTCGTATTTGGGTATTGGGTGTGGGTTTGGAGATGGGCCAAGTTTGGGCTCGTGGGCCAAGTTTGGGCTTAATGGGCCTATCGGCTTAATGGGCCGAATAGGTAGTGGGCCTGGCGGGCTTATGGGCCGAATAGGGTAGTGGGCCTGATTTGAATTTGGGCCTGGTTTGGGTAATGGGCCAATGTGGGCTATGGGCCTGGTGTGGGCTAAAGGGCCAAGTGTAGGTAAATGGGCGGATTGGGCTCTATATTGGGCCATATGTGTTTTGGTCCGTGGGCTTTGGACTTGGACTGTGGTTTTGAATGATTTGTGGACTTGGGTTAGGTGTTTGGATTTGTCCATTTCCTATCTTTGGGCTTTTGACCCAAGTCTTTTTTTTTGTTAAAAAAAAAAGAAAACATGCGAGAGCTGATAGTTTATTTTTATACACAGTGATGAAAACATGAAGAATTTAAGAGACAATTCTGGATTTAGGATGTGGAGAGAAGGGATGAGTGTTTGGAAGGATTTTCCGGTTTGAAAAGAAAGAGTTCAATATTACATATTATATCCATCTTACATGTGTATTTTAGGGTTTAGGGTGTCACCACCAAGAGATTGTCATTGACCAATCAAGTATGGGGGACCCCCTCTATCCTAATGGCTTGGACCTAAGGTCATAATAACTAAGGCTTAGCAATGGTTAGAGATACAAAGAGATGAATTGAAATTCTGCAACAAAGTCTTATATGAAACACTGTACATGCATGGCATAGAAATAAACATACGAGGCAAATCTTCATGATAATCAATCAATCAGGAATGACGACAACGGTTAATCAAGCAAACAATCAGGGAATGACAACAACAATTAATCAAGGAAACATATCTGTTCAATAAGATTGAGGAACCATTGGAGATTTCAAAAAGAGATATAAGGGTTATTAAACAGAATTCAAGCCTAACAAAATTGACAAACAGTTTGTTTTATTTTTGTTTATTCACGCCTATAGACCAAAACAAAAGTTTGAACCAACACGGATGAATGCCGAGAATTTGAAGTTTATTATTGTTAACCCCGAATGTACAACCCTACTATTAATTCAATCATTACTGTCCAATCTCCTCGTGCTTCCCGAGTCACGCAGCGGATACATACTTACATACATCGGGTGATACAATGCCGTTAGTCACCCACGTGACTAACAAGGCTACTACTGCTACATACAGCATCGGTCTGATGGACCGGAATATCCGAGTACTACTTACAATACAATCATACTCTCATTACATGCTGAGTACTACAATACTCCGTTCGATACATTACTCCATTCAATACAATACTCCACAATTCGTACAAGATGATACACTACGCATACCGAGTTTACTAGGTTCCAAAATCACTACAGTACTTCTCCCAAATTCATACACACTCACTAGGAGTCAATCTGCTGCCCATTCCTCACAAACTAGGTACTTCTAATTACAAGGCGCGCCACCGGTCTCTTACCTTGACCGTATTCGCTCCGGGTACCTGCACACTAAAAATGTTTCCCCGAGGGGGTCAGCTTTCGCTGAATATGATAACTGCATACCCCGCGTACTAGCGAGGGTACACCGACCATTTGGTCGTATACATGCAATTCATTTTGCAATACGTATGTTCATACATACATACATACATACAACATGCTTCATTCACGATACTACAATACTACACAAGTATACATACATACGCGACAGAACAATACATGCTTGGAAGACAATACGAGTCAACCAATACTTACTTACCATCTTTCAGAATATACATACACAGTACTTCCTCATTACATACACAATACGCAATACGGAGTTACAATTCTCCAATACATGCAAGGTCCAGTTAGCTTCATTACACACCCAGGTTAATCGGGTGTTCGGCACTCTTTTACTTCCGGTCAATGACTTACAATAGTCAAGACCAATACACATACAATACTTGCTTCTTACATACTTTACTTCCAGTTAAGTCGGTATGACCTCCGGGCAGGGATTACTACATCCCACCACGGGCTTTAGGGTGGCCCACTAATCCAGGATGCTACCCATTCAAGGGAATGGTCCAAGGAAAAGATTACAGCCAGGATTCGGATCCAACCTCTTGTGTTTCCTTATCCTCACGCGTGGCCGAAACTATATCGGACTTCTACTCATTCCATTTATTCATTACTCAAGTTAGGAGTTAGAATGTTAGGAATTAGTAGAAGTCAATACTTCATTCCATACATACATACAATACTCAAGTACACAATACTTACACATACTTCTCAATTCCATTCATTCATTTCATGAATTATACAAACTAATTGTTCAAGGAAATACCACAAGAACAGATAGTTCAAACACAGTTAAGTGCATTATAAATCCGATTCGTGCATTTATCTTATTGGTGATCACATAAGCACACAAATCGGGGTAACCAGGTTAGGATACAGAGCATGAAGAAATCATACCGTTCACCGTTGTATCCGTACTACCGGCTCCTTCGAGGATCAACTATTGGATTCCTATACATACATGAAGTAGCATGATCAATGGTCTATTATTGATCTAACTTACTCCTTCATTGATATTCTCAATGTTTACTTACTACTCCTTTACATTCATACTTTGTTATAAAACCATTCTTCCTTGTTACCTCTTAAGCTTACTTCCTTACTCATTTACTTACTTTCTTACCATTACTACTTCATTAATGATGCATTACTACTTATATATACATATGTGTATATAGGCATATATACATGTATATATGATTACTATAATCATATAATTAAAACATTTTTTTTACTCGACCGGACTTGCGACCGACCTTGCAAGTCCGGTCCATTCCAGTAGGTTACGTACGTCATGTGAAAATTCCAGGGCCGACCGACCTGCAAGTCTGGTCCCAAGGTCGGTCCATTCCAGTAAGTTTCGTATTTGAAAATTTTAGCCCGACCGACCTTGCAAGTCCGGTCGCAAGGTCGGTCCATTCCAGTAGCTTGCATTACGGGAATTTTTCTGGCCGACCGAACTTGCAAGTCCGGTCGCAAGTTCGGTCCATTCCAGAAGGTTTCTGACGGGAGAAATTTCTGGTCCGACCGAACTTGCAAGTCCGTCGTCGCAAGGTCGGTCGATTCCAGAAGGTTTCCCGTCTTGTAAATCTGGGCTTGACCGACCTTGCAAGTTCGGTCCTAAGGTCGGTCCGGCTCAGTAACTTCAGTTTTAAATCCTGTTTTTGGGTGTTTTCTTTACCCATTGTGTTTCCCCAATCTTTACCAATACTTCCCTACATATTCACCACCCATTTGGATGCTCTAAATCACCTTAATCATTCTCCAAACTTGCTACTCCATTCTTACACAACTTACTCAATATTTTCTCATCTCAACTCAACACTTATACTAGTTCCCATTTCACCAATGTTACAGATTTTGCTCTTCCTCAAGTGCTACAGATTTCAACCTAACCTTTATCATTCAATACTCTTACTACCAATACCACTACTAATATCCTCATTACATTACCTTCCACTCAATCCTTCCCATTATCTAGCTCCTTTCAAAATCTGTTACAAAGTGGTTTACTTCAACTTTAGGCTCTCCAAGCACACCCTAGTTTTCCTCCTAGTTCCTCCAATGCACTATACTACTTCTTGCTACAGATTTTACACTTTCACATACTCATCTACAAGTACCAATCCATAGTTACTAAATATCTCCACTAACTTCACATACACCACCTTGGTTCTCCCATTCACCAAGAGCATCCATAATTGTACATATTCCTACCAAAATTTTGCCATAGCTCAACTACTTTTCTTACTTAGCCACACATACACCTTCTCACCAAATTCATGCCTATTCTAGCCATGCCCATACAAGGGTTCTACCAACACACATACCAAATCCCAATACACCAATATTTCCTCAATCCACATTACAATACTCATATACAATCTTTTGGCTCTAAGGCCTCCAATCCACATACTTGCTCTTACATACTCAAACTTCACAATTCTCAATACTAGTACAAGGTTTTGGGTTCTTTAAATATTTTGCCCATTCCCATTACTCTAATGCAATAGAATTAACATTAGGAAAGGGCTCTTACCTTGAGCTTATACTCCCTTCTTTCTTTCACATTTTTCCTTCCTTCTTTTTCTTGCCTCAAAATCGGCTACATGGGGAATGGAGTTGCCCAACTCCATTCCAACACCCATGTACACAAAATAAGTGCAATTAAAATGCTAACCCTTAAATTAACACTAATTCATTGGAGTGTTAGAATACAAATTCTAGGGTTTACCTTTGGAGTATTTTAGAAGGGGCTTTAGCCCTTAGTTCAAGAAGGAGAATCCACCACCATTGCAAGGTGAAATTTATGCTCAAAAGAGGAGAGAAAATGGAGTATTACAAGGAGGTAAAAATCGGTTATGAAACAAAATGGAGAAACATGAGTTTTTCATGTAGATTTTTACCTTGATGGAGAGAGGGAACCCCAAGCTACACATTGATGCTATTTCTTCACCAATGGGGTATACCCACGAAAATGAACTTCATCATTTTGGAATTTTAAAAAGAGGGAAGTGTAGAGGATGATGAGGGGAGCAAGAATATGTATTTATTTTTGCATTTGGGGCACATGGAGATGGAGCATGGAGTCAAAGTGGAGAAACCATTGGAGCTTCTTGGAGCTTCAAAAATCGCCCAGCATAGGAGGGAGAAGAGAGAGAAATCGATGGGGATAAGGAAGAAGAGAGAGATGAGGGAAATGAGAGAGTGAGGTGAGAGAGTGTTTTATTTGTTTTTACTTTATTGTTGTCCTTTAGCATATTAGAGAAGTAAAGAGAGTGTGAGGGAGAGGGGGCTACCGATCACACACACACACTCACTCCAATTTTTGCTTTTTATTTACAAAAGTGGACACACAAGTTTTCTTTTATTACAATGTCACCCCACTACTTCCCGGTTGTTACAGTTTTTACTAACCGGAACCCGTTTTCCGGAATTCTCTCGCCTAGTTATTTTTATTGACTATTAAGCTTCATACATGATTAATATTGTTATTTAATGGTTCATAATTTTTACGGGTCTGTTTGACCACTTAAAGTCACGTTTTCGGGTTTCCTCGAAAAACGTCCGCTAAAGCTCTTTTAGCGTTTAATACATTCTTGGGTCCGTTTTCTTCGGGAATCGTTCCCATGTATTATTTAGGTCTTATTAAACCTTTGGAATCCATATAATACGCTAACCGAGGTCTCATACCTCCTATGGTTATTTACGCTTATTTAGCGTTTTCCGCTTTTTAAGCGTTTATTTTATTTCTTTTGGATTTATTTTTCCTTACCAATATTAGTCTAGCATATATTAGGCTCTTAAATACGGATTAGAATTATCTTAATCACTATACTTAAGTTTGGGGTATTTCAATCTACCCCCCTTAAGAACTTTGTCCTCAAAGTTGCTCAAGGGTTATAGGATTCAATACTTGCTCATTCTTATTGTCTATGCCAAAAGTCGTACATTCCTCCTCCTTACAATTTCTGAATTCATTACTTCAGTCTCCACATTCCATACAATACAAGTATACCATACTTACTTCATCCGCATCACGTCCCACCATCTGGTTTGCACATTACAAGATTTATACATACATACGGTGCAAAGCTATCCCCAAAGCAATGCAATACACATACAATCCCTCAGGCACCAAGGTCATCAGACACAGACTCCTCTACGTCCCGCTGCCCTTGGAATAATACAACATACTACCTTACTATCCTCCGGTAAACTACGGCATTCTAGCAGATTCATTCACTTCTAAAAAAAAACTAAAAACAGCGTAAAAATTAAGAAGAACTACTACCTACAGGACCATTAGCAGGGAAGAATCGATTAATCAGCAGGAGATTGAGCAAATCAAAGCTTCGTGCCCGGATGCCAGAAAGATAAGTTCAACGCAACCAAGATTAGAAATCTACATTCACTCTGAAAGTCGGGACACTCATCCAACCGGAGGAATTTCAATAATACTCAGGAACAAACGCTGCAAGAGGGAATACCAACATACGGCACGGAATCGATGTACTCGGCCAAACTGGGCAGGATCCAAAATAGGAAAAGCCACGTGAGAACAGGAATACAACAGAAATTTAAGCATAGCAACGAAAGAAAAAGAAATATGACGGCGGAATAAAGCAACGACAGGAAAGACCAGGCACATCAAGGGTTTAAGAGGTAGGCCACTCAGAGACTAACGAGGCCTCTAGAAGATAAGCACTGAAGAAAATCATAAAGGGTATGAACTCTTCAGCACACGATCAGGTAAGGGGAACCTAAAGACGAGGAAGCGACTATAACCGAATTAAATAAGAGAACACGTAAGAGGCAAAGTAAAAAGGAAGACGATCGCAAGGAGAGGTTTTAGATTAAGACACAAACACATCAAAGCGCCAATCAAGAGGAAGAAGTAGGAAAGACTCCGAAAGAGCTTTCATATAAAGGAGGATCAAGATTAATATGGAAAGGCTAATTTTTACGGATGAAAAAAAGAGGGGAGGTCGAAAAAGGAGAATGTGATTCAAGAGAGGGAACGTTTCGCTTTAAGGCTTAAACGGAATCCTTAACAACAATAAGCAAGCTACTAGCTTAATAGGCACGATACGTCCTCGACCACTTCAATGGATTTTCCTTAAAGAAGCTAGCATTAATACGCTCAAATAAGAATAGAAAAAAAAGATAATGCCTCCTAATCATCAATGCCGCAGACCATACACTTCCAACTCTTACGTTCCGTCGGCGCCCATCCCCAAAGCCTCCACCACGTGTTTAGCGCCTTTGTCTCCTCCCCCAAGCAATCACATCTCCCTCAGGCCCCCCCCTAGACACAGGACTCCTCTACGACCGCTGCCCTAGAATCAACACATTCAATCGGCTTCTAAGGCCCCAATTATAAAGGTAATCCTTTCACTTCCCAATTAAAAAAATTTAAAAAACACACAACGTCAAAACCCAATTTATTTTCATTACTTCTATCTATGTGATTGTGACCACTTAAGGGAGCTTCAAGAATCGTTCAACCCTGATGTGATCAGCATCAGTGTTGCACTATCTTTCCACCCCAATTCGTGTTCGGTTTCCCTCGATCTGATCAGGATCAAGTTCGACTTCCCACATCAGTTTCAAACAACAGATAGTTGATTATTTCAATTTTCTATCTTTTTACTCTGCCTAGTCGTGATTACAATTTCACACATCTCCAAGGGATGGAATTCAGTCCATCAATCATCCTCACTCTACTTCCAATACTTGCTTCAAGATTCAATACCTACATACTCATCATTTCATCGTCTGCTACTACTTCCATTCACTACTCTCCTTCATCTCAAATATTCTAGCTAAGGGACTACAGTACTTAGGAAATTCGGTTGTCCTCGATTACTTCAATAACATACTTACGAATACACTACTCATGGTTACAATCCTCTACTACTCATAGTCAATCCGTACTACTTCTTTAAGAATACAATACTTGTGGAGTTCCGTCCCCTACTCATTCTCAATTGTCTCAAGACAATCACCTAGGGAACTCAATTTCCTCTAGGTTATACATCGGTTTTATACCGACTCATGCATCGTAATACCATGTCTAACTTCAGATAGACACACACTACAAGAATTATCATTCCCCAAGAGTTACTCTACTCTTCTTTACTAATACTTTTCCACTGGGGTTTCAAGATGGGTATATTCATCCTATGGTATTCGCATCTCTCGTGCTTAATTACCACAGTTACAATATGAGTGAATACGTATGTTTATCTAACATAAGTACCAATCATTAAATCAATTCTCATTTGTGCTATGCACATTATAGTTTTATGTGTTTTATTTATAAAACTTGTATTAAGCGGTTTTCGCTCTACCCCCCTTAAAAGGGATTACGCCCACGTAATCTACCATATGTTACTATTAAACATGGTTACTTGTTGGGCAATCTGAAGCGTTTAGCTTCATTACGATATACTATACATATGCTCTGGTCAAAGGGTCTTAACCATACCAATGGTTTAGTCTTTACACCGAGATTCGTACATGAGTTTATTTAACTCCTAATTAATTCAGTTCTAGCCTATTAGGCTTCAAGGCATTAATAGCCATTCTTTCGTACTTACTAGGTGTATACATTCCTTAGTTAGGGCCACTAGCTTCTGCTGCGCGACCCTGATAACTTGGGTTACTCACCCTTCATGTTATCCTTAATGTGCTATACATCACCTTTCTATCCCTCTATTGTGGGAATAGGTTTACAACAGTGTGGTATTCTTTTACCGCTGTTTGAACTCAATGAGTTTAGATTATAACCAGCTTTCTGGTAATCTATTATACATATTATTCGTACTCCCACGATTATTCACTAAGTCCCTCCGACTTGTTGTCGGGCGAGATTAAGTCATACCTAGTTGCAGTGCTTCCTCTGTTGTCACTAGCTTCTGAGTAATACCAGTTCTTCTGGTTCAGTACAAGTGTTCTTTGCTTGTATGACCCTGCATTCTCAATGCGTCGGTCCGAGTGACTTTCTTCAGTCTTCTTTCACCTTTATTCCAATGGAATTCACATCTTGTGATTGTTAGTGTGCTTACACTTTTCGTGCTTCTTTGGCCTAGGCCGCACGGTTTGTTGCTAAGCTTGCTTGACTGGCTTATGCCATGTTGTTGGTGAAGGAAAGGTTTACTACGGTTTACACTTCCATATTCCTACCTATCGTATAGATCATTACTGCGCGAGTGCCATACCAAAACACTCAGTCATACAGAGTGCAGAGGCGTAAACGCTTGGCAGTAAATCACTTATGTGATAGGGATGATATTTCTGCTTGTCATCTCGTACTTATACTTCGTGTCATTGTCCAACTACTCCTCATAGCGGTCGCTGTTGCGCACCGTATTCTTACTCACTATAACACATCGTTTTTACGGTCTCCGTTATTGTGGTAGCTTACCTTTACTCCTTGTCATTGTCGTTGGCATCATTCCTTATGGTGTACAAACACTAGGAGGTTCCTAGTCATATGTATGAATGTTGTTGTAGTATACCGCGATACTATTATCTTCCATTGTGGGGATGTTTTATTTCAATTTAGGTTTCATGTGCAGGTTAGCTCACCTCACATTACTTCCGCATTCATGATATCGTTTGCCAATAACTTGGTTGACCAAAGATGAAGTGGTTTATCGGGTTACAAGTTCTCTTGAGCGCTGGTCATTCATGGTGTGCAATATGCACACTCATTGATTGTTTTGACAATTATGTCTCCATAGTGCTGAGCATTGATCATAGGCTCTAGCTGTGCGGTTTGCTTTTGCATGTACCTTACCGGGACATCCCCAAAACTTCAAGGGTTTTCTGGTCCCGTTCTCCAATTGGAGGGTATTCTATCACTGGTAGGTGAAAGTTTTGTTGAGGGGTGTGTTTCCACTCATAGGTGTCATGACAAGGTTTACCATGTAAGTATTTATACAATGGTTCACCATATGATTGGGTGCATAAGGAGTATGCTTACTCCTTCGAGCTTCAATGCTCTTAAGCGATGTGTTTCTACAGTCCACAACCTCTCGTAGGCGTGGTGGTTTGGAAATCTCATTTCCGTATTCGTTGTCTCTTGGCATATCTATGCATAAGTTTTGTTGTTATAGTGGATGGAAGCCTTTTCTAAGGGTTCACATCTTCACCAATTGGTGATCTGGGTTAACAAGAGGTGTCTTCCCTCGGGTTCTCGTAGTGTCCAAGAGAGAGAAATCGATGGGGATAAGGAAGAAGAGAGAGATGAGGGAAATGAGAGAGTGAGGTGAGAGAGTGTTATTTGTTTTTACTTTATTGTTGTCCTTTAGCATATTAGAGAAGTAAAGAGAGTGTGAGGAGAGGGGGTTACCGATCACACACACACACTCACTCAATTTTTGCTTTTTATTTACAAAAGTGACACACAAGTTTTCTTTTATTACAATGTCACCCCACTACTTCCCGGTTGTTACAGTTTTTACTAACCGGAACCCGTTTTCCGGAATTCTCTCGCCTAGTTATTTTTATTGACTATTAAGCTTTCATACATGCTTAATAATTGTTATTTAATGGTTCATAATTTTACGGGTCTGTTTGACCATAAAGTCACGTTTTCGGGTTTCCTTGAAAAACGTGCGCTAAAGCTCTTTTAGCGTTTTAATACATTTCTTGGGTCCGTTTTCTTCGGGAATCGTCCCATGTATTATTTAGGTCTTATTAAACCTTTGGAATCCATATAATACGCTAACCGAGGTCTCATACCTCCTATGGTTATTTAACGCTTATTTAGCGTTTTCCGCTTTTAAGCGTTTATTTATTTCTTTTGGATTTATTTTTCCTTACCAATATTACTCTAGCATTATTAGGCTCTTAAATACGGATTAGAATTATCTTAATCACTATACTTAAGTTGGGGGTATTTCACCGAATACAAACTAAGCCTAAACTGAGTCAATTCATTTCAATCCTGCTTCTGTTTAATTCTTAATGTGGTCGCTTCTACTCTTTTCTTTTCAGTTCTTAAAGCAATAAACTGGCATAAAAAGAAAACTTGGATCAAAAATTGCTAGTCTAATTTATCCAATCTTTTCTGCCGGTTAAGAGAAACACTCGGTTGACGCATAGCCAAGGAAAATGTAGGGATAGACCACCTGAACTAGTTTTCTATTGAAAGGGGATTAGTTAACTCATAAAGCAAACTAAAGCCAAGAATCAAAGTGGAACGAACTGAGCTAAAGTCTTCTGCCGGTTTCTATTTCTAAACGCAAGAATCCAGTTCAGAATGAAAGGAGGATTGGCATGGTGTGAAGCTGTTTGGAAACAGAGATGCTAATTTTCATAGGAGCCCAGCACAGATGCTTCTATCATGACAGCAAGGACATCAAAGCAATATTACAGTAACTAGCAAACATATTAGCAATTGCCCAAAACATGCGACCCTAATACGAGATCAGAAACTGGTTTGAGTTTAGAATAAATACCAGAAGAAGAGCGAACACAATTTCCTACACTCAAATTGATTACACCAACAGAAACTTCAACGGGATTAGGTTAATAGGCATAAACAACCGAATATAATCAGATGGGGAAATAACGGTTAGTTCAACAAAGAAAAATCAAGCAGGAAGAGTAAGGTTTCCTCATTAGCGTTTAAACACCCCTGAGGACAAATCAAATGGTCAACTGAGTAACCTCCATTTGTGTAAGAACATCATCGTGGGGCACAGATTAATGGACTAACATACTTGTGATGGTTATGAGTGTTTTAGACGGTCCATAGCATTAGTATACCAGAGATTCACTTCATCTCAAAACATTTCAACACCCGGTCTAGAGACGGAACAACTATCACAGTTAGGATCAAATATCGATTCTGTAGCCTGGAGTCTCCCACAGATTGCTTAAGAACAACTCAACGACAAAACAACGCAGGGCCTGATTAGATGAGAATAAATCGAATAATCATGCGGGAAATGAAATAGCAGATACAACTGATTCATAATCTCAGTTTTCTTTCAACTCTCGAACCCATGACCCATGTTGGGACGGTATTCAACTGGTTAATAGATGTGGTAAAAAAACGTAGAAACTGAACAGGGAAGGGGAATTCATCGACGATATCTTGGTGCGAGAAAAAGAAGTCAGAAACAGAACAAGAAAAAGAAATCACATATGAAATGCGACAGAAAGCAAAATACAAGGTCCCTCGATTTTTCATTCAAGAATTGAAGCAATATCCAACAGTGCGACAGAGAAATACAGAAAAGAAAGATTTGAACGGGCGAGCCACCAACGACACTAGCATCGAGTAAACTCAACGAAGCCGTTTTTAGAGTTGTCTGCCTTATTGGCTTCCTCTGGCGAAAAGGAACGCAGAACAACCATGAAGGAGGAGATGACGGAGGGAAAACCAAATAGGGACTCCGAAGATTATTTCGACCGAGGAAGAAGAGAACGGCTTGAAAGCAAAGCTCAAATGGAGTGAGGTTTTCTGGCGTGAGAATGGTGGTGGCGGGGTGGAAGGGATTGTAAAATTGATTGAAGAAGTTAGAAGAACAAGAGGGAAAGAAAGGCCATAATGAAAACATCGATTTCAAAGAAATAGAACATAATAGCAGTAGGTAGAAGAAAGAATGGGGGAGGATGCTTACTCTTCGTGTTACCACGAAACAGTGAAACTGGACAAGGAAAAATGCAAAAGCGGACGAACAGAGGTAAGCCTCAAATGGAGGAATGGTGGCTCTCGCGGTGGTTTTAGAAGCAAGGAAACAACTCGGGTGTGGGTGGCGATTTCTGAGGAAGTGTGACGGTGGCGAAAGTGCAAGGTTGGTGGTGGTTCGGGAGTGTTTTGCAGTGATTCGAAAAGGGAGAGGGCGGGGAATATGAAGTCGGAAGAATTTCTGGGTTTTTTGTTCTTCAGTCTTGAGGTTTCCAGGCGTGAGTGGCGGTGATGATGGAGAGGGAGATGATTCTGCCGTCGACTCCCTGTCGTAGGATGAAGACGGGATTGGCATTTTGAAGGAGTTGAGCCACCTTCAAGCTTCTTCACCGTTGAGTACCGAGGAAGCATGCGGAGAATCTTGGGAGGGGGGAACTCTTTCGATTTTTGAGGAAGAAGAGGATGGGCAGCCACCACGCTTCTTCCACTCTGAATACCGAGGAATGCATCGAAAATCGGGGGAGGCAATCAGCTCTCTCAACCCATGCTATAGTGTTCTACTCTTTCTTGTAAACCTGGGCTTACGAGACTGGAGTAGACCGACACACTAACAAAATAAAAAGGTTATGCCTATACACATAGACAAAACAGATCTGCTACTACTAAGGTTCATACTCGGTATCCCCCACACCCTCTATGTGCACTTAACAGTTGAGCTGTAGCACATTTCAGTAAATAGTGGCGGAGAGACAAAATAAAAGACAAGTCGCGTGCTGAAATAAAAGAAAAACACCCTACGCCAGGAATGAACCCGGGATCTATGGGTTGCATGACAGTTCTTAACCAGTTACGCTAGGTCAGATTCCAGGTCATGGGAGAAATAATTAAGAGCTCTAATTCGAGGATAATTTTGTTTTCAAGAGCTATAATGACAAGGAAGTAATACGTAAAAAGAGAGCTTAAATCTAATGTGATGAATTATTTTTGCAATTAAGAGAATCTAAAAAAAAGAATTACTGAAATAAAAAAATGCAAAAAATAAGTAATGAAAAATGTAATAAATGGTAAAAATAAAGAAAAATAATAAATGAAATCAGCGTGTAATGAAGATAAAACACTTAAATAAATGGAAAATAATAGTAAAAAAGACACACGAAAATAATAAAAATAGAGACGATGAAACAGAAAAAGCCAAAAGGAAGTAACAAAAATAATAAAGTATAAATCGGTCGGTACATAAAATAATACAAGGTAATAACAAAACCGTGAAATATTTCAAAATAACAGCAATGAAATAAGTATACAAAAAGAAAAATGAAGCCATTTTAAAAATAGATTACAATAAAATAAATAATTGAAAATAAAATAATATAAAAAAGGGGCTCGTGCTCCTTTTCCATAGGAATGTGGGATCTTAAACGTCAGAGAAAAGGAAATCATTTTAGTTGGAAACGGGGACGACCGCCTTGTTCCTAGAAGCATGTTTATTTTGTATGTTGGTTTTAATACAAAACGGGTGAGAATTTTTGGTGTCTACAGATGGCTCGCCTTGATTCAATTCTGCAATAGAAGGCTTGCAGAATTGGATCAAGGTTGACGGGGCGCCAAAAATTCTCACTAGGGTTTTTACGGGGTACAGTCAGACGCGGTCGCGGATAGCACGCCGTGTGAACATGACGGGAGAGTAGCAAGATAACCAAGTGCACGAGGACTTAGGAGTGCCTCAACTGGACCTCTTGATATCCAGTCCTAGGGCTTATGATGGGCCTAGAATGCGATTGAAAGTATGAGGACTTAGGAGTGCCTCAACTAGACCTCTTGATATCTAGCTATAGGACTTATGTCGAGCCTATTATACCAACAACCCGATCTGATTTAAGGTGCACGAGGGCTTAGGAGTGCCTCAACTGGACCTCTTGATATCCAGTCCTAGGGCTTATGATGGGCCTTGAATACGATTGAAAGTACGAGGACTTAGGAGTGCCTCAACTAGACCTCTTGATATCTAGCTATAGGACTTATGCCGAGCCTATAATACCAACAACTCGATTTGATTTAAGGTGCACGAGGGCTTAGGAGTGCCTCAACTGGACCTCTTGATATCAGTCCTAAGGCTTATGATGGGCCTAGAATGCGATTGAAAGTACGAGGACTGAGGAGTGCCTCAACTAGACCTCTTGATATCTAGCTATAGGACTTATGCCGAGCCTATAATACCAACAACCCGATTTGATTTAAGGTGCATGAGGGCTTAGGAGTGCCTCAACTGGACCTCTTGATATCCAGTCCTAGGGCTTATGATGGGCTTAGAATGCGACTGAAAGTACAAGGACTTAGGAGTGCCTCAACTAGACCTCTTGATATCTAGCTATAGGACTTATGCCGAGCCTATAATACCAACAACCCGATTTGATATAAGGTGCGCGAGGGCTTAGGAGTGCCTCAACTGGACCTCTTGATATCCAGTCCTAGGGCTTATGATGGGCCTAGAATGTGATTGAAAGTACGAGGACTTAGGAGTGCCTCAACTAGACCTCTTGATATCTAGCTATTGGACTTATGATGAGCCTATAATACTTTGATGGAGTTGTACGAAACTCGCTGCAGTGAAAGGTTGATCTGAAGTCGAATTTTTAGCTACATGTTGATTTGGGGTCGGACGCTCTCCGATTGGTCTTTCGATCCTCAACGAAGGATTTGAGATTGGAAATTTTCTCTGGTGTTGTCTCCCTTAACTACACGAGTGTTCGGGATGATGGGATCGGGTGATTCCGATATATACGGTCGGATGATTTACATAGCTTTTGGGGATCGTAATGGTCAAGTGCGATTTTCATGATATTGGAGAGGGCTTTAGCCGATGACTCTGGTAGTTTGACGGTGGCCCTGGTGTTGCACTAGGATGGCTCCAGTATGGCTCTGAGATGGCTCCGGTATGGCCTTGAGATGGCTCCGGTATGGCCTTGAGATGGCTCTGGTACGGCCTTGAGATGGCTCTGGTATGGCCTTGAGATGGCTCCGGTATGGCCTTGAGATGGCTCCGGTATGGCCCTGAGATGGCTCCGGTATGGCCTTGAGATGGCTCTGGTACGGCCCTGAGATGGCTCCAGTATGGCCCTAAGATAGCTCGGTATCGCCTTGAGATGGCTCCGGCATGGTCCTGAAATGATCCTCTTGGTTGAGGCGGATTCCTTCATAAGGTGACAGCAACGACTTGTGGTTCAAGGGGTGGATGGTTTTTTGTTTGGGACAGGGTCGCACCCTGAGAGAGTTGCCTACGTACTCAACTCCCTGTTGAGATCAGACCTTACGTAGTTCATGGGTTTTGGCGAGTGAGGAGTTTGGTGGTGAGGAGGGATGTCTTGCGGGGCATCTCTTTGAACGGTGCCCGAAGATTTTTACCCCTTTGTTTTGATGACTGTGCAGTCTTTCACATTGCCCCGAGGATGGTTGTCGTGTCGGTCGACGAAGGAGACAGACACTATTCCGTGGCTTCCCCACAAGGGGAGAGTATGCTCATCTTCTCTTTCCATGTTGTAGGATATTATGTTTGAATCGATGGATGCAAATCTATCTACATGCATTTTTTTTAAATTGGATATGTTTGAATGCAAAGGAAATGTCGTGTCAAAGTGAGCTCAACGAGAATTCTAGTTAAGTCAGGTTAATCATCTCTAAGTCACTTCCTTCTCGAAAAATCTTCCCAAAAAGGTCTCTCGGGATCTCTTATACCTTACCGTTTCCTTTCTTAAGGTCAGTTAGGCTATCTTTAATCGGGGTGATGAGCACTCGTTTTTTTTCTAGTTTCCTAACACTCGTTTGTGCATGATTGCATTGACAAGATCGGACGCGTTGGGGCGTTTCGTGTTTCGAACTCGGTACTTTTCGAATCAAGCAAATACCATCTCTAAGTCGGAGGTCTTTCGATGGGTTATAACGGGGCCGCAGGGCATGTCACATGGGACTGGGGATTTGTTTGAGAATTGTGGAGCTTTTGTGTGATGGAGGATATGCTTCACCTTTGCCATGGGTGGAGTGATTTTAGACTCCTTTCGCATTTGTGCGGATTATTATGCGTTCTCATTTTGATTTGCTACTTTCTTTGAGTAGTCTACTTGCATTTCTTTGTGTCTCTGGTCTTCGTTCTTTTCTATTCCTCAAGTGGGGATGTTTCACGCAATGTGGGGGCTTTCATTTCCTCTCCTTACTTTTTAGAGTATTTGTGTTTTGTTTCTCTTATTTTCATCCTCTTTGGGTATCTCTTTCAAGCTTTCTCCCGTGCTTTACATGGTGGGGGGAAAGAACCATGGCTCCGGCTCTTTTTCATCTTTTGCAAGGGTGAATTACTGTGTGACGTGAGTGATGCACTGATTATTGATCTATCTTTTGAGTGCTTTAAACCCTTGTTTTCCATATCTTTTACTTTGATTTATGCATTTAATTTCTTGTTTTCATGTTATTTTGGCCTAGGGTGATTAGGAAGGAGTTTAGAGCTTTTGGAACAAAAAGAGGAAAATTTACACATGTCCGGATATGTGTCCGGATGGGAAGACACGGACACAGAAGCGGACTGCTCTAGATCGAGTTTACCCCTTCTTACACTCACGTCCGCAGAACGGACTAATTCACGAACGCTTGCAACTTCAAACGCGTCCGCAAAACGGACAGAATTGCGGACAACTCTAGATCGGGTTTTCTTTTTACACTCACGTCCGCATGCAGACAGAAATTCGGACAAGAATAGATCCAACGCGGACAGCCTCTATGAGTCACATCCGCACGCGGACACCAACGCGGACGCTTACGCGGACGTCACACAGGCGACAAATTTGAAGCGCCGCTTTGCAAAAGGAGAATGATTAACGTTTTTAATCACCCGCGAGCACCGCCCCACTACTAACTACTTTGCCCATACCTATCCCATGCTAGACCACGTATTTCCCACTACTACTTTCCAACCTAATCACATTATTATCATTAAACATATCATCCCCACCTATTGCACCTCTGTTTGCTCTATAAATAGAACATCCCTCCATCGACTAAACACAATCAGTACGTGGTGTTTCCACACCACTACTACTACACCTCCATTCATCTCATTCTTCCATTCATCCACAATTTCCCATTCACTCTCACACTCCTCCATCTGATACCACCATCATACAACACCTCACTCACCTTCATATCCATTCATCCATTTTCCATTCACACTCATTATTCAACCGATAAATCGACATATTATCAGTCCAAATAACAAGGCAACATCAGGATGTCAGATAAGATGATTTCTTATTCTGTCTATTTATTTATTATGTCGGTTTAGAGGATTTACTCTGGGGATGGTTTAATTCAGTTTGTTTTAATTATGTAAATTATATTTTCTGTTTTAAATTAATTACGGATTTTTACGATTTGTTATTCTTGCAATTTAATAAATGTCTGAGTTTGTTGACTGCTTTACAAATCTAAATCTATTTTAATCCGACCAGTGATAAATAGATCGGTTTAAATTAATCTGTATATCTGTGGAATTATTGATTGGATTAATTAATTATTCCTGCAAAGCAAATTATTATTCCTCGTACTTAATCCGTTTACATATGTTTCTGCTCGAGTCTAGACTAGACCCCGCATTTCTGGTAAACGAGTTCTTCTGAGACAATGATTTAGCTCTTAAGAAAATATTAGGAATTTTGCAATCTATCTTTAATTAACCAGTAGACATAATTAATCAAACGGTTTTAACCTGAATCCAGAGTCCCGCTCATCCATATCATCTATCACTTTATTTTATCTGTTATTTATTTTCCTGTCTATTATTTTAATTATCTCATTCATATTATTTTTAAATCCGAAAACAAAAACCCCTCTTGAATTAACCATTGTCTTAGGCTAGACTTATTTACCTCAAGTCCCGTGGATTGACACCTGGTCGCTTCTAAATTGCTATACTACTACGACTGGGATTTTTGCAACCCGACGGTCTATTGATTTGTTGATTTCTAGGATTAATTCTTAGCATTTAATACATCAAATAAATCGTTTGCAAAATGGCGCCGTTGCCGGGGACTTGACTTTGTCTAGTCCCTAGCCTTGGTTAATTCATTTATTATATTATAATATTGTGTTTCTTTTATGTTGTTTTTTATTATTCTGTTTGCTATTTTGAATTTTGTTCCTAATATTCTGTTTGTTATTTTCTTTTGTTGTTTATTTTTATTTTTAATTAATTCTATCATTTAAATTTTGTATTATTTCCAGTTATTGTGATTTTAATTTCCAGCTATTTATTTTATTGTCATTTAATTTATGTCATTTAAATTCTTCCATTTAAATTCCAGTTATTTATTATCGTCATTTAAATTTCCTCGTCATTTAATTTTATCATTTAATTTTCAGCAATTTAAATTTCAGCCATTTTATTTTTGTTATTTAATTTCCGTTTCTTTATTTAATTGTTATTAATTCAGTAATTATTTATTTAATTCCAGTTATTTAATTTCTGTCATTTAAATTCTGTCATTTAAATTCCTGCAATTTATTTCTGTCCTTTTTAATTTATATTGCATTAATTTTCGTTTATTTTATTCAAAAAAAATGTGGCAAAGGATTTGATTGACAATTATTTTTGTTATTAGTTATTTCTAACGAATAATGGCAAGTGGGGAGGAATTCGATTGGGATTCCTACTATTTCCAAGATATATATTGCTCTCAGTGTGGGGACACACATGAATATGAGGACTGCCCACTGGTAGCCGAAATGGTGGATAAGTTGATGGTTTCTCAGGCAGCAAACTGTAATCAATAAGAGTCTGGCAGCTGGTCAGCAAAAGTTAGAGAATGTCATGGTAGAGATGCAGGGAACGATGAGCCAGTTAGCTCAGTTCCTCTTACAGCAGAGACCTTCTGGATCACTGCCTTCCCAACCAGACTACCTGCAGAATATAGGTGTTCCACAACACAATACAATCATAACCAATATTGTCGAGCAACCTGAAGGAGAAGACCTCTACATGAACAAACTGAAGTTCTTTGCTGATTTGGAAGACACAATTGCGGAGTTAAAAAACTCAGCTAGTCCTAACATTGCAAAAACCAAGGAGCAAAGCAGTTCATAACGAAGTACACCCTACTGCAGACGGTTTTCTTTCCTCCTTCTCCTTGCTCTACCCAGAAGACGAGGATGCTTACATCCTCGAATTTGAGAAGAGAGAACCACCACCACTTTGCCAGCATCAAAACCTTGTCAAGCCTCACCTATACGAGGAAGATTTTTACATCCTCCAATTTGAGGAAGACTAGCAATCAACACCTGGTCCTATGCTTGAGACCCGTTACCGTCAATACCTCCTCAAGAACCAGGTCTTATGCAGCATTAATTTTCCTATTTTATTTGTTGAGGTAACACTTTGTTTTGATCCAGGTGGTTTAATCCTGATTGCTGGCCACTTCGTATCCCCGTTGGCACCACTGTCAACTTATATTTTCGATCCTGGATAATGAAGTGAGAGTCTAGCCAGAGACTTTAACTCCGGGCAGCTTGGTGGGAGGCAACCCACCGGTTTGTATCTCTTTTCACTTTATTTGTTTAGTTGTTTATTTTACTCTTCTGTTCTTATTTTGTGGTGTGTTAACAGATGCTGTGTATATTGCAAGAGTCGTGGCTCTTATTTTCCACTAATGGTTTTTGTCTGTTTCCACTTGAGTTCTTCTGGCCTTGCAGATTCAAAAACTCTCCATTAGCTAAATTTGTGCTTGGCTGAACTCAAGTGTGGGGGAATCGTGAAGCATTATTCCTTAAAAAAATCAGGGAGCGATTCTTACACCCTCACTCTTTGCTTTCTGTATTTTGTGTGCTTAATTTGATCTTGCGTAATTTACTGCTTATCTGTGTTTAATTAGTTAGCCTTTATCAAGTCTTTTGTGATATTTTTGGGTGATTTATAGTTTTAATATGTTAACTTATAAATTATTATATATATATATATAAAAAAAGGAGATTTTCAACGTGTCCAGAATTGCGTCCGCGCAGCATCACGCGGACACATTATAAAACCACCATGTCCGCATTGCGTACGCTTACACGGACGCAGTTTTTTCGATTTTAAAGCCTTGTCCGTTAACGGACTCCTACGCGGAAGATTGCAAGCAGTGTTGTCCGCATACGCGGACGCCTACACGGACGTGACTTAAAACGCGTCTTCTTCCTCTTCTATTCTTCCTTCCCTGTTAGCTCTTCTTAGCTCTTCTTCCTCCTTCGACCTCGAACCAGAGAACCGACAATTTCTTCCTCAAAATTGCTACCACCACAACACACCGCACATCATCCACCTCCAAGCGTCGGTGACCACCACAAATCCTCCTCCTCACCATCGGCACAACACCACCTTCATTTCTCTGTTGCCGTCTTCTGTCGAACTCGACCCAGACAAACAGCCGCCCACTTCTCCACCGCAACCCACGCCATCTCCAAGCGTCGGCGATCACCTACAACTCTGACGCACCAGGAACCCCACCCAGCTCCGACGACGCAGATCCCCGCCATCCCCAATCAATTGCACAGGTTTTTCAAATCAAAATTTTTCTCTTCGAACTGTGTCGGTGCGAAACAAGCAGATGCAATTGTGATTTACCAAAATCGTGAGTTAGAATATAGATAGAGTCGTTTATGTAGTTAGACTGATGATTGGTGTGCGAAATCTGTAGAACATTTGAGGAATCTGAGAAATTATGTGATTTGGGCAGTCCTGTTCGCCACGATTTTTTTTAGGGTTCTTGCTTGTGTCCGGATTTGCGTCCGCACCAGCCCATGCGGACACAAGTCCGGACATGTTGAAAATTTGCAAAAATTTTGAAATTTAATTCTAGCTTTGCACCTTAATGTTTGTTGACTGTTAAGCCATAAATGTCCATGCTCGCACACGATAAAGAACTTTTGAGAATATGACTTGTTATGTGCTCGTTTTTGTCAGTTTGTGTGCATCCTTTATTATTACACCTTAATTTACTGTTTAAAAACTATAAAATAGATGCCTCGTACTAGAGGAGGTGGGGTCACACGCCCTCGCGAGCCCCGCACCCAGATACTACATCAGAGGCACCGCCTCCACCGCCACCTCCACCACCCACCCCACTACGCGAGGATGGTTTTATCTCTACCACTGCCCGTACCTGGTATGACCAGGGCGGGAAATTCGTCATGGAGCGGTGAATCACATTGGAGGTGATCAACGCCACCGACATACAACCTATCTTCGAGGGCTTCGGGATGGCTGCAGTACTGAGGATGGGCGAGGGCCTGTTCTCTCCTGACTTGGTCCGGGAGTTCTACGCGAACGCCGAGGCACACGACACGCTGAATGTCATCACTTCTTACGTGTGCCGCCATCGGGTTGAGATCACTCCCACGTCTTTTAGCACAGTTTTCCTGCTTCCGGATAACGCGGAAGCACATGTGGATATGAGTGAGGACCTGCTGAGGACCACTAGGACTAGATGGGTCCAGGAGATTGGTCAGACGTCGAGACACCGGGGAGAGGAGACTAAGGGTGTCATCCCCTACACCAGCCTCCCATCGCTCATGCAGAGGCTGGTAGCGGAGCTGCTCAGCCATCAGATCCGGCCTCGTGCTGGAAATGATGTCACCGACGAGGACTATGTGCTTATCGACTACTTTCTAGCACCGCCTCCCGAGCCACGATGACAGATCTCAGTTTCATACATCATGTTCCGCCAGCTGCACAAGGTGGTCACCTACTTGAGATTGAAGAAGAAGAAGAAGATCACACCTATCTTTCCCTTCTTCATCCACCACCTCCTCGCCAGTACACTACCTGACGACGTCTTCACCGGGGTCGACGTGCGTGAGGGTGAGAGTCCTATCTCTCTTCAGACTTTGAAGAGGTGGGGCTTCATGCGTTTAGCGGATGGGAGCTAGGTACGAGGCAGCTCTGGCCTGGGAGCTACTGCTTCTCTCTTCGACTTCGGGCTCTACACCGACAGCCACTACTACCATGCAGCCACCTACTGCTCCAGTCATGAGCATTCCACCTGAGCTGCAGACCACGATGGATACCCTCCTACAGCAGCAGCAGATGATACAGCAGCAGGTCGGAGCCGTCCAACAGAGACAGGGAGCAGATGGCAGGGGATATTGGCGAGCTACGCCAGACCCAGGACAGGATTACCCAGCGCATAGAGCGCAGCGACGAGGTCCAGAGTCGGACAGCTCTACTCATCGAGAGACTCATGGGCCAGCTAGATCACAGACCACCGCCGAGACCATCACAATGATCATCTATTTATTGTTTTGTTTCTTTTATTTATTTCAGTTGTTATTTATTTTAGTTTGCACTCTTTTGATGTTTTTACCTTTAATTTATTTTATTTTGAAGGATATACGGTGTCGTAAACCGTACAAACTAACTTGCAGTGTTTAAATGTTAAATTTCTATTCTGCTTTCCTCTAATGCTATGTTGTGTAGTCACTTCTATTTTTACACTCGACACTTATGCACTAGAGGGGACATATAGCACGACCAATAAACCTCAACTGCGCACGAACTTACGATTGGCTGGAACATTGGAAGTACTCCTTTTTACATTTTGTTCTCTCTACTTGCTTACCAATGTTCTACATTATACTGCATGCTTATTGAAATACCCCAAAATTTAAAACAGTGATTAATTAAGCTAATTAAGATTTTAGAAGCTTAATTATGCTAAAATATCATGAGGGAACAAATCCTGAAGAAAACGGATCCTTAAAACGGATTAAAAATACAAACAAACCTTAAAGCACGTTTTTCAAGGAAACCGGGAAAACGTGACTTTAAGCGGGTTAAATAGACCCGTAATAATTTTGGTCAACCAAATAGTCATCAGTAAATTATATTGAAGGTCTAGGACCAATAAAATTAATTTAACGAGAAAATTCCGGAAAACGGGTTCCGGTTAGTAAAACTGAAAAAAAATAAAGGTTGTGGGGCAAAAGCATAAATAAGCTAAGTTAGTGTGTCCACTTTGCAAATAAAAACTAAAACACAATTGTGTGTGAGTGTGTTAGTCGTCCAGCATACCCATCCCCCTCTCTTTTTAATTCTCCTAATTAGCTAGAGGACAAAAAATAAAAGGAGGGAAGTACTAAAGTAAAAAAAAAAGAGAAGTTCTCTCTCCTAGCACCTCTTCTCTCTCACGATTATTTTCCCCCTCACTGCCTTCTTCTTCCTCCTTGGTTCAACAATGGCGATTTCATTCTCCTCCTCCAGCCTCTCTCTTCTTTTCCATTTTTGAAGGTGCAAATCAACTCCAAATCAAATAAAAATCACACCTTTGAACCCCTCGCTTCAAGAGCTTTCTTTCCCACCCTTTAAAAATTGAAAAGCTCACAACTTCTCACCATGGCTGTAGCACATTTTGGAGCTTGAAGACCCCATTGCAACCCCCTTCATCCCCTCTTGGTTCTAAGGTAAAAATAGCCTTCAAAGTTCAATTTTTTCTAGCCTTTTAGGGCAAAACAAAAATCTGAAATTGCTTGACTCTTCTCTCCTCTTCTAGCCGGTTTTTGGTGCCTTATTTTGGAGCTGGAACCCTCTCTCTCTTTTCTGTTCAAAAGCCTCTCTAAGAGCTCAAGGTAATACCCTCTTGTAAACCCTAAATTATTTAAAGTGTAAGATTTGGTAAGGGATGATTTTTATATGTTACATGGTGTGGGGTGTTTGGCTGTAGCTTGCCGGTTTGGTGGGGAAAGGATAGAGTAAGAATTCAAGAAACAAGTAAGAAGGAAAGAGAAGGAAGGAAAAGAAAAGCTAGAACCTCACAAGGTAAAATCACACACCTTGAGCTAGTTTTGGCTATGCGTTTGTAACAGTTTTTAATGTTCAAAAAGAAGGAACTGGAATGATTTGGATGATGGGTTATGTTGTAGTATAATGAGGAAGAGTGTTAGGTTGTTTTAGAATGGTTTTGGTGATGTTTATGAACTTGGAAACCAAAGAAAAACAATGGTTGTGGTGCAGGAAAAATACATGTGAATTTAGTTAACTTGTGTGCTGTTAGAATCCCTTGAGGGATTTGGTTAGTTTGGTGATTAGAACTGAAAATCATGTTGTGGGAATGTCTAGAAATGTAGGGAAGCTATGGCGAATTTTCTGTAGTAATGTGGAGGACTTAGTTGTTTAAGTTGGGCAAACAGTTTTTGGAGACTGGTGGTATTCTAGGTGAAGTTGGGTAGTTAATGACGTAGGAAATTAATTGGGGAAGGAGTGTATATGTGGAGAGGCTGTAGAAGAGTAATAATGTATATGGTAAAGGTAGAATGACAATAGAAATGAAGCTAGGAGTTTAGAAACAACAAGAACAAAACTGCACTTGGTGCCTTAGGAAATTTAAGTGAAATCATGTAAGTTGGCTAGATTTTAATAGGCGATTTAACCAAATGATTTAGGTTGGTTTAGAGTGTTTAAATGATGCTAAAACATATTTAGGTACTTAGGAAGAGATTAGGGAAGAAATGGGTGAGAGAGTAAGCTTAAAACAAAAAACTGAAGTGCACAATCTGTTAAAACCGTAGCAGGGTCCCGGACCAAGTCCCGGACCACCCTCTGAAAACTGGCCGAGACTTCCTTACTGCAATGGTCCGGGACTTAGCTTAAGCATAAGGACCCGGACCACCCACCTAAAACACGCCGAGAGTTTTGCCTCACAGTGGTCCGGGACTTAGTCCCATGGCAAGGACCCGGACCACCCCCTGAATTCTGCCGAGAGTTTCAACCATCACTGGTCCGGGACTTAGGTCCCTGCTAAGGTCCCGGACCATATACAAAATCAAGCCGAGAGTTGGAATTCCACCTGGTCCGGGACTTAAGTCCCATACCAAGTCCCGGACCCACCAAAAATGGCGTTAAACTTATAAGACTTGCATTATAAGATGGGGATTGGTTTGGTAATGGATTTATAAGATGATTAGGACTTAATTAATAGTGTTTAAAGGTGATTAAGGGCTTGAACCAGCTTGAGGAAGATGAAAGTTAAACAACTTAAGTGAGAAAGTTAAAATGCCTTGACTTAGGTAATATAAGTCGGTACCGTAAGAGATGAAGTAAACTAGGTTAAGTAAAGGTCATTAACCGTACGACTTCATGATATGTTATAGGGCCCGAATAGTCAAATCGAAGGGAAACGAGAGTCCGAGATCGGCGGTGCACGGTATGATTTCCTCATGCGCTGTGTCCTAACGGGGTTACCCCGGCTTGTTTGTTGTGTGTTTATTTGCCACCACCTAAGCAAGATAAAAGCATGGAATCGGTTTACCGCACTTTCATATAAATATTGTACTTGCTATACTTGGGTTGCACGGTGTCTGAACTTGGAGTTGTGCTGGCTTGCGAAGTGCTTAGTTGATCATTGTGAAAGCTTGACTGATTGTTGTGGCTTCTCACTAACTCCCTAACCACCTAACATTCTAACTTTGGGAATTTTAATTGGGAGTACTTGAGGAGTCCGATATAGTTTCGGCCACACGTGAGGATGAGGTTGCAAGAGAGATTGTTAACCGATTCCTGGCTATACTCCTTTCCATGGTCCAAACCCCTTAAATGGGTAGCAACCTGGTTAGGTGGGGCCAACTTTGAGCCCGGTGGGGGATAGCCTTATCCCTGCCCGGAGGCCATACCGGCTTAACTTGAGATTTGATAAGAGAAGGATAATTTGGTTTGGGAAAGGCTTGGATTGTTGATTTGTGGAACTTGAGTATTGAGGTAAAGACATCCGATTAACCCGGATGGTAATTGGACTAACTTACAGTGAGCTTGTTGAGATTGGTCATGGTTGTTGACGGTAAGCTTATGCCTTGTTCGATGTGCCTTGTTTGTGGGTGCCATGCATGATTATGTTTTTCCATATTTAGCATGTTGCAATTATTAAAATGAACCGCATGTTGGCGACCAATTAGTTGGCGTACCCCCGCTAGTACACGGGTATGCGGAAGTCATATTCAGCTTTTGCTGAGCCCCTAGGGGCAATGTTTTTACTTGCAGGGACTCGAGACTGTTGATAGGCCGGAAATGACCGGGACGCTCTTCATGTAGATTAATTATTTTGGTTAGTGTACCGAGTGGTACACGGTTAGATTTGTGGCCGGTGTACCATGGGGTACACCTTTTGGATTTTGGAAAGATGTAAACATTTGTGATACAGTTAGAGGTATACCGTTAATATTTTGTAGACTTGGAAGGTTGTAAGTTATGAGCTAACGATTAGACTCGGTAATCACTTTCGGATTTTGTTTTGGGGAGTAAGGATGTATGTACTGTTAAGACTTGTCTAAGGATTGTGGAGGTTATTATTGTTAACTCGGTGTTTATTGCTATCAGACCACACCGTTGTTGTTTGTTGAGGCCTAGTTAGTCGTATGGGCGGCTAACGGCGTGTATCACCCGCTACTTAGGTTGTGTGTTCCGCTGCGATTAGCCTAGAGACCGAGACGATTAGGAGATAATTAGGAGGTTAGCGGTAGGGGTGTTACACTTATTTGGGGTTAGATTTCCACGCAATGGGGACATTGCTCTTCTCAAGTGTGGGGGGGATTAAGAGTAGAAAAATCAATCTGAATATGCAAGTTGGGTTTAATTGTCACACTTGTCTTTATTTGTCTACTTGCTTTCGAGAAAATCACTTCTTCAAACAGATTTAGAAATCAAGGCATGTTGACTACCTCAAGAATTCTTCTGCTTTAGGGTGTTTGTATATCTAATTTTATTTAAATTAATCTATTTTCACAGAAATTTGATGGATTAGTTGATTATGGAAACTGAATTAGTTTAGCTTGGGATTCTTGGAAATGATTTGAAAGTTTGGAATGAAAAGGATAAGGCAAGGTACTCCGCTGTTTATAAATTTTTCTAAACCAAAAACAGGCCTCGTCTATTGCAGACTGATTAAGTGAGTGGTAAGAACTGGTGTAATTAATACAATTGAGAAAGAAATTAATACTCAAAATATCCGTCGGGCTGCAAATAAAACCCGATCGCAGTAGTATAGTAAGACAGAAGCGGCCGGGGTCAAACCGTGGGACTTATAGTGAAATAAAGTAGTACCTAAGCTTGTCACAAAAGGGGGAATTAATTGACTTGTTTTTGAAAAGTAAATAACAGATTAATTTAGTGAATTATGATAAATTAAACGGAACTCCGGGTTCAGGTTAATATGATCTGATTAATTATGCTATCTCTACCGGTTTATTTATATAGTTGGCAAAATTCCTGTTATTATCCTAAGGACTAAGTCATAGACTCATAAGAACTCGTTTACCAGAAAATGCTCGGTCTAATCCAGGTTCGAGCAAATATAAATAAACGGGCATTAGGTGCGAGGAATTATATTTGCATCTGAAAATATTAACTTATTGAATCATAATAAGCTTTCTCCAGATTTACGGCTTAATTAACCTGTCTATTTATCACCGGTCTGATCAAAATAGACTTTGTAAGCATTTTAATAAATCGATGAAATTTATTAAAAAGGTGAGAGATAAACTTTAATCGTAACAAACTGCATTTATTTTAACCGGTAGAAATATAAATTACACAACTAAACAAACCATAATTAAACCTTCACCCGGAGTAAATCCTCCTTAGCCTGACATATTAACTGGTAATAAGTCAAACAGAGGTTGGACGTAATAATAAAACGGAGGTGTGGATGGTGAATGGAGAAATGAAGAGAACGAAGAGTGGAGCGTGTACGTAGGATAATATATGTGAAATGAATGATTTGGAGTGTTTGAGTTCTGGGGAATCGAATGTTGTGTGTGCGAGTGTACGGGAGAGAATTAATGGAAGCGAATGGTAATTATGGTGAGCGATGGTCTGATTTTCTAGTTTTCTCCGTACGTCTGTTTAAGGTTGCAGGTACTGGGTTTATATAGAGGAGGGGGATAAGGTTAGAGGCAGATCTGGAGTGGAAGGAGATTGATTGCAGATTGATTGCTCATTGATTGCAGGGGACAGAGCTGGAGACAGACGCGTGAGGAAAATAAGGTAGGCGTCGTCTGATATTAATGGAGAAGTCTGCTGCGCCGCGAAGGAAGAAGAAAACTGTCGCGTTGAATTTAGTCACGTCCGCCTGTCTGTCCGCCTGATATTACACGGACGTCTCATACTCTCGCCCGCGGTCTCTCCCTCTCTTGTCCGCCTTGTTGTCCGCCTCAGTTCATGCGGACACCTTGTGTGTGTCCTCCAGTCTTGTCCGCCTAGCTCGTCCGCCCAACGGCATGCGGACACAATTGCGGTCCTTTCCCCTGTCCGCGTGTGTTGTCCGCCTAAGTCCATGCGGACAAAATGAGTCCTGTCCGCCTATCCCCATGCGGACACAGGGGAGGTCTCAGGCGTGTGGCTTATTTCCTTCTACGAACTTTGACCGGCTCTAGATTCTTCGTTTGGACTCCGTTTTCTGAGCCGTTTGCGTCTATGCGTTCGTCTCTTCGTCTACTTTACTTCCAGCTTGGTTTTCCTCATGTTTAAACAATAAATTTGTGAGATAACAATAAAACATAAACTAGAGGAAAACTAACCGAAGTGGAGAAATGAGCAAGAAAAAGTGCTAATATAGTATATGAAATACACCTATAAATCATGCTCATTTGGACACTTATCACACCCCAACACTTATCTTTTTGCTTGTCCTCAAGCAAACCACGTACCCAAGCAAGTAGAAAATGCTCAATACTAACAAATATTATTATGAAGGGTAGGATAAAGAGGTGAACAGTTCATGATCTTTTTAACTTATTGAGGAGTGTGATCCAACAACTGCTGGTGGCATAGGTGTGCTCAGGGTAAAAATAAAATATAGAGTTTCGGGGTATGATCCAAGGTACTTCAATGTTTCTTTTGTTTAGGTGACTCTGAGAACTTTTACCATGGCCAACTTCTCTCAAGAATGGGCATTGAGGAGAAAACAAAAGGAAAAATAGATTCATGCATTTGTTTCACTTTTGCATAAGGGAAGAGAAGATAAAATGTAGGCATCACGCCTTTGTATTTAAGAACACTCAACTCTCTTTTGTTGGTTACCAATGGTGTCTCGCAAGTCCCCTTATTTCTTTTGTATTCTTTTTTTTAAACAGAGAAGCACCCCTTAGCAATCCCTAAGAGAGAAGACAGAAAGAAACCCTGAGCAATAAAATCCAACCATTTGCAGATCATTTGGTCACACCGCATAAAAATGCTCCTCAAAAGTAATCAAATGAAAATTTTTAAATTTGTACCTTTTATCCCACAATTCATAATAGTATTTGTTTTTAAAGAGAACAACCTACATTAGCAGGGTACATAATTTTAATTTTTGAACAAATGCAAGATAAGCAGAGAGATTTAAACATTTTAAGCACAAAATGCCCTGAAAAGGCTCTTCCCCCACACTTAAGCTCAAGCAATGCCCTCATTGCGTAGATGGAATTAAATTAATAGGGCATGCAATTAATAAAGGAAAGAGTGTACTCCCCAAATTTCGTAGAGTGTGTAGAGCTCCCCTACACTTGAGTGCAGCTGTGGAATGTCATGAAATGTACCTGTAAGGAATATTCTACACAGCCAGAAGAACTCAAGTAAAACCTGCATTTTATTATAACATATCAAAAGGGAAATATAGTACAAAAGGAAAACAAAATGAAGGAACGACAAAAGATAGATAGTGGGTTGCCTCCCACCAAGCTGCCCGGGTTTAACGTCTCTAGCTAGACGCCTGTTCGTAATTATGTATGTGAGCTCTCCACGGGAGAGATGTGGTCTTGGACAGTGCCAGTTTCGAATTGTGGAGTAAAGGTGTCATGCTGTTCCTGGACAAGATAAATTCTAAATAAGTCAGTTGAAATATCAGAAGGAGAATTATACCTTTTAAGACGTGCCCCATTAACTTTAAAAGTTTCGCCCTGTTTGTTTTGGAGTTCAAAGGCACCGTACGGGGTCACACTAACAATCTGGAAAGGACCAGCCCAATGAGATTTGAGTTTCCCAGGGAAGATCTTTAATCTTGAGTTATATAGGAGAACCCAATCACCAATTTCGAAGTCTCTCTTGAGGATCATCCTGTCATGGAACTTCTTGGTGCGCTCCTTATAAATCTTAGCATTTTGGTAAGCCTGATCTCTCAGCTCTTCTAACTCAGAAAGTTGGAATTTCCTTTTCTCCCCCACAGTAGTCAGGTCAAAGTTCAAGGCCTTGATCGCCCAATACGCCTTATGTTCCAGCTCTACAGGTAGGTGGCATGATTTCCCATAGACAAGCTTAAAAGGAGACATCCCGATGGGAGTCTTGAATGCGGTGCGGTAAGCCCAAAGCGCATCATCTAACTTCAATGCCCAATCCTTTCGTGATGAGTTAACCGTTTTCTGGAGAATCCATTTTAACTCACGGTTCGAAACTTCTGCTTGGCCGTTTGTCTGGGGGTGATAAGGTAGAGCTACCTTGTGACGTACCCCGTATTTACCCATAAGCGCTTCAAATGAACGGTTGCAGAAGTGGGATCCTCCATCACTGATAATAATTCTTGGCACGCCAAAACGGGTAAAGATGTGCTTCTTAAGGAATCTGGTTACGGTCTTTGAATCAGCATGATGACAGGATATGGCTTCTACCCATTTTGACACGTAATCCACTGCCACTAAAAATATTGATGGCCTTGTGAGGAAGGGAACGGTCCCATAAAATCAATGCCCAACAATCGAAGTGTTCCACTTCTAGTATTCCCTGTTGTGGCATTTCATGTCTCCTAGATGTGTTACCCATTCGCTGACAATTATCACATTGGGCGCAGAATTGGTAAACATCCTTGTGAAGAGTTGGCCAATAAAATCCTGAGGCCAGGATCTTAGCAGCGGTCCTTGTGGGTCCATGGTGACCTCCGGCTTCCCGTGAGTGACAAAAATGTATGACGCTGTGAATCTCATCTTCAGGGAGACACCGTGAATCAACCCATCAGCATAGACTCGGAACAAATATGGATCTTCCCAGAAATAATGCTTTGAATCAGAAAGAAATTTCTTCTTCTGGGAGTAAGATAGATCATATGGTATTGTTCCAGAGACTAGATAATTAGCCAGGTCCGCATACCATGGCTCCTGTACCTTGGTGATTGAAAACACAGTCTCATCGGGGAAGAATTCGTTAATAGGCACACTTTCAGTAGGAGTTACCAATCTGGAGAGATGGTCAGCGACGACATTCAATTTCCCGCTCTTGTCTTTGACCTCTATGTCAAACTCCTGTAGTAGAAGAATCCAGCGCAACAAGCGAGGCTTGGCTTCTTGTTTTGCAAATAGGTATTTGAGAGCAGAGTGGTTTGTGTGCACTATGACTTTGCTTCCCCATAAGTACGACCTGAACTTATCAAGGGAGAATACTATAGCCAGAAGCTCTTTTTCAGTGGTTGTATAGTTCTTTTGGGCATCGTTTAATGTCCTGCTGGCATAAGCAATCACTCTCAAAATTTTCTCTTTTTTCTGGCATAGAGCTGCCCCCACGGCGTAGTCACTTGCATCACACATGATCTCAAACGGAAGAGACCAGTCGGGTGGTATGACAACAGGTGCTGAAACCAATTTCTGTGTTATTGTATGGAAAGCAGCTGAACACTTATCATCAAAATGAAACGGGGCATCTTTTTGTAGCAGGTCGGTCAATGGTTTAGTGATTTTTGAGAAGTCTTGTATAAACCGCCGATAGAATCCTGCATGCCCGAGAAACGCTCGAATGTCTTTAACAGAGGTTGGTGCCAGTAATTTCTCTATAACCTCCACCTTGGCCTTATCCACCTCTATTCCTTCAGCTGATATTTTATGTCCAAGGACAATCCCGTCCTTGACCATAAAGACATTTTTCCCAGTTCAAAACAAGATTTGTATCCTCACACCCGTCCTAGGATCAAATCAAGTTGCGCCAAGCATTTATCAAAACTAGAGCCATAGACCAGAAGTCATCCATAAAGACCTCTATGCTCTGCTCGATGAAATCAGCGAATATAGCTTGCATGCATCTCTGGAAGGTAGCAGGGGCATTACATAGTCCGAAGGGCATTCGTCTGTATGCAAAGGTACCGTATGGACAAGTGAAGGTTGTCTTATCCTGGTCCTCTGGTGCGATTGGTATTTGGAAATACCCTGAGAACCCATCTAAAAAGCAGTAGTACTCTTGCCCTGCTAGTCGTTCTAACATCTGATCAATGAAGGGGAGAGGGAAATGATCCTTCCTGGTTGCCAAGTTTAAGCGCCGATAGTCGATACACATGCGCCAACCTGTGATTTTTCTTTGAGGGATAGCCTCTCCCTTATCATTTATAACAGCTTCGATACCCCCCTTCTTCGGGACCACTTGTACAGGACTTACACATGGACTGTCAGAGATAGGATAAATGATGTTCGCGTCTAGGAGTTTCAGCACCTCCTTTTAACTAACCCCTCCTTTAGGTTAGGGTTTAGCCGACGTTGGGGTTGCCTGACAGTTTTGTAATTTTCCTCCATATAATGTGGTGCGTGCAATAGGAGGGGTCAATTCCTTTTATATCAGCAATAGTCCACCCGATCGCTGTTCTGCGTTTCTTCTTCATACCTCGAGTAGCCTCGTTTCCTCCCCGCAATTCAGAGAAGAGGAAATAATGACAGGCAAATGGTCATTTTCAGCTAAAAAGGCATACTTGAGTTTAGAAGGCAGCTCCTTAAGCTCGAGCTCTGGTGGTTGTTCTATTGATGGAATTGATTTTTGAGGTTTTCTGTTGAGTTCTTCGATTCGTGGCCGATAGGCTTGATAACCAGTTTTTCCTTTTTCTACGTACGCCAGCATGGCGTTAACTTCCGGATCCTCCACCTTTTCTTCTAGAGAAGTAAATAATACTTGCTCTAGCGGTTCAGTTTCAGCTTTCGGGATGGAAGATAGGGAATACATGTCCTCATCTGTAGAAAAATCGCCTTCCTCCTCCTCATCATCTGTTAATCCCACTGTCTTAGCATGAGGAGAAAAGTTAGAGCTTTTCTTCATCATTTTCTGCATGTCGAATTCGATCGTTTCGTCCTCGTACCGCAGAGTGATTTTCCCATCGTGGACGTCAATGATGGCTTGGGTACTACTCAGAAACGGTCGACCTAGAATCAGGGGAACCTCAACATCGTCATCCATTTCTAAAATGACGAAGTCAGCTGGAAAGATAAAGCGAGAAACTCCAACTACCAGATCTCGGACTATGCCCATGGGCTTGATCTCTGATCTGTCTGCTAGTTGGAGTTTGAAAGGAACCGGTTGCATTTCTCCTCCTTTTACTTTCAAGAAGGTGGCGTAGGGCATGATATTAATGCTGGCTCCCAGGTCGCATAAACCGCTTCCACAGTCCACTCCACCTATAAAACCGTATCGGGATTGATTTGTTTGTTTGGAGGGGAAGTGCTCGAAGAAGGGCAGCAGAGCATTCCTCCGTGAGGTGCACTGTTTCCTTTCCAGGTTTCTTCTTCTTCTTTGTTAAGAGATCTTTAAGAAATTTGGCGTAGTTAGGCATCTCTTGCAAAGCATCAATTAGAGGTATGTCGAGGGTCAGCTTCTTAAAAATGCTCAAGAATTTGGAGAACTGCTCATCTAGGTGTTTCTTTTTCATTCTGTTGGGAAACGGGAGTTCACTGTTTTTAGGAGATGAAGATGGAATGTCGATGGTAATTTGGGATGGAGATGGAGTAGCAGGGATAGGAACTTGGATTTTTGAGGGAGGTGAGGCTGGATTGGTTGTGTCTTCATCATTGATGTAGGCCTCTTCATGATTTTCTTTTTCTTTTCCTTTTCTGGTGGAAAGTTCCCTTCCACTCCTTAAGGAGACTGCACTCAAGTTTGTTGATTGGGATGTGCCATCTTCTATAAGGATTGAATTTGCTTGCTTGTTCTCTGGATTGGGGTTTGTCTGTGAAGGGAATTGACCAGGTGGTCTTTGTTGGGTTAGTAACTGTTGAATCTGAGATTGCAAGGCTTTTTGGTCTTTGCGCAGGGCTGCGACCTCCTCTTGCGTGTCTCGGGACTTACCCATCATTGCTTTAAACATCTCTTGCATTTGAGACATTTCAGACTCAGGATTTGAAGGAGGTTGAGTTGGTCGACTCGAAGAAGCTTCATTGCCATAAGGCTGTTGTTGATATTGCCTTTGGCCTCCTTGGAAATTTGATTGAGGTCTGTAATTTTGAGATGTTTGTAGTGTATGTGGGTTTTGGATGTTGTCGGTGTTTGAGTAGCGAAGGTTGGGTTGCATGTTACGTTGCCAAGGTTGCCTGTACCCTAAATTGTTGGTGATATAGTTTGCCTCCTCTGCAGCTTTTAATTCTTGTAGTTGGGGGCATTGTTCGTAGTCATGAGGCCCACCACATTGCGTACAAGAAATAACAGGAGATGATTGGGACAGAGGTGCATAGCCTGGAGGGATTGTAGATGATCGGGAAATCATCGACTTAGCTTGCTAAGGGTAGGAATTCATAGCCATCTGCTCAACCACTTTCTGCAGAGTACTTACTTTTGTTGCCTGCTGAGCATTGCTCTCCATGAGTTGCTCATGGCTTTTCATCAGCATGCCAACTTGTTATCACACTTTCCCCAACATGGTATAAACCTGGAGTACCGCTCCTTGATCCACCGGAGGCCCAGTCTCTGATTTCTTCACAGAGAGACTCCATGCTATTCAGAAATTGTGCTCCTGGCTTTTTCAGAATATCGGCCCCTAAGGAGGATAATATCATTGTTCTGCATGGACCGATCAAGCCTTTGTAGAACAATTGTGATACTTGTTCTTTTGTCAGACCATGGTGAGGACAAGTAAGTAGTAGTCCTTTGAAACGGTCCCAAGTTTCACAAATATTCTCCGACCCAGGTTGCTTGAAATTATAGATTTCAGCAATCATCTCCAACGTTCGGCTCGGGGGTAGGAATTTGTCGTAGAACTTGGTGGCCATGTCATCCCAAGTACCAATGGTACTTGGTGTCAGGCTATGGTACCACTTGCTCGCTCGCACTTCCCGTCAGGCTGTGAGGGAATAATGACAATCTTGCGTACTGGAGTACTGCGTCGGTTGCAGTAAGACTGTTAGCATGTTGCAAGAACTTAGTAACATGTAACAGGGCTTCGTCTGGACTGGAACCATCAAACATGCCCAACTCCTTTACACACCAGATTTGATGATATGGCTTCAGCTTCTGCCACTCATCGTATTCGGATGGGCTAAGGTGAGAGGAAGGATGATGGCAGGTGTTGTCCTTGATTGACGGCCTGTTGATATTTCGAACTGTCGCTGGTGTAGATGTCATGTCAGCTTCCGGTCAGATTCTATCACTGTGGTGGTATTGTATTGTTGAGTTCGTCTCTACCTTAGAGGCGCAGAAAGAAAGGTTCTCTCGATCTCTGGATTGTAACCAACCCGTGTGATTATTAATATTTTCTGGGTAGCTGTGTGACCTGGTAAAAGGCATTCACCACTCAAAACAGAGAAAAGAAACTCGTTATGTGTTAGAATAAATAAAAATGTTAGGAATTAGTTGACAGAAATTTAATGTTAGTAGTTAGAGACAATGGTAAGAAATGACAGAAAATTAAATGACAGAAAATTAAAGTTAGTAGTTAGTATACTGGAAATTTAAAGTTAGTAGTTAGTATACTGGAAAATTAAAGGACAATGGAAATTAAATGACAGAAATAAATGACAATAATATTAAGATGTTAGAAGTTAGATGTCCAAAGTCAGAAGTCCGAAGTCCAAAGTCAAATGTCCGAGGTCAGATGTCCGAAATTGGATTAACAATTTAATAATATTAACAGATTATTATATTATAACAGGTGAATTAACCGGGGCTTAGGGACTAGAATAAATCAAGTCCCCGGCAACGGCGCCATTTTGCAGACTGATTAAGTGAGTGGTTAGAACTGGTGTAATTAATACAATTGAGAAAGAAATTAATACTCAAATATCCGTCAGGCTGCAAATAAAACCCGGTCGCAGTAGTATAGTAAGACAGAAGCGGCCGGGGTCAAACCGTGGGACTTATAGTGAAATAAAGTATAAGTAACTTATAGTGAAATAAAGTGTAAGCTTGTACAAAAGGGGGGAATTAATTGACTTGTTTTTGAAAAGTAAATAACAGATTAATTTAGTGAATTATGATAAATAAACGGAACTCCGGGTTCAGGTTAATATGATCTGATTAATTATGCTATCTCTACCAGTTTATTTATATAGTTGACAAAATTCTGTTATTATGCAAAAGGACTAAGTCATAGACTCATAAGAACTCGTTTACCAGAAAATGCTCGGTCTAATCCAGGTTCGAGCAAAATATAAATAAACGGACATTAGGTGCGAGGAATTATATTTGCATCTGAAAATATTAACTTATTGAATCATAATAAGCTTTCTCCAGATTTACGGCTTAATTAACCTGTCTATTTATCACCGGTCTGATCAAAATAGACTTTGTAAGCATTTTAATAAATCGATGAAATTTATTAAAAAGGTGAGAGATAAACTTTAATCGTAACAAACTGCATTTATTTTAACCGGTAGAAATATAAATTATATAACTAAACAAACCATAATTAAACCTTCACCCGGAGTAAATCCTCCTTAGCCTGACATATTAACTGGTAATAAGTCAAACAGAGGTTGGACGTAATAATAAAACGGAGGTGTGGATGGTGAATGGAGAAATGAAGAGAACGAAGAGTGGAGCGTGTACGTAGGATAATATATGTGAAATGAGTGATTTGGAGTGTTTGAGTTCTGGGGAATCGAATGTTGTGTGTGCGAGTATACGGGAGAGAATTAATGGAAGCGAATGGTAATTATGGTGAGCGATGGTCTGATTTTCTGGTTTTCTCCGTACGTCTGTTTAAGGTTGCAGGTGCTGGGTTTATATAGAGGAGTAGGATAAGGTTAGAGGCAGATTTGGAGTGGAAGGAGATTGATTGCAGATGATTGCTCATTGATTGCAGGGGACAGAGCTGGAGACAGACGCGTGAGGAAAATAAGGTAGGCGTCGTCTGATATTAATGGAGAAGTCTGCTGCGCCGCGAAGGAAGAAGAAAACTGTCGCGTTGAATTTAGTCACGTCCGCCTGTCTGTCCGCCTGATATTACACGGACGTCTCATACTCTCGCCCGCGGTCTCTCCCTCTCTTGTCCGCCTTGTTGTCCGCCTCAGTTCATGCGGACACCTTGTGTGTGTCCTCCAGTCTTGTCCGCCTAGCTCGTCCGCCCAACGGCATGCGGACACAATTGCGGTCCTTTCCCCTGTCCGCGTGTGTTGTCCGCCTAAGTCCATGCGGACAAAATGAGTCCTGTCCGCCTATCCCCATGCGGACACAGGGGAGGTCTCAGGCGTGTGGCTTATTTCCTTCTACGAACTTTGACCGGCTCTAGATTCTTCGTTTGGACTCCGTTTTCTGAGCCGTTTGCGTCTATGCGTTCGTCTCTTCGTCTACTTTACTTCCAGCTTGGTTTTCCTCATGTTTAAACAATAAATTTGTGATATTACAATAAAACATAAACTAGAGGAAAACTAACCGAAGTGGAGAAATGAGCAAGAAAAAGTGCTAATATAGTATATGAAATACACCTATAAATCATGCTCATTTGGACACTTATCATCTATCCGGTTATTAAGTCCTCTAGGGTGCCTTAACACCTATCTATCTAAGGTCTCGTGATCTGGGATAGAAGACCCAACACCGCTACAAGGATAGAGAGAAGAGTCTGGGGTACAGAAAAATAATGCAATATATAAAAAAATGTTTGTTTTGTATATACATTTTTTTGCATTAAAAAATGAAAGCAATAAATTGCAGTTTTTATTTATAAACATGAGTACGTGGCGTTGAAAGGTATTGCGGAATAAGCCATTACTTCACACCCCTTGTCATCCAAAGGTTTAAGGAAAGAAATAGTGGAAGATCCCAAGTTAATCTAGTTCCAGATTTTGTATTATGACTTCTCCATGCTTTTAAAAATCCTTCTTTTTCACTGACTACGAAAACCTACATCCAGAAGCAGAATTATTCTTTTGATCATCATCATTGCTTGCTTTCTGTTTGTACCTTTTTTAACTCTGTGTTTCAATGCTACAACTTGGAAGATAGTTTTATTCTCTATTTTGCTTGAGGACAAGCAAAAGATAAAGTGTGGGGAATTTGATGCACTGATTATTGATCTATCTTTTGAGTGCTTTAAACCCTTGTTTTCCATATCTTTTACTTTGATTTGATTTATGCATTTAATTTCTTGTTTTCATGTTATTTTGGCTTAGGACGTGATTAGGAAGGAGTTTAGAGCTTTGGAACAAAAAGAGGAAAATTTACACATGTCCGGATATGTGTCCGGATGGGAAGACACGGACACAGAAGCGGACTGCTCTAGATCGAGTTTACCTCTTCTTACACTCACGTCCGCAGAACGGACTAATTCACGGATGCTTGCAACTTCAAACGCGTCCGCAAAACGGACAGAATTGCGGACAACTCTAGATCGGGTTTTCTTTTTACACTCACGTCCGCACGCGGACAGAAATCCGGACAAGAATAGATCCAACACGGACATCCTCTTTGAGTCACATCCGCACGCGGACACCAACGCGGACGCTTACGCGGACGTCACACAGGCGACAAATCTGAAGCGCCGCTTTGCAAAAGGAGAATGATTAACGTTTTTAATCACCCGCGAGCACCGCCCCACTACTAACTACTTTGCCCATACCTATCCCATGCTAGACCACATATTTCCCACTACTACTTTCCAACCTAATCACATTATTATCATTAAACATTATCATCCACCACCTATTGCACCTCTGTTTGCTCTATAAATAGAACATCCCTCCATCGACTAAACACACATTCAGTACGTGGTGTTTCCACACCACTACTACTACACCTCCATTCATCTCACTCTTCCATTCATCCACAATTTCCCATTCACTCTCACACTCCTCCATCCGATACCACCATCATACAGCACCTCACTCACCTTCATAATCCATTCATCCATTTTCCATTCACACTCATTATTCAACCGATAAATCGACATATTATCAGTCCAAATAACAAGGCAACATCAGGATGTCAGATAAGATGATTTCTTATTCTGTCTATTATTTATTATGTCGGTTTAGAGGATTTACTCTGGGGATGGTTTATTTCAGTTTGTTTTAATTATGTAATTTATATTTTCTGCTTTTAATTAATTACGGATTATTACGATTAATGTTATTCTTGCGCTTTTTAATAAATGTCATGAGTTTGTTGAACTGCTTTACTAAATCTATTTTGATCCGACCAAGTGATAAATAGATCGGTTAAATTAATCCGTATATCTGTGGAATTATTGATTGGATTAATTAATTATTCCTGCAGACGCAAATTATTATTCCTCGTACTTAATCCGTTTACATATGTTTCTGCTCGAGTCTAGACTAGACCCCGCATTTCTGGTAAACGAGTTCTTCTGAGACTATGATTTAGCTCTTAAGAAAATATTAGGAATTTGCCAATCTATCTTTAATTAACCAGTAGACATAATTAATCAAACGGTTTTAACCTGAACCCAGAGTCCCGCTCATCCATATCATCTATCACTTTATTTTATCTGTTATTTATTTCCTGTCTATTATTTTAATTATCTCATTCATATTATTTATTTAAATCCCAAAACAAAAACAACCCCTCTTGAATTAACCATTGTCTTAGGCTAGACTTATTTACCTCAAGTCCCGTGGATTGACACCTGGTCGCTTCTAAATTGCTATACTACTACGACCGGGATTTTTGCAACCCGACGGTCTATTGATTTGTTGATTTCTAGGATTAATTCTTATCATTTAATACATCAAATAAATCGTTTGCAGTGGGCTGATATATCGTGGAGCTATCTTGGAAAAAAGGTTTTCAATGAAAGGCTCAGCGGGGTTCACTAAGGGATCATTTTCAGGGTCAATAAGGCTCTTTGGCCTTGTTGAGGTTTTCTTCGATCCTAGGTGCCTCGTCATCCCTATTGACAGGTATTTGTTTCCTCTACTATTCGCAAATTTTGACATGAATGGTAACGCGCTTTTCTCATCAATATTTAGTTCCGTGAAGGGAGATCCTCTCGTGGTGCTTTGAAATTTAAATGCACCACGCGCTCTGAGTTTTGCACGCTCTGTGTTTCTCTCATACACTCGACTCTCACGGGAGGTTAGAGATCTTTTCAAGACCTCTTCGAGAAAAAATGATACAAGAGTTTGACGGCTTTTGATGACTTATATGACTTTCTAGAATTAAAGATCAAGACACACCTCGAGACTTGGGATATGCAAATGCAAATACAATTAAACTAAACCTAATGCAGATGGTAATGATAACTTTCGTGTGGATGTTTTTTTTTCGGTTTTTGTGTGGATGCATTTTTTCATATGGATGCATTTTTTTGGATTTTTAAATGGATGCATTTTTTGTGGATGTATTTTTTTTTATTTTAAATGGATGCATTTTTTTTGTGGATGCATTTTTGGGATGGTTCAGACATAATATCGTTTCAACCGGTCGAGATTGACAAGGCTTTGAAATTCTTCTCCGTCCAAATCCGTCAGTAATACGGCACCATGGGGAGTTATCTCTTTGACCAGATACGGGCCCACCCAGTTCGGTCTGAATTTACCCCGTGGGTCTGGTAAATCTTTTCTCAGTTCCTTCAGGACGAGATCACCCACTTGGATGTTTCGCTCCCTGACCTTTTGTTGAACGCTCTGGCCATTCTTTTCTGGTAACCCTGGATGTGATATAATGCCAGTAAGCGTTTTCATCGAGAAGAGCTAGGCTGTCATAGCGTTGTTGTAACCAGTCGCCTTCAGCAATTCTTAGCTCGTTAGTGACCCGAAGAGTTGGAATTTCAAGCTCGATCGGCAAGACACATTCTGACCCATACACCAGGGAATACGGGGTGGCTCTGGTTGTAGTTCTGACAGTAGTTCGGTAACCCCAGAGAGCGTAGTAGTGTAGCTTTTCCGGCCAATCTCTGTACGTTTCGACCATTTTTGAGAGTGCACTCTTTACGGCTTTGTTAGCGGCTTCGACTGCTCCGTTAGTCTGAGGTCTGTATAGGGATGATCTGTGGTAACGGATGTTGTATTTTTCCATGACCCGGATAGTGTCTCCATCCAATTGAGGACCGTTGTCTGATACGAATTCTGAGGGAACCCCGTATCGGCATATGATGTCTCTTTCGATAACCTGGGCAACTTGTCTTGATCCGATATTCGCAAATAACCGTGCTTCGACCCATTTACTGAAATAATCTATTGCCACAAGGATGTAGCGATGCCCATGTGAAGCTTTAGGGTGAATTTCACCAATGATGTCGATTCCCCATATAGAGAACGGCCAAGGAGCTGCCATGGCTGTTAGGGGTAGGGGAGGCAGGTGCTGCAAGTTAGCATGCGTCTGAAATTTGGCGCACTTTTTCACAAATGCGTGACAATCGGCTTCCATTGTTGTCCAGTAATATCCTAGTCTGAGGATTTTCTGGGATAGGGAATGTCCTCCAGCATGGGTCCCACATACTCCCTCGTGGACATCCTCGATGATTTTGTCAGCCTCTTTTCGGGTTACACATAAGTGTTGGACTCCACTCGGCATTCTCTTGTAGACCCTGGTTCCGCAGATCACATATTGATTCGACATTCTTCTCAGCACAATGCGGTCCTACTTAGTGGCTTCTGGCGGGTATTCTCCTTTTCTGAGGAAATTCTCAATATCCACGAACCACTCATCTTCTGTTTCCTTTGCTTCGATGGCTCCAACTTCGAACGAGGGTACGTTAGTCATGGTTATCGACAAAGGGAAGTACAATGAGCCGGTCGGTACTTGGACTACTGAAGCCAAGGACGCCAAGGAGTCGGCGAAGATATTCTGGCTACGGTTCATATGCTTGAAAGTCACGTTTCGAAAGCAGGTGACTAGGTATGAAAGGTAGTCATGGTAGGGGATCAAACGTTCTTCTCTGATCTCCCAAGTCTGGTTGACTTGTGAAATAACGAGATTAGAGTCACCGAAGACCTCTAACTCCTCCACTTGCAATTCTAACGCCATTTCAAGTCCCAAAATGCAGGCTTCGTATTCTGCCATGTTATTAGTGACCGGGTAATTGATTTTTACCGCAGCTGGAAGCAGATCTCCCTCAGGGTGGATCAGCAAGATCCCGGCCCCTTTACCCTTGTGGTTGACGGCACCATCAAAGTACAACTTCCAACAGGTTTTCTGTAATGTCATGATTTGCTCATCTGGGAAGTCGTCATCGCCGAAAGAACACGGATGCTACGGGGCATTCTGCTAGATGCTCGGCTATGGCACTCCCTTTGATTGACTTCTGAATTTTGAAAGTGATATCGAATTCAGACAACAATAGGGACCCTCTGGACAAGCGACCGTCAAGAATTGGCTTTTCTAGAAGGTACTTTATAGGGTTCATGCGTGCAATCAGATGAACCTCTTGCCCTAACAAGTAGTGTCTTAGTTTCTTCGTAGCCTAGACCAAAGCAGCGCAAAATTTGTGGATGTCGGAGTATCGCGTTTCTGTGTCAACCCATTTTTTACTGATATGGTAGATCAACTTTTCACGCGGTGGAGATCCCTGTTCCTGGGCCAGCATGGCGCCCGTTGACGTTTCTCGGGCAGTGAGGTAAAGGATCATTGGCTTACCCTCCTGGGGCTGTACTAAGACTGGCGGGTTCTGCAGATAGGTTTTTATCTTTTCAAATGCTTCTTGACATTGTTCATTCCAGACTTTAGACGCATCTTTCTTCAATAGACGGAAGATAGGCTCACAAGTCTCGGTTAGCTGCATGATGAATCTTCTGATGTACTGAACTCTGCCTAAGAAATCACTGACTTCTTTTTCGGTTTTTGGAGGAGGCATTTCTTGAATGGCTTTTATCTTATCGGGGTCTACCTCAATCCCTCGGGTCGTAATCATGAATCCCAGAAGCTTTCCCCCGGTTACACCTAATGTGCATTTTTTCGGGTTGAGTTTCATTTGATATTTTCGCATCCGCTCAAAGAACTTTCTCAGGTTTGTCAAGTGGTCCTCTCGTTGTACAGCTTTGACGATGTCGTCTACGTATACCTCCACTTCTTTGTGAATCATATCATGCAATAATGTAGTGGCAGCCCTTTGATACGTGGCTCCGGCATTTTTCAAACCAAAGGGCATGTTTACATAACAAAAGGTTCCCCATTGCGTAATAAAAGAGGTCTTTTCTTGGTCTCCTACAGCCATTCAGATTTGATTGTAACCTGAAAATCCATCCATGAAGGACAATAGTGCATGTTGGGCAGTGTTATCGACAAGGATATCAATGTGGGGTAAGGGAAAGCTGTCTTTGGGGCTGGCCTCGTTTAAGTCCCGAAAATCGATGCACACTCGCACCTTTCCATTCTTCTTTGGGACGGCTACGATATTGGCTAACCACTCGGGGTAGTTGACGACCCGGATAAAGCCGACGCGTAACAACTTTTCAACTTCTTCTTTCACTTTCAATTGGTGCTCAGGTTTCATTCGTCTTAGACGTTGTTTCTTAGGTTTGGCATTGGGATACAACGGTATTGGGTGATGGACAATGTCAGGGTCAATCCCAGGCATGTCTGCGTAACTCCAAGCAAAAACATCAGCATATTCGGTTAGCAGAGAAGTCAGGTCCCGTTTTTCTGTTTCACTCAGACCCAAACCGACTTGCAAAGTTTTGGGGTCATCAGGTGTTCCGATATTTAGTGCTACAGTATCCTCTACAATCTGGGTGTGAGTGGAATATTGTTCTGTGGGAGGCATATTCTCCTCATCGTATTCCTCCTCTTCGGCCTCAAGAATTCGTAATGAATCAGACGTTTGAGAAGACATAGCAGGCGAATAATTTGAGCAAACTAAATTTCCATTAATATCCGATGAGCTTGGGAGCTCTGAGATTGTCAGAAAATTGCCACCATTTTTATAAGTGAAAATAAATGGTGGCGATCCTTCCCCTAGTCCGATTCTATTTGCATTGCTGATGTTCTCATTACACTGATAACTGCATTCATCACTAGTAATACTGCCATCACTAACGCTACTATCATCGTCACTACCAACTAGACTAACTACGTAAGGCTCCTGGGAAATCAGCTCCTCTTTCTCATGATAGACGACAAGACACGCTCCATGGCCATCTACCGAGGGTGCGGGGTCCTTGATGACTGGTTTGATCATGACACTGCTCTCCGCTGCATCCTCGAGCATTCCTTGGTCGCATCCCTTGTCGTCATGGTCTTCAAGGCATGAGTTGAGGGAGAATAAAGTGGTCCACCAGCTCCCCCACTCCATTGTCTGTTGATCCTTCTGGGCCCGAGCTACTCTCTGCTTATCACAACTCATAGATGCATATGATTCAAGGTTAACTGATAAGAAAGAACCTGTGGGAATTCTTACATGTGAATCTGTCAACATCATACCTGGCATTTCCGTAAATCCCAACCCGGCTCCTCGTCCTCCAATATGTGCTGTTAGTGGCTCCATTATGCCCTGAAGCTCCTTGCCTAATCCATTCCCCTGTTTGTAGCCCATCCGAGACATCATGTGCTGCGATGCGGGGCTATAGACACTAGGGTCGAAGTAGAGAGGAGTGATGGAAGAAGTTTGACTTACCTGTGAATGTGGTTTCGCCACTGTGAAGCCCCCGAGCGTCAACCCTCGACCTCCTGGTGTATTTATCTCAAATAGTGGGGACTCAGCCCTGGCCTCTCCCAAAACCTCCACAATTCGTCCCCCGTGTTTGAATTTTAGCTTCTGATGGACAATTGAGGGGACTCCTTTAATCTGATTGATGAACTCCCGTCCCAGCAGAAGGTTGAAGGTGGAGGATATGTCTATGACCACCGCTTCGATGGCCAGGGAGATGTCCTTAATCAGGATTGGTAGGGAGATGGTTCCTAAAACCTTCCTATGGTTGTTGTCATAGGCACTCAACGTCATGGCCACTGGCTTGAAGTCGTTGAGTCCCATATGACGGGCTACTCGGAGCGGACAGACATTCACTTCAGCCCCATCATCGATCAAAGTCTTGGGGACCTGGAATCCTCCAACCTTCACAGTTATGTAGAGGGCCTTTCCCGCCTGACGAGGGATCTCGTCGTCGGTGAACGTTATGGAGAGATCTGGAGTCCGGGATAGGTGAGCTACGATGTTTTCAACTGAGGCCGGCCGCTTCTTGTCCATTCCTAAATGCCGAGCTACCGCATCTTTGTGCTCTTCTGAAATTGTCAGCAGGGACTAGATTGTGATAGGTATGCTGGTAGTCTTCAACTTTTTCAACAGCTCTTCTTCTCCCACCAACTTGTTCTCTGACTCATTCAGGGTAAGGTCATGGACTCTCTGTTGCAGTGTTTCTAGCTCCTCTATGAGCTCAGTGGGTTTGAAATGCCTTCCTGAGCGGGTCAAGTGATTGATTCTTTCAAAGTCATCATTGTGTTTTCCTCATCTGTTATCTGAAATGGCATTTTTACAGGGGTTATAGCTGGTGGATTTTCATCTTCGTCGGTGATCATGATGACATTGCTCTCAGAGATTCTCTTTCCTCGCCTTTCGGCAATCTTCTGCTGACATCATGCCTCTACCCCCTCCAATGCTTTCATAGTGTTGTAGAGCTCTCGTGCTTCAAAATTCAGTCCCACGAGTAACTCAAGGTTCTTTTCCATGTGTCGTCCTACTATCAGCAGAGTGATTATAGACACCCTTCCTTGTCCTACCAGACGCTCAACTGTGGTTCGAATTTCATGTGTCATGGCTAGATATTCATGCATTTGCGGTTGAATATCATACTGAATTTCTGGACGGCGAACTTGGAAGGCGTCTAGCTCTGGGGATAGCATGATCAGAGAGGGTGTGTTCTGGTTGCCTGGTTCAGAAGAGTTCTCTATGACATTGATACTTATGATTCTGCTAATATCTGACTCTTCTTCACCTTCTCCCGTCAGACTCAACATATTCACATGTCTGGGGATAGAGCTATTCTGAGTGTTTGAATTAGTTTTCGGGAATTCTACCTCTCCATCATCGATCAGGTCTTGGATAGCGTGGCGCAAGGCTCTGCAATTATCAGTACTGTGTCCCTTGATCAGGTGGAATTCACAGAAGCTGGCCAGGTTGGTTCCCATCTGGGTAACTCCTGGTTTGGGTTTCGGGTGTGTCCAGTAAAAACCCACTTTTCTTCAGCTTTTCATAGGCTTTGTCCATTGACATTCCTAAGCTGGTGTAATTCCTTCTGGGTTGAGTTTGGTAGATGCTTGGCGGTGGAGTTGCAGAGTAATCTGGTTTTAGTCCGCTGACTTGGGCCTGGTCAACTGGAGGTTGAGATTGATTGTTTGGAGGAGTATGGACAAACTTGCTGCCTGTATCGGTCTTAGGTTGCTTGTTTTGATAGTTTGACTGTCGGGGAAATGATCCCTGGAAACTGGGACTTTTCAACTTTCCTGCCAATGCTAGCTCTTCTGCGGCCGTGGCAGCTGCTTTCAGATGCTTGAAATCACAAATCCCCAAGGACTTGAGGTGATCTGAGTAGGGATTTTCTAGGCAGTAGATGATGATTCTTATTTGCTCTTCTTCACTGGGGCGATCTAACATCTGGCCTGTCTTCTCTCTCCACCTAGTAATGAATTTCATCACTGTCTCATGATTTCTTGGTCTCATAGTCTCCAAGTCTCTCCGGGTGACCCCTAAATGAGTGTTATAGCTATACTGCTCCACAAAAGCTTGGTAGACTTCTTCTAGCTTTTTTCCCGAGAAGTCAAACCTTGACACCCAAGTTTGGGCAGACCCTTCGAGATAGCTGGGGAAGCAGATTATCTTCATTTCGTCATCTAGCCCGAGCATAGTCATAACCCGGTCAAACTGGGCAAGATGGTGCCTAGGATCCCCTTTCCCGGAGTATTTAGAGATTTCCGGCAGTTTCAGATTCTCGGGCAACTTGGAGTTTGGCTTCAGTTGGAAATGGCGGAAACCCAACATCTTGGTTCGCTCTCCGAGCTGCATCTCTGCAAGTAATTCTTCCTTTAGGGATTTCTTCATTTGACTGAAGTCAATTGGAAGGTGCTCAGCAGGTGGGGCTTGATTGTAGCCGTGAATCAGATGGTTAGACGGGTGGGGTAGCTAGCAGTGAGTATGGGGAATTGCTTCCTCAAAACAGACAGCGTGTCCGGGGGTGTGCAGACTGTATATTGTGAGTGGTTAGAACTGGTGTAATTAAAATAATTCAGAAAGAAATTAATACTCAAAATATCCGTCGGGCTGCAAATAAACCCGGTCACAGTAGTATAGTAAGACAGAAGCGGCCGGGGTCAAACCGTGGGACTTATAGCGAAATAAAATAGTACCTAAGCTTGTCACAAGGGGGGGGGGGGAATTAATTGACTTGTTTTTGTAAAATAAAACAACAGATAAGATTAACTGAGTTGAAGATAAATTAAACGGAACTCCGGGTTCAGGTTTATATAATCTGATTATTAATTATGCTATATCTACCGGTTTATTATAATAGTTTGGCAAAATTCCTGTTATTATCCTAAGGACTAATCATAGACTCATAAGAACTCGATTACCAGAAAATGCAAGGTCCGATGAAAACTCAAGAAAACACTAGTAAACGGAAATTAAGTGCGAGGAATTATATTCTTGCAAATGAGTACTAACTTATCTGATGAAAATAAGTTTCCTACAGATTTACGGCTTAATTAACCTATCTGTTTATCACCGATCAGATTAAAACAGATTTAGTAAAGCTTTTTAATAAATCAATGAAATTTATTAAAAAGGTGAGAGATAAACTTTAATCGTAACAAACTGTATTATTTTAACCGGTAGAAATACAGATTACATAATTAAACAAATTACGGCTAAACCTTCGCCCGGAGTAAATCCTCTTAGCCCAACATAATTAAAAAGACAGAATAAGAAGTAAAAGAAATCATCTGGGAAAGATAATTAATTCAGCTCCACTATCTCGACTGCTAATATTTGGGCAGAGGTTGGACAGAACAACGGTATGGAAATGGAATGTTTTATGAAATGAGGTGTTGTATGGAATTTATGTGGATAATATGTGGATGAGATGTATGATTTTTTGGAGAGTTTTATGGTATTTTTATGGAGGAAAAATGGCATAAGTTTGGGGTGGAATGAGATAGTGATTAATGGAGGTTTGGAGGTGTATTTATAGAGAAATATAGGTAAAGGGGGAGTTTAGGCGGTGGTATATCCGTGTGAAGAGATAATGTATTTATCTCTTCACACTGCTGCCGACCTGCTCTGCACGCTGGCAAGATCGACATGTCCGGACCACCGTCCGGACCAGACTGGTCCGGACATGTCGATTTTTCTTCTATGGCGCGCTGGCATGTGTTGGTCCGGACCAGGTGATCCGGACACTGGTCCGGACCAAAGGTCAATTGCCTCTAAAATGTTCGTTTTAGCTCCGATTTGATCCCCGTCTGCGCCTATGCGTTCGTCTCTCGTGTACTTTGCTCTTAGCTTGGTTTTCCTCATGTTTAACCAATAAATTTGTGAGATAATCAATAAAACATAACTAGAGGAAAACTAACCAAAGTGGAGAAATGAGCAAGAAAAGTGCTAATATAATATATGAAATACACCTATAAAAATGCTCATTTGGACACTTATCACACCCCCACACTTATCTTTTTGCTTGTCCTCAAGCAAAACCATGTACCCAAGTAAGTAGGGAATGCTCAATACTAACAATATATTATGAAGGGTAGGCTAAAGAGGTGAACAGTACATGATCTTTAATTTTTCCGAGGAGTGTGAAAAATCAACTGCTGATGGCATAGGTGTGCTCAGGGTAAAAATAAAATATAGATTTTCGGGGTATGATCCAAGGTACTTCAATGCTTCTTTGTTTAGGTGACTCTGAGAACTTCTACCATGGCCAACTTCTCTCAAGAATGGGCATTGAGGAGAAAACAAAAGGAAAAATAGATTTATGCATTTGTTTCACTTTTGCATAAGGGATGAGAAGATAAAATGTAGGCATCACGCCTTTGTATTTAAGAACACTCAACTCTCTTTTGTTGGTTACCAATGGTGTCTCGCAAGTCCCTTATTATTTTTTTGTATTTATTTTTTTTAACAGAGAAGCACCCCTTAGCAATCCCTAAGAGAGAAAAAAGAAAGAAACCTGAGCAATAAAAATCCAAACATTGCAGATCATTTGGTCACACCGCATAAAAATTCTCCTCAAAAGTAATCAAATTTTTGTACCCCTTTATCCCATAATTCATAACAGTATTTGTTTTTAAAGAGAACAACCTACATTAGCAGGGTCCATAATTTTAATTTTTGAACACATGCAAGATAAGCAGAGAGATTTAAACATTTTAAGCACAAAATGCCCCGAAAAGGGCTCTTCCCCCACACTTAAGCTAAGCAATGCCCTCATTGCGTAGATGGAATTAAATTAACAGGGCATGCAATTAATAAAGGAAAGAGTGTACTCCCCAATTTTTGTAGAGTGTATAGAGCTCCCCCACACTTGAGTGCAGCTGTGGAATGACATGAAATGTACCTGTAAAGAATATTCTACACAGCCAGAAGAACTCAAGTAAAACTTGCATTTTATTATAACATATAAAAGTGAAATATAGTACAAAAAGAAAACAGTATTAAATTAAAGGAAAGACAAAAGATAGATAGTGGGTTGCCTCCCACCAAGCTGCCCGGGTTTAACGTCTCTAGCTAGACGCATGTTCTTCATTATCCCGGATCATAAAGGAAAGTTGACAAGGGTAGTACCGGGAATAGGAAATTGGCAATAAGTAGGACCGAACCACCTGGATCAAAACAAAGTATTATGGCAACAATTAAAGTAGGAAAAGATAAACTCCACCAAACCTGGTTTTGAAGGAGTTGGTTGGTTGCTGCAATTAATATGTATGGAAAACCGACTGAAGGTTGTATTGTATTGTTCCTCAAACTGGAGAATGTAAACATTCTCCTTCTGTTGTTTAGCCGTATGGATGCAAGATGGTAGTGGTGGTGCTTGCTCAGAGTCGAGGATATAAATTTCCTCCCCTGGAACGAAAATGAAGGTGGAAGTGGGCTTCAATGGGTGGGTTGGGTGGGCATTATTTTCTTTGGAGAAGGGCCCAGATTTTTCAATGGATGACCCTTGGTGCGAGGATCAAAGTTGGATGGCTCCTCCTCCTCAAATTTGAGGACGTATATATCCTCATCTTTTTGAAGAGGCACATAGGAAGAGCCCTGATTGAAGTCAACTTCAGAGGGAGATGGCTCCTTGAAGCTAATTGTAGCGTTCTGTTTGGATGTTCTGGGGGGGAGCGAGCATTTCCTCCTCTTATTTTTGAGGATGTAACAATCCTCATTTTCTGGATATAGCACAGAGAAGGAGGGAAAATAACGGTAATTGACTTCAGAGGGAGGAGACTCCATGAAGTTGAGGTAGAAGTTGTCCTCTGATAGCTTGTCTTCAAACTCACACAGATGGTTTGATGCCGTTTCTCAGGTTCTAACGGGGGTGGTAATATAGAGTAACTCAAATCCTCAGGTAAGTCATCCACTATATGAACCAGTTTGCTCTCCGGTTGTTGTGATGTAAGGTCTAGTGGACCTTCCATCATTTCGTTTATCGCAACTAATTGGCATAGAGCTTCAGTTGGTTCATGTCGAGGTATTCTTCCTCAGCCTGCTGCTCCACTTCATGGATCATTTCATTCTTTGGTTGTTGCTCCCTTTGAGCTAGTGTGATGGGCTGGTCCACTACGTAAATTGCATTTGCATACTCTTTTGGATTTGGATTGGTTTGTGAAGGGAATTTACCAGGAGGTCTTTGTTGAGTTAGAAGCTGTTGTATTTGGGACTGCAAGGCTATTTGGTCTTTGCGCAGGTCAGCGACCTCCTCTTGCGTGTCTCGGGATTTACCCATCATTGCCTTAAACATCTCTTGCATTTGAGACATTTCAGATTCAGGATTCGAAGGAGGTTGAGTTGGTCGACTCGAAGAAGCATCATTGCCATAAGGCTGTTGCTGATACTGCCTCTGGCCTCCTTGAAAATTGGACTGAGGTCTGTAATTTTGAGATGGTTGTAGTATATGTGGGTTTGGATATTGTCGGTGTTTGAGTAGCGAAGATTGGGTTGCATGTTACGTTGCCAAGGTTGCCTGTACCCTGAATTGTTGGTGAGATAGTTTGCTTCCTCTGCTGCTTTTAATTCTTGTAGTTGGGGGCATTGTCATAGTCATGAGGCCCACCACATTATGTACAAGATAGCTGGAGATGATTGGGACAGAGGAGCATAGCCTGGAGGGATTGTAGATGATCGGGAAATCATCGACTTAGCTTGCTGAGGGTAGGAGTTCATAGCCATCTGCTCAACCACTTTCTGCAGAGTACTTACTTTTGTTGCCTGCTGAGCATTGCTCCATGAGTTTGCTCATGGCTTTTCATCAGCAGGTCAAACTTGTTATCACTTTCCCCAATATGGTATAAACCTGGGTACCTCTCCTTGATCCACCGGAGGCCCAGTCTCTGATTTCTTCACAGAGAGATTCCATGCTATTCAGAAACTATTCTCCTGGCTTTTTCAGAATGTCAGCCCCTAACGAGGACAATACCATTGTTCTGCATGGACCGATCAAGCCTTTGTAAAACAATTGTGATACTTGTTGTTGGAGTATGAAGGTGTTGCTGAGATAGTCAACCAGATCAAACGAGTCAATCACACTTCTCAAAACAAGACAGAGTCCGTCAACCTTGAAAGATTGAATGAGTCTCTGTCCTTACCGAAAGAGCGAGAGAGTCCATCCATGTGAATTCATCAATCAGTAACGAAATTCAAGGAGCAACATCCACTAAACCATAACAGCCATCAACTATCATCCTTGGGCCAAAATTCATGCAAAATGTGAGCAAAATCTAAATCCTTGACTTTTGGTAATTCGAGGAGTCTGTCGGTCAGTTGCGAAAATTAAGGAGCAAGTACAGCAACTACATTGACTTACAACGGTCATCAACGTTCAGACTTGGACCAAAATTCTCTCAACATGGCACTAATCAGAAGACTTGGCTTCAGCTTCCGAAATATGGCTCCAGCTTCCGAAATTCAAGGAAAGAGTCATTGGTTCCTGAAATTTCGGAACTGACAGAGTCAGTCTACTACATCAGACGTGAAAGTCATAATTGAACGTTGCCAAGTCGTCCAATGGATTGGTAATTGTCCGAAAATTAAGGGCCAAGGCTTAGCAACGTTCATAAAGAAGTTAGGACCGAATTTTAAGCAACTACAACATTCAGATGGCAGAAATTTCGGAAGCAGACTCCCTCACCGGCTCCACTATATAAGAGAGTTGTCATTTCGTTTCTCATTGCAGCTTTCCAAAGAGAATCATTCAAAGCATTTGTTTAGAGAAAGCTTTGCCTATTTTAGAGAGATAAAAAGAGAGAGAGAAGTACTAGATTCGTTTGTGCATATCGATAGAGTCTTTCTAGGTAGGACCTAGTTTTCACTACACTTATCATTGAGATGATCATAGATTGTATTGGGCGAGTGAGTGAAAACCACGAAGTAGATCTCATCTACTGAGTGGGCATTATAAGTTGTTTTGTTTTGACCAGGAAATAAAATAACTTATATTGTGTATCCTGCTGAGTTCGACAGAGTCCTCCACCTTTCGAGTGTTAATCCATTTAGCTCCGCTAAGTCTATCTTACTTCACTACCTTGAGCAACTGCTTCCGCACACTTAGTTCGGCTAAGTGTTTCTACGTCTCAAGTGTTGTCACATACGAGTTTTCATCGAGTGCCTCTACATCACAGAGTGTTTCTTACATTCAAAGACCGATTGAGTCAAACCAACTCTTAGACTCCACCTTGAGTTGGTTTGAGTCAGCCACCCGATCCTACATGTGGTATCAGAGCCTTGCTTAGGCTGACAGTCAATCAACGAGAAATGGCAACCGTCGGTTGGGGTGACTTAGACTCCGACGATCGACACGGAGTCCAGCGACTTGGTATGTCTCATGGCACATGATACGACTGAGTCCATGATCCCCGACAATGAGTAACTCGTTCTCATCTTGAAACAGATCTTTATCGTATATCTCCTATGGGTTTTAAGACATTTTGCTAAAATTGTCTCGAGACAACTCTCTCAAAGCTAGTCTCACCAGTAAAATTTCCGAGTTAACTGAGGAACTCGAAATCTCAAAGGGTCTCATGTATGCTTTAAGAGACGAAGCTGAGGAACACAAGACTATCTCTTGCTCTCTTAGATTAGACTTACGAGACTCTCGGCGTCGTGTTGACTCCCTTAAAAAGGAGCTCAACAAAACCAAGAGTCCTACTGAATCCAACCAAAGGGAACAGGAAGAGTCACTCACTGAGATTGACTCTCTCAAACATGACCTCATTGTTTTCGCTGACAAGTGTTGTTCTTTGCAGAATGAGTAAATAGTTCAGAATCTCAAGTTATCTCTCTAACCTCTTCTGTTGAGCAACTCTCTCGAAAATGAAAGAAAAGGAACATGCACTCTCTCTCAAACCAGTCAATTTCATCAAACAGGTCACTCCATCAGAATTGCCCGAGTGGGCCAACTCCAAGATCAAGGAAGTTAGTCAAGATCGTGATAATCTTCGAAAGGAAGTTGAAAAACTCTCCCAAGAGATAGTCAATATACGATCTGGAGTTGGATCCACTCAATCAAAGCCCAAGTGGCATAAAGGTAAATTCGATATCCTAAAAATGTCCAAATCCAACAACAAACCCAAGCGCCAACAACAAAAAGAAAATTTTGATTCTTGGTGGAAAGGACAACAAAAATACGTCAATCTTCCTCCCACTAAGATTTGTGGTTATTGCGGGAGTCTTGGACATCGAGATAGTGCCTGTGAAAAGCTTCACAAGGATGTGTCATTTAATATCAAGCGACTCAATCTTATCCTTGAGGCACGAGAAAAGCTGAAAAAATCTGGTTCAAAAAGGGGACCCAAGTATATTTGGGTTCCCAAAAGTACCAAGTGATTTTTTTTGCAGGTGGAAGCGAGCGTGGAGATGGACTATGTGTACTTGGACAGAGGGTGCTCCACAACTGGAAATCCCGACAAATTCAGCTCGCTTTCATCCTACAAAGGAGGTAAGGTCACCTTTGGAAACAACAACCAAGGTGAAATCGTGGGAGTTGGCACCATAGGTAACCCCTCCAAGTTTAAGGTAGATGGAGTCCATCTGGTCACTGGACTTCAACCTAGTCTGTTAAGCATTTTTCAAATTTGTGAAAGATTCAATTTAGTACTTCTCTCATATGTCGTTTGCAAAGTTTTTGATGAACGTACAGGATCTCTAGAGCCACAGGACGTAAAGAAGGTAATATGTACAAGAAATGTCTAAATGCCATCAATTCGGACGACCAAGTCTGTCTATGTGCTCGCTTTCAAGCAGCACCCAATCAGTCTTATCTCAAGGTGGTCAAGCGAATCTTTCGATACTTAAAAGGAACCAGTCAACTTCATCTATGGTACCTTCGTTCCCCTATATTACTTTATCTGGTTTTAGTGATTTTGACTGGATAGATTCTCTCCATGATCGAAAGAGTACATCTAGCAATGCAAAATTCCTTTGTCTATGCTTAGACTCTTGGTCCTCTACAAAGCAAAATTTTGCTGAGATCAAATTGGTATTTTCTGTGATAATAATTGTGCATTTAAAATCTCTGGAAACACATTGAAGAACCAAAACATTGAAATACGTTTCCATTTCTCGAAGGACTGTGTTGAGAAAAAGGTAATTCAACTTGACTTTGTTCCAATAGAGGATCAGCTAGCAGATATCTTTGCCAAGCCTCTTCCTACCACCTGATTCGAGGCACTCCGTTCAGCACTCAGAATGACTCAATCAATGGAAGACGGTAATCTCTCTTATCCCTTGGTTGTAATAATTAGTAGGTGTTGTTTGCATACTGTTTGAGTCAATCCGTGTTCTCATATCGATAGACTGTGTCTGTTCTTTGTATCCCTTAGCGATTTTCATTTAAAAAAAAAGAAGAAGAAGGGAGAGGACAAAGGCAAGGTACTCCGCTAACTTGTTTCTCCTGAACCAAAACGGACCTCGTCCACTCGGTTATTAAGCCTTTAAGGGTGCTTTATCACCTAACTTCCTAAGGATGCGAAACCTGGGAAAGTTGGCCCAAAGCTGTTACATGGGTGGAGAGAAAAGTCTGGGGGATGGAGACAGTCCCTGTGTGCTTAAACTTGTTAAATATCTATGCATTGCAAATATAGAGCTATAAAGTCTTCAAAAATACAATGCAATGCAACAGGGATCATTACAAGTTATGAGTATGTGGCAATGAAAGGTATTGTGGAATATGACAATACTTCTTGCCCCTTGTCGTCCATGAGTATGTTTGCGTTATGGATACAGTCTATTTGTTTTTTAATGTACGGATTGACTTAGACTCTGTTGCAAACTTCTCTTACTGATGACAGCAAAAAGGGGGAAGTAGTGAATCCCGTCTCTCACGAACGAGGCACTCTAGCTATGTTCTGGATTGACTCTGTCTCTGTGTGACTAGGTCTTAGGTGAAGTTTGGATATTCTGTTTCGTTTTTACTCTGTTGGTACTAGATCATGTTGGTTGCAGTTTTCTTAACTTAGTCATATATTCCCTTTTCCAATCTCTCTTAGTAGGTTGTGGTTTGCCAAATTGTACTCATCGATTCAGGGGGAACTCTAACAAGAGTTACTCAATCTATGCTGTGATTAAGGGGGAACTTGGACAGGGTCGGTTCCCCAAAATACTTTTTTCCCTTGTCTTGTTTTGCAGATTGACTCATTCGGGATTCACAAAAAGAGTTTTGCTATCATCAGCAACAAGGGGGAAACTGTTGGAGTATGAAGGTGTTGCTGAGATAGTCAACCAGATCAAACGAGTCAATCACACTTCTCAAAACAAGACAGAGTCTATCAACCTTGAAAGATCGAATGAGTCTCTGTCCTTACCGAAAGAGCGAGAGAGTCCATCCATGTGAATTCATCAATCAGTAACGAAATTCAAGGAGCAACGTCCACTAAACCATAACAGTCATCAACTATCATCCTTGGGCCGAAATTCATGCAAAATGTGAGCAAAATCCAAAGCCTTGACTTTCTGGTAATTCGAGGAGTCTGTCAGTCAGTTGCGAAAATTAAGGAGCAAGTACAGCAACTACATTGACTTACAACGGTCATCAACGTTCAGACTTGGACCAAAATTCTCTCAACATGGCACTAATCAGAAGACTTGGCTTCAGCTTCCGAAATATGGCTCCAGCTTCCGAAATTCAAGGAAAGAGTCATTGGTTCCTGAAATTTCGGAACTGACAGAGTCAGTCTACTACATCAAACGTGAAAGTCATAATTGAACGTTGCCAAGTCGTCCAATGGATTGGTAATTGTCCGAAAATTAAGGGCCAAGGCTTAGTAACGTTCATAAAGAAGTTAGGACCGAATTTTAAGCAACTACAACGTTCAGATGGCAGAAATTTCGGAAGCAGACTCCCTCACCGGCTCCACTATATAAGAGAGTTGTCATTTCGTTTCTCATCGCAGCTTTCCAAAAAGAATCATTCAGAGCATTTGTTTAGAGAAAGCTTTGCCTATTTTAGAGAGAGAAAAAGAGAGAGAGAAGTACTAGATTCGTTTGTGCATATCGATAGAGTCTTTCTAGGTAGAACCTAGTTTTCACTACACTTATCATTGAGCTGATCAGAGATTGTATTGGGTGAGTGAGTGAAAACCACGAAGTAGATCTCATCTACTGAGTGGGCATTATAAGTTGTTTTGTTTTGACCAGAAAATAAAATAACTTATATTGTGTATCCTGCTGAGTTCGACAGAGTCCTTGCACCTTTCGAGTGTTAATCCATTTAGCTCCGCCAAGTCTATCTTACTTTACTACCTTGAGCAACTGCTTCCGCGCACTTAGTTCGACTAAGTGTTTCTACGTCTCAAGTGTTCTCACATACGAAGTTCGATTGAGTGCCTCTACATCACAGAGTGTTTCTTACATTCAAAGACCGATTGAGTCAAACCAACTCTTAGACTCACACCTTGAGTTGGTTTGAGTCAGCCACCCGATCCTACAATTTTTTTATTCCTCCAATAGATTTTTGACATGTGTCCTGAAGCCACACTAATAAGGTAGCCCCGGTATAACACAAGTTGCTGAGTGATATATAATAGCTCCCTAAGATTGTAACTATTACCTACATATTTTTATTGAATTTGCTTAACTTTATATTGGATTCACTTCAAATTTAACTAAAGTAACCTTAATTTGTACATGCATTTATGATTGAAGTTTTCTAAGCTATTTATTTAAATTTGTTTTTTGATTTAACTAAATACGTAGATACAATGTTATTGTCACCTTAATGTCATGTGTGTTGTGCAAAATAGAAACAAATATATTCTACAAACTATGGGTGGTGAACCTAGTCGTTGTAGTCCAACAAGGTCATATTTAAAGGAACTTGATAACTATCTAACTAATCATAAGTTTAGTAAAAGTGCATAAATTCTACAAAAGTGCACAAATGTAAATTGTTGGGTTTTGAGGGTTTTGGTTTGATAAACATAAAATAAAGAAAAACAGTAAAACTAAACTAACTATCTAAGATAGATGCACCTTGGGATAATGGGAATCACCTAAATCACCCAACATACTTATAAACATACCTCACTTTATAGTTGTGTATTAAAGCTAATATAAAGATTTCCCAAGTATTGGACCAATCAAATCTTACCTAATTAATCACACCTCCTAATTCAAAGGAGGTTAAAGTCATTAGATAGCTTAATCACAAGCCCTTAACAATAGCCCTAAGGTTTTACTCCCTAATTCCATAGAGTGCAAAAGCCAGGGTTTATCCCTTCCTTGGTCACAACCCCTATCTCAAAACCTAATGCTGATAAGAGTCACCACAAATGCAATAGATTATCAAAATAAAGCATTAATTGAACATTGAAGAGGATAAAACAACTACAATACATGAAGTAAGTCTACAAGCAACATTTGAGCATTTTAGGGTTAAACCCCATCCTAGGGTACATTAGAGTCTACTCAAACATTACAGAGTAAAAAAGGGAGAAAGAGTAAGAAATATCCATTAAAGGAGCTTGCGAGCTTCAACGAAGGTGGAATCTTCCTCCTTTTCATCTCTTTTTCTTCTTCTCCCCTTTTATACTCCTATTTTCTATTGTCTTTTCGTCTCTTTTGTGGCGTGAGAGGTGGAATTGTGGGTTGGAAGATAGTGAAAAGAGTCTGCCAAAATTTAACTTCTAAAAATGCACATCTGAGCAAATTTTGGTCCGACCGACCCACATGGGGCGGTCCCGTGGGTCGGTCGCCTCTGGGAGAAGACATCACTTGCGCAATTTTTAATCCGACCAACCCACCTGGGGTGGTTTCTTGGGTTGGTCGATTCTAGTAGGTGCAAGGATGAGTCCTACCGAGCCATGTGGGCTGCCTAGGTCAATAAATTCTAGTAGGCGCAAGGATGAGTCCGACTAACCCATGTGGGTTACCTGGGTCAGTTAATTCTAGTAGGTGCAAGGATAAGTCCAAACGACCCACATGAGGCAGTCTCCTGGGTCGGTTCATTACAGTAGGTGTGAGGATGAGTCTAACCGACCCGCATGGGGTGGTCGCCTGGGTTGGTCAGCTCCATAATTTCCTCATTTGTGCCAAAATCTCTCTGAAATGTCACGTTGATCTTGACCTACTTCCTAAGGCATTAAATCTTGGCCACACCATCTCTTTTCTTCTTTAAAGCATGTTTGAATGAGCTTTCACCTAATATAATATGCAAAATGTGTAAGTTCAATAATATTAAGGAAATACTCTATAACGTGGTGAAATATGTCATAAGCCAAATAGAATGAAGGTGAATAAGGACCCTATAATTACATTATTTCACCACTTATCAACTCCCCTACACTTATCCTTTTGCTTGTCCTCAAGCAAAACTAGGATCCCACAAGAAAGAGGAATATTCAAAGCAAGCAAGTGCTCAAATGAATTCTTGAATTGTAGTGAGCAAAAAGGGAGGAAAGACTCATGAGGAGTGCAAACCAACCTAATCATGGTGACATGGGGTGTGCTTAGGGCAAATAAAAATATAGAGTTTCGGGGTATGATCTAGAGTGCTTTGAAGTTCTTAAAAGATTAGGGAACTTGGAGAACTTTTACCATGACCAACTTATCTCAAGAAAAGGCATTGAGGATGAAACAAAAGGGAAAAAAACATTTTGTATTTTTTTCACTTTTGCAACAAGAGGTGAAGAGAAGACAGTTAGGCATTTTGCCTTTGCATTCAAGAACACTCATCTCTCATTTTGTTGGTTACTGATGGTGTCTCTCTAGTCCATTTCAAAATTTTTACAAGGAAAAACCCTCTAGCAATCCCTAGATGAGAAGATAGAAAAAACCCTAAGCAATAAAAAGTCACCACGAATAAGGTCATATAGTTACATCGCATACTCAATGCTCCTTAATAGAGAGTTTTTGAAAAAAATTGATGAAAATTTCCAAGATTTCATTGGAAAACTTGCTTCCTATAAATGTAACTCCTAAGTGAAAGAAAACAGAAAAGTGTTTGGAATTGAGAAGTGCACAAAAAGAAAAGATCACTTCCCCCACACTTAAATAAGACAATGTCCTCATTGTTCAAAGACTAGCTCGGGGAGAAACAAAATACATTTTTGTAGCACGAAGCATAGAGATAGAGTAAACTAAGTATGCGTTTATTTGTATGAAAGAAAAAAGATAAAAAAACTAGTACTCACCTGATAAGGTTCGGATTGTAGACGGTTTTCTTCTACACTAGCGAGTGTCCAGGGGTCATTGAGGCGTTGCCTTTTATAATGACCCCAAACATGGTCTAAACGACGGGGCCGTCATACGCCGCGTGCTATACTACCTAAGCCATGCAAGGCTCTAATCCGAACAAACAATAATAACCAAAAGGAAGCCCTTGTATAAATACCAAATGTTTACAAAGTATCCAAAACATAATCATAAAGCATATGCCCGAAGGCTACAAGCATCAAAGCTCAATCAAATACAATGTCAAAGGTAAAGTCAAATACAATGTCAAAGGTAAAGTCAAAAGTCTCATAATCCAAAATGAAAATACAAAGTAAAAGCTAAACTCCGAGGGCTCATGATCTCCAGCAATGATCAATCTACAATGATAATATGTTTGTGGAAAGGGGTGAGCAACCACAACTCAGTAAGCAGCGACCGTCATCAATGAGGTCGCTCAAAATAGTTGAAATCAGAAGTGGAGACAGAAGTGAATAACATAATAACAGTTCTCAAATCAGACAAAAGAGAGCAGATTCGATATTGAAATGGAACACACAGGTTCCCGGTTCAGAACACTCAGAGGTTACAAACAGAAGATGGACACTAGCACAATGCATACACTCAGAAAGGGTCGGAGACCCATAGATCTAAAAGATCTCTCGGAAACGCAGAAATGATCCAAAGTGGGCCAAAGGGTTCGTCAACCCCACAGAACAGAAAGGGAATGACCCACACTCAGAACGACGTCTACATGGTATACCATGGAACAACTCGACTCAGCCATTCACGGCTCAGAAGCAATGTCTAGGTCCTAAAACAGAAAGGTTGCAAAACAGATGCAAACTTGCATTAAAATGCTCAAAACATAGGTGAATCAATAGTACAGACTTCGGGGAATACAACCCCGCAAACAGCTCGCAAAACGGAGCGAGAACGAACAATTTAGGCAAAAACAGAGGGGTGTCCGGACATGCGTCTAAACTTGCTATCCGGACACAGTTTGAAACCAAAACTGTGAGACGTCCGGACTTGCGTCCGACCTTGCAAGTCCAGACGGAGTTCGAAAATGAAAACGCGGGAGTAACAGATACGCTGTCTGGACTTACGTCCTACCTTGCAAGTCCGGACAAGTTTTTCGGAAAAAGGACGGGGTGAAGTCTGAACTTGTGTCCGACCTTGTGAAGTTAGGACACAAGTCGAGAGCAAAATCAGAAACTTGGTGAGGCGTCCGGACTTGTGTCCGGGCTTACAAGTCCGGATGCAATCCGAAAATGCAATCCAGAATCATCCTCGCGTTCACTGTCCGGACGCGTTGAAAAACTCAGAAAACCTGTGGCGCCAGACGACCTGTCTGGACAGACGTCCAGACGTCGCAAAAACTGCAGTTCCAGAATCGACAGAGAGCATACAAAACAACATAAAATCAATACCCAATTCAACAGGAGTTCCAGAATTCAGAAAGCAATTTACCGTGGGGGTTGGCAAAGCCAAAAAGTAACCAAAACATCACCGAATCACAAGTAAAAGCATCCATAAATCAAAATTTAAACCACACAAATGAGTTCTCCCCACGGGTGAACTTCCACACCGAATCGAGTAACCACCTACCTCGATTAACAACATAATTCTATAATATGAAGCAGTCAACAGCAACCCCGAATAATCCACCTGTAACACCCCTACTCAAGTCGGCTCCTAATCATCGTACTTAACATAGTAATCGCAGCGGTAATCTAAAACAATCGAACTACTAGTGTCACCGTTCTCACTCACCCATACGAGTAATGACACACTTACTGATATATTCATGATACGAAACAATTTCCCACAGTGACAACAAGAGATAGACTTAACTTCCCATTCCAACATAAAATACAACCCTAGTGAGCATTCTAAGTATTCCAGTCCTATACACGTTTCTATGTTCGTATCGAAATACGACAGTACAAATCTAAACAACTGTAACTAACTACCCAGCGCGTCCCGCTCTCTACCGACACCAGAAGTTGAATACCTGCAAAATGTTTGTTTGTGGTATGGAATCAGCCCCTACTGAGTATGCTACTACATGACTATCATGCCCCCTCTGACCCCCAGTTAATTGGTCGAGAGCATGCAGTTCATTTTCATGCATGTAGTTTAATATAAAACTGTAGAGCAATAAATATATTGCAGTAAACTCAAATAGCAAACAAGCCCCCGGCTTCACATATCACACCACAATAAACCAACTGAAAGGCGTCACAACGCATATATGAGTACAAAGACTCCACTCAACCAAACACTTAATAATTCACATTCGAGTACAATTCACATTCGAGTACAACGACTCGACTCGACCAAATACAGAGTAATCCACACACGAGTACAGCGACTCGACTCAACCAATTCACAAAAATACATATGAGTACAGCGACTCAATTAAACCATCCACAACATACATATGAGTATAGTGACTTATTTCAACCAATCAATCCACAATAATTCACATACATCACATAACCACTTAGCATAACCGATAAACAACAAGGCGAAACAACGAGGATTATAAACAAGTATAGATTCCCGTCTTTGGCATACAAGCCCAAATAATGTTTGCCTACTGTACGAGCTAATATAGCTGTTCGTAATTGTTCAGTCATACCAAATGACAACGTCTCGTTAAGACGACGTCTCTCTAAGTTACCCATCTCTTATGGCGGGTCACCCACGGCAGTAGCTACTCCAGCGGTAGAGTCTCCGATCGATGAGCCATCTGTAGTCCGTTGGAATTTATCTTGATACTTACATATAACCACATGGCATCCTAGTATCGTTAATTGATCACAATTCACACCAAGAGCCACATCCTCTTGTTTAACTCATCTATATCATCGCATCGCATTACCATTTTCTTAACACAGTAGACTTAGGTCGTTAGTCCAATCCAGAGTATGTCGACTCGGGATCCAATGTTAGATACGAGAGCTGCGTTAAAAAGGCCAATGCTCCGTATACAAGTCTCGGATAATATATATATATATATCTTATTATCCTAATGCTACAACGTTTTTCTTACGTTCCTTATATTACACATATAAGATAGCACCATAGCCGCTAGTTCGTTTTATAAATATGTTCATATATACGAACGGTACTGTTATCGCACAACAGTAATAATAATAAGCAGCGTTAATACACAAGTCACGCATATTAGTTCACACAAGCAGACATTCAATCTTAACATGGATTTTCACACAATGTCTGAACTGAGGAAATCCTCATAGACAATCAAGCCACATAATAACATACCGTGCACCGGATTATAGAACCGTGGAGTATGAATCAGCTAAATCCTCTGGTGATCCTCGAGACGCCTCTAACAATCTAATAATATGTATCACACTACATATTAGCATCTCGTACAACAATATTAATCTACGGTACCCCGTACCGTCTCTAATCCATTTCCGTTCATTCCCCGTTATCCACTAATAACGTCTCTCGGGTTTTCGGTTTAATCCGGGATTAGTTTTACGTAAACGTTATAGTACATGCATAGTTACGTCATACTATATTAATATACTTAAACTTATACGTTCATTATCGTATGTATATTATAATACACTTGTATATTATATAGTTTTGAAACTATATTGCATGTATAATCTTTATCATATATTATACATCCCACCTTAGTATTTATTTCTCTAAGGTTAGTTTATCCAAGTGCAAAATGTGGTATATTTCACATTTAAAATACTTTGAAATATATAAATCCTTATTATTTCATGTACACATTTAACATTAGAATTTCCTTAACTAATGTTATAATTCTTTTCTCCTTATCTTATATCATCCCACTTATAATATTATATGGTTATAGAACTATATTATATTTCTCACTCCATAACATATATATATTTATATATATGTATTATGGGACCATTTATTATATGGAAGTTTCTAATAATATATTCATTCATCCTCAATGAATATTTCTCATATTATAAATGTCACAATCCTTATAACATTATAAACCATATTATAAATTTTCATTCCAAAATACTCATTATTACCGAACAACACTTATGTTCTCTATTATTTACAAAACCACCACATTATCCATATAATGTTAGATCATTTATAACCTATAGTTATAACATGATATAATTTACCAAACATCACCTATTGTTGTCGATTTTAGTCAATATTACCTATTCTTCCAAAAATTATATAATAACCCCAAATGTTATTAAATTGTTACACTTATAACATATCTCTTATTTTATAACATTTAAACCTTAATATAATTATAACCTATGGTTATAAACCTCCTAAATAACCGAACTAAATTAATTTCCACCCTCTTAATTCTCTATATTTGCCAAATGCCCCCATTTTATAGTATATAATTTCTAATGTCATTAAAAATATATATTATACACATATCTTATTAAAACCTCTTATATTATTCTAAAAATCACCAAACTATACCAAAAGGTTATAAATATCATTCCTAACCATATACTTTCGGTTATTTACATTTTTCACCCCAAATATTTATCCAAAATGTAACAATGATATAAAAACTATATATTATACATATATAGTTCATTATAACCCCAAATTCCACCAAATAAATTCCTAAAAATTCCTAATAACTCATAGGTGTATAAAATACCATTTTATACCCAAAACTTTCGGTAATCTCATATATACCCCATATGCTATGTAAATTTTACAATTTACTATATAGTTTAGTATAAATTGATAATTAACTTAATAAATCATCAAATCTGGTCAAAGTCTTCTACTTGGTCAATGTTTGACTTCCAAACATCACTTTGACCCCACTTTCTCGGTAATTACAGGAATTACCCAAAACTTTCCAATATTAACAATTTCACCCTAAAACTTTATGAAATCTTATAATTTTTATTTAAGTTCATTTTAAATCCTAATTTTCGGCTATATTCACCTACAACCCTCTAATTTTTGTTTATTTATGGCTTTGACCCCAAACTTAATAGTAAGTACATAAATTAAATTAAATAAGCTTTTAAACTTAAATAAAATGGCCTAATGACATGGCCTTATTACAACCTTGCTTTATAACATAAAATTACATTTAAATGTTACCAAAACATTGTAAACTCTCAGCCCTCACAAAATTCTTCATTAATTACCAAACTTCCACATAATGTCTTAAATTTGACAATTATGCTAATTAATCACTTAATTAATTTATCCAGGGTTTCTATAACATTTCCTAGTCATTTTTGAAACTAAAATGACTATTATAAACTGTCCACTCATGACACACATATAATATAAGCTCCAAAGCATATAATATATGATTAAGAATGTTATACCTTGATTTATAAGCTCCTTAAGGCATTGTTTGGCCACGACAGCTTAGGGAATATTTTCCACAGCTTGTTAAACATGTTTTGAACAAAAATTTAAGATATAGTCAAGTTCCAAACTTGAACTAACCATAAGGATAATCATAAGTCATTAAAACTTAGATTTTTACCTCAAATTCTTAAGGCTTTCACAAGCTGTTCTTGCCTCTATTTTCCAACAGAAATAAGGCGTCAAAACAATCTTTAAACCAGGCTATATAATCGCCAATGATCAGGATGGAAGAAGGCTAGGTTTTACCTTGTTTAAAATGCTAAAAATGGTGTTGCTGGCATGGATTTGGCTAGGAATTGATTCTCTTGATATACAAACTGAACCAACATGTAAAAAAGAGAAAAATAAGCCAAAGAAACTAAGGTTTACAACTGGAAATAAAGAGGACAATGGTTTAGGTGCTTAAAGCACATTTTTACCTTAATTAGGTCTTAAGCTTGCTTCCCCTTGAATATTGAGTTTCAGCCGAGATTCCCCCTTCCCTTTGAACACCAGATTGTTCTAGATGAGTGGATGGAAGTGGTTGTAAGTTAGCTTAATGGAAAGAGGAAGAAAAGATGAAGAGAATGACATATAACATGTTTTGAATGTTTACCTTATGCCATGGGAGTTTCTCTTTGAATTTGGATTCTTCCTAGCTCAAAAATGAAGGAATGGATGGTCTGGTTACTGAACCCACGTTTGGAATGGGGTGGGAGGAAAGAGAAAGAGTAAAATAAGCTTATAAGGTAAGATTATCTTACTTTAGGTAATAGTCACTTATGACTCATCCTTAGATATTTTGGGGCTAGATAATGGATAAGGAGGGAGCCTTAAACAGGTGGTAATGGGTGGTCAAATTCAAGGGCATTGGCTTGACCATTGACTAGATTAAGAAAATAAGTGTTATAAAAGTACTATTCACAAACCAATGCACATATTTCTGTTTTTTTTTTAAATTCTTTGAATTAGACCTTATAATGTGGTACATTATAGTACATTAATATAACAAGGTGTAATACATCCCCTAACACCACTCAAAACCCACTTAGAAAGTTAATTTTTCTAAAAAACGTGCTTTAAGGAGTTTTAAAGCACAATTTGTGTTTGAACATGTTTTTGAGCTTGGTTTCCTTTGAAAATGGTTTTATTGTGCTCATTACATAATTATAATACTTAGGAATCCACTTTGGATCCTAATTGAGGTCATACAATCTCTATGGTTTCTTAAAGCACATCTTGGGCTTTACCGATCTTAAGGCATGTTTTTGCCTTGTTGAGATCTTATATTGTTCCCCAATGGTATTGAGATGATTATTAGTCTTCTTAGATCATTAATAGATCATTTAATTAAGTTTTTGAAGTTAGGGGTATTTCAATCTACCCCCCCTTAAAAAGGCTTCGTCCCGAAGTCCTTATTCATATTCCGTTCTCCTAAGGAATCCAGTTCCACTAGGTAACCACAGACAATCCATCGCTAGGGGGTACATCCCACTAGGTTCAAACCTACTCTATACGTATCATAATTGATACATCACTAATATCATTCCACATAGCCAAGAATCATGGCACAATTTCATTCATAACACAGCACTAAACAAGGTGCTTAATCAATCATGCGTAGCACTAGACGAGGTGATCAACTATAACTTTAATCATGCACAACACTAGACAAGGTGCTCAACCAACAAGAAGTACTCAAAGGTGTTTCGCAAGGGATGCCACACATCCTTATCTATATGCTAGTATCTCGCGAGGATAGCTGCACATCACTTCGCGTGTATGTGTGTGCATATATTTAATGATGGAAAATCACGGGGAAGCAGTCTTAAAGACTAGGACTTGACGGTCCCCAACCCTATGCTAACCAACGTCACTACCCGCGGACACACCGGTTTAATAACAAAGGGCACTGCAGTCCACGGCTCCTCCGGTAGTATCACCTAATTTCTTTAATCACCCGTAGACACACCGGTCTAACGACACAGAACACTGCGGTCCATGACTCTTTGGGTGATGTCACTCGCAGACACACCGGTCTAATGACGAAGAACTCTTCGGTCCACGGCTCTTTGAGTGACACCCTAAATCTCAATTTCTATTCATATCTGTGTCCACTTGTAGGAAGTTTCGAGAGTCATCCAACCCCGACGTGGTCAACGTCAGTGTTGAACTATCTCTCACCCCAATTTGTGTTCGGTTCCCTTGATCGGACCAGGATCAAGTTCGACTTCCACATCAATTTCAATCAATTAATTATTTACTCATTTCTAATCTTATTTCCTCTTGATATTTGCCACCTTGTGTTCAATAGGTACACAAGTCAACTAGTGTAATAAATCTAGTCATCGGCATATATGATCGTACATCCTAACCATGAACCAAGTTCTCTTGACTTACAATTATTCATACAACTCCTAGAGGATTTACTTCCACTAGGTTACACATCGGTCTCATGCCGATTCACTCATCGCATAACAATATTCAGTTTCATACCAAGTCACAAATCACATAGTACGGAGCTTTCTACCCCTTCTATCTGAATCTCCCATCAGAGCTACAAGATAGTCCTACTTGAATTCTCACTTCAGAGCTAACAAGCTAGGCGTTATGTGACTAATGTTCGCAATGTTTGCGTGATAATCGGAACTAGGGTATGAACACTCTTATCTGTTCTCCCTTTCCTATTCACCATAACTTAATGCAAACTATATATATATGTTCATACATATAATACATCACAATATTACATCAAGTAATATAATACGATCATAATACTTGTACTCTACGTACAATAATAGTTTACAGCATGTGTACCATACGCTACGTACGGTATATTTTAAGCGCTCAAAATCGCTCTACCCCCCTTAAAAGGGATTACGCCCACGTAATCTACGAATATATCATCTTGAAGTAATAAGTTCAAGATGTTCCACTCATGTGGAATATTCGTGCACTAATGTGCTACGTATTACATTACCCCTTTTCTCTAGGGTCGGGCTCTAGCCACTCTGGCTATACTACCTATCTTGGTTAGGAGTATGTATATTCATGTATGGTTTGATCGGGAGATGTAAACACATCATTTGTTTTCCCAAACCTGTTAGGTATGTCAAACCTAAGCAATATGGGTCCACTCGCTCCGCAAGCAGTATGCCCAACTACTTTAGGGTTAGTTTACCCTTTTAAGTAGCAGTGTCATGCCGGTTTCAACTCCACGTGACAGTGTTTTCTACACGGTCTTCCATAATCATGGCAATGGAGGAAAAATTATGTCAATGCGTGGTGTCGTTATCACACACACTAATTATTTCGACTAGCTCTTTATTCAGCCTCTCTAAACTCTACACATGCTCATGGTATATTCCCAGAGTTCATGCTACCCTACTGAACTAACCTTCGGTGTAAGGGTTATCGAGCTATGCTCTAGCACCTAGTGCTCGCAGTAGTTGTCTCTAAAATCTCAAGACGAGTCTGATATGCGCAACTAACTGGCGCCTCCCGACTCCAAGTTATTTCTCTCCGGGATGAGTTCGTTCATTAGGTACCTTGTAGGTCCTTTTTTATTAGTGTGAACTCGTATCCCTCGTGTGCTGGTATTTTACTACACACATATGGTTCATCCCTACTCTCAATTAGGGGAATCCATTGGTTTATCTGATCTTCCTCGTTCTGCTTCTCACCAACATAGTTTGGTTAATAGTCGTTTATAATGGTCGCCTTGTTGCGCACCATGTACCAGTCGATTAGACGGTTATCTGCTATTGCGGTTTGCATGGAGTACTTAATCTCCAGCTTAGAGTATCTCCTATAATGCTAGCCTTTGCCCTTCGTCTATTGAAACAATACATCACGACTATGGGTTTTAACTTGGCATACGTTTTCTGTTCAAACCCTAATTGGTACTAATACTAACTAATTTTATGCTTGAGATGTGGTATATATTACCCAATGCAATCATCGCCGCGCCCTCAGCGCATCATGTAACTCTCTTGTGCCCCCTTCCTGTGTAGCATCTATAACATTACAAAGGTTTCTCTCAAAGTGCTTAACATCGTGCTATCATGATTAACTCTCCCAACCTCATAAGGTACCATAAATCATCTTCTCATTATGGGTTCTCCTTGCCTTTATCATTAAATCGGCCTTTGGCTTCCTCGTTTACGAAAATCTCTGAAACTTGTGTTCTAACTTCTCCTCTATGGAGTTACGACCTTCTGTCGTTTTACTATCCAACTATTCTTGATTTCTCCAGCCTTGTTGGTTAGACTGAGATCTCTCTCGTCAATTCATGGTTTACCTAGTTAGGATTCTAATCTTTGACTTAAACACAGAGTTGATTACCTCCTGGGTTCTTACACTATTTGTTTACATACATGGGGTACCATACTGATACATTACTACCTACCCAACTAACTTAAGGTAAGTTTCATCAGGCCAACAAGCTCCTAGGAGTGTGGTCGTCCCATGTCTCATTTAGTGCACTCATAGTGTTCGTACCCGGTGGTTATCACACTCTTAGTCCCGGTAATTTATATTGGAGTAACTAGGTTGCCAGTTCTTAACCTTTAGTGTTAGAATGGCCCTAAAGGGTTCTCTGGGTTCTATGGGTTCCTTTCTCAATATGTATATTCATTACCTTCTCTAAGATAGGTGTTTGCGACCTAGCGCCCTAATATTGGGTTTTACAAGCTCGTTATCTGGTATCTATGAGTGGGGATTAGTATTTGTTTACTATCTCATTCCCGTACACTCCTAGGCTATTGACACCGTTTAGATATGGGTTTTCAGTTCTCGAACTCCCCCCTATTAATTGGGTTACACCCTCTGGTGTAATCTGGGCTCCACGATAGGGTTGACACATCGTGTTTTCCCCGTCTTATGGTAGTCCCTCTTTATGGTATGATATTAATCAGTGTTTGTGATTTATCACCTTCGCTTTCCTAGGTTAGGGTCATTATGGTGGTACTAAAGATATCCTTCCGTAGGCCTATACCATACGGTATTTAGGCTCAGTGCCTATTCTGATAGCTTAATAATTATTGGTCTCTGTATTTAATTTAATCCTAGTTGGTTCTAATACTTCCTCCCAAGGTTTACAATTGGGTACTCACAAACTTAGTGGGTTATGCTGATCATCGCTGTTCGTTGCGTCGTCCTAACTCTTATTCAATTCGTGTCACTTCCATCCTCTTCTAGGTCACGATATCTTCCGTCCTCAGGTAAGTTCATTGTTCAATTAATATCGACTGCCCTCCGTACGGGAGTCTAGCAGCATAATGGACTCACAACACCCCCGGTGTGTGCGGTGCGGGCATAACATCGGCCCCTTCATTGCACGTTCGCATCTACCTATTCTTCTCTTATAATGCAAAAATAGTTTTCCATAAAGGCACTTGTCTATTATTTTCCACTCAGTTGGATGGGTTTTAATTAAAATCTTGGCTTGTATAGTTCACTTCTTGCCCTTTGGCAATGTTCAATGGTAGTGGTTTAACCACAAGTGTCACGCACTCCCTAAGTATGGTTGTGCTGGTCCTGAAGACCTGACACTCCCCACCGGTATTACTTGACGTTTAATGTCCGTACCGACACTGGGGTTAGGCTCATAGGCACTAATTACAGTTGTTTTCATTAACTCCTCCTCACACTCTACTAAATGGTGTATTCATTTTAGGTTTTAATGGTCAGACCGGCTAGGTCTTTCCGAGGTTTTATCGACCTCCAACCCAAGGGTTTCGTAACCCCGCCTTTAAAAAGGCTGTGTCCTTTCTTCATTGCATTACGGACTCACACTGAAATTTAGTGTTTATTGGTAACCACCCGGAGTACTCGGTCCTTTGGGGATAGTTTACCGTCACTGCACTTGCTGTAGCAAGTGCGCAAGGCAGGTTGAAATTTAGTACTTTGGTTAGTATAGCACTTGCTGTGGCAAGTGCGCCATGTAGACTGAGCCACCGGTACGGTGCGTGTTAGTTGCAGTGCTATTCCCTAATCGGGTTTCCATTCATGTTGAGGAGCTCCTTGTTCAGATTAATACAGTCTCATTCCCGCACTCGTTCCCACAAGTTTACTGTGGTAGTAAGGTCTTACATCCCTTTCGAGACATTGCATGGTAGCAACTTAGCGAGTTCTTATTTCTACAGCTCTCATGATCTCTCCACATGCACGTCGGGCCATCTTGAACCTTCAGTGTTGCATGGGTTCAGAGTCACTCGCTTCGGGTGAGACTTCGATAAGGTCATCAATTCCGTCTGTTACATATCTCATAAATTAATCTTGATTCGTTGTTCCACCTTCTTTCCCCCAGGCGCACTTACCAACGCTTTTCCTGGATGTAGGACAGGGTTGCTTTTCTTACTGCAAGCTGACCTCATTGGTCCTACGGGTATTATCTCCTTAACTTCAGTTTCATATTCAACTCATACTTGGTATGGTAGACACTACGTCATTACCAGGACCCCCGGTCCTAAACAATTCATCACAACACAAGTTCTTATTTTCTACAATTATCATAATTCTCATAGCGACCACATCGGGTCTTCCCGATCCGGAGGAATAATCCTTCTCGTGGTGCTTCTCATTTCATTGCCTCACTAGGAAGTACTCAAGGTACGGGCTACGGCGGGTGGGATACTATTGCAAATTCCCGGGATGCTCTCCCATCAAGTGCGAGCGGTTCCTACCGTCTTCGCGTTACTTGGGGTTGCTGGACCTTCACCACCTTCCGCTGCACCTCGTCCTTCCTTAGTACACTTACCCGGACCTCTCCCTGATGTATGTCAAGAGGACGGGTTAGACCCTTACTCGGTCTCATACCGCAGTCTCAGTCGTTTAATATTGAAGTGCCTCTACGGCTATTTGTTGGGAAAATTACAAACATAGTAATTAAACCTAGCTAAAATGGGCAAGTGCACCTAATTCGTTGTAATAAAACAAGTGTCGTATCCACAAGGAAATTGGTTTCTAAATCCCAAGCTTCGGTATAATAGTTAAGTGCGAATAAACAGTAAAATGGGGGTTTAGCCAGAGGCAAGCTTGGTTGTTTGTCAATTGAAATGCAATAAAAACAGTAAAATGTTTGTGTATGGAATGGATGGGGAGAGTACCCTAGGATAGCGGGAATCACCTAATTCACTCAAAGAACTTCAAAACCATAACTCATCATCTCAAAGCCTATTAGAGTTTAGCTCATGAATCCCCAAATCATGGGAAATCCAATTCTTACCTAAATAATCAAACGCCTTAATTAAAGGAGGTTCAAGTCATCAAATAGCAATAAGCAAGTACTCTTAATCAATAGCCCTAAGCATTCACTTCCAAAATCAAGAAAGGAAAAGTTAGGGTTTACTCCCTTCTTGGTCTAGTTCCAAACTCAAGCTCAAATATCGAATGAAACCACCATAAATGCAATAAGAGATCAATTTAGTGCATTAATTGATATTGAAGGGAATAAAACGAGAGTAATTAATGAGTTAGGTTTCTAGCATTCAATGAGCAAAATGGGTTCAAACCCTCATCCTAGGATACAAATGGAACTACTCAGACATAGCTAAAGGAAAAAACAAGGAGAAGGAAGAATTAGCCATTAGAGGAGCTCCCAAGCTTCAATGGAGGTAGAAATCTTCACTTTCTTCTTCCTCCTTTCTTCTCTTCTTTTCTCCTCTTCTTTTCTCCTCTATTTTCGCCTCTCTCTCGTCTGTTTAGGGTTGAAGTCGTGTGTATTAGATAATGAGGAAGGAAGCCCCAAAATGTAGTCTTTTAACAGAAAATTCTGGGCAAAAATTCCGTCCGACCGACCTTGCAAGGTCGGTCGGACTCTTTTAGACGGAAACACGTGACAGGTTTTAAAGCTCGACCGACCTTGCAAGTCCGGTCGCAAGGTCGGTCGATTCCACGGCTTGGACAGAGTCGGACCGACCTTGTAAGGTCGGTCCCAAGGTCGGTCAGCCCTAGAATGTCCTTCTTCTGTGCCGGAATTCTCCCGATGCTTCCCGTTGGCTTGGCATCCTTCCCAAGGTGCTCGAACATTGATGCATTCTCAGATTAAGCTCTCAAAATGTACTCAAATGAGTATTTACCTATTTGAAAATACCAAAAGTATAAGATCACTAATAAACACAAAAATACTCCATAAAGTGGTGAAATAAGTCATGCGCCAAATAAAATGACGGCGAATAAAGAACTTGAGAGAGCACTATTTCACCACTTATCAACTCCCCCACACTTATCTATTTGCTTGTCCTCAAGCAAAATTAGCTAAGGACCCACGAAAAGAAGGAACATTTAAAGCAAGCAAGTGTTTAGATGAGTTCTTGAATTCAAGTGAGCAAAAATTGTGAAAAACCTCAAGAGGAGTGCAACTAACCTTCTCATGATGACATGGGTGTGCTTAGGGCAAATGAAAATATAGAGTTTCGGGGTATGATATAGAGTGCTTCCGAGTTCTTACAGATTATGGAATTTAGAGAACTTTTACCATGGCCAACTTCTCTCAAGAATGGGCATTGAGGAAAAACAAAAGAGAAAATAGAGATTTGCATTTGTTTCACTTCTGCAACAAGAGATGAGGAGAGGTAATTTGGCATTTTGCCTTGCTTCAATGAACACTCAACTCTCATTTGTTGGTTACCTATGGTGTCTCTCAAGGTTCTTTTTGACTCTTTTTTTTTCACAAGGAAGCACCCCTTAGCAATCCCTAGATGAGAAGGTAGAAGGAACTCCTAAGCAATAAAAATTCATCACGAAATGGAGTTATGATTGCACCGCACATAAGTGCTCCTCAAGAGAGAACCTTTGAAAAAAAAGTTCAGTGGGAAATTCCAAGAATTCAAAGAAAAACTTGCTTACTATAAACATAACTCCTACATGGAAGCTATAGATATATATGAGAAAATTGAGCAGTGCATCCATAAAAGAAAAGGTCATTTTGTTTCCCCCACACTTGCATGGGACAATGTCCTCATTGTTCAAAGAAAAGCGCATGGAAAAACAAACAGAATGCCTTTGTGTAGCACTAGGCATGAAGTAAGCAAAAAGAGTGTTGCAGTGTAGAAATTGGAAAAGGTCAGAGAACTAGTACTCCCCTGATAAAGATGAGTTGGTGGCTAAGTTCCCCCCCCCACACTTGCCAGTGTGCATATTCATGTAAGCGCGAGCTCCGACAGGAAGAGTCGTAGATCCTAGGAAAAATTTACAAGAGGTTCTCTTGAATTTCTCCTAACTCACTTTGGGGTGTTCTCGAGTTCAGTTGGTATATCTACAATGTAAAACCAAAAAGAAACTAGGCGCAACATGGATTCCAGAGAATTCGCGTTAATGCCATAGTTAGATAATCAAAAGGGGACTCATAAATGAGTCCCATAGCATAATAGTCAATAAGGTGCGTAAAGCACCATAGCGCATAAGGATCAGTACGAGAATGTGAAAGTAAAGGGAGTTTAAAGTACAAGCATAACAAACATCTTAACAAAGTCGAACAGCCTAAAAGAGAATTATGAGATATATGAAATAACCAGAGAAACAAAGGCAGTGCATCCCGGGATCCAAAGATGGCTACTGGGGAGGAGCACCACCACGCGCCGCCTACTCGCGAAGGTACTGCATCTGTGCGTCCATCTGGCGCTGGTGCTCCTCCATGAGATGCCAGTGCTCAGCCATCTGCCTCTCGAACACCTCTAGTTGCTCCAGGGTCACCGCTCCAGTCGGTAGTGGAGGAGGCAGGGCGAGGAACGGGCCGGGTGCAGCAGTGGAAGCGGAGGCACCGGAAGACGAGGATGCACCCCTACTCTGTCGATGCTCTGCGGTCATCTTGTGCCACCCGTCCTCATCGCGATAGAAGCCCATCTTCCGTATAGTAGTGTCGGAGATCGGGTCCACATGTTGGCTGGCTACCTCATCTGCTCCGGTCGCACTCCGCAGCGTATCAACTGCCTCTGTAAGAAGTGAGGAAAGCCCAAGTGATGGGACTCCTTCTTCGTGATGATGTGGCAGAGGTGGTCGAAGATGAGATCGGATAGGGAGAGTGGCTTCTCCGGGTCCGGTGTGATCAAATAATCCATGAGATAGCAGTCCCTGGAGTTCAGATCCTTGCTGTCGCGAGGGATGACATTGTAATGTAGGATCACAAGGATGGCCCTCTTCAGCGGGCTGCTCACCATGTTGAGGGTCATAGTGACCCTAACATCCGTCCCGGCCTGGTTTTTTCTACGTGTCTGGACCTGGAGGTCTGCAAGGTAGCGGTGGCGGCTGGCAATGAGGTCGCCCGGGTGGATGACGGAGATGTGGTCGAGGTCATCATCGGGGAGCTGAAAGAACTGGTGCACATGCCACTGCCGGATGGCTATGGCACGGCCACTGACCACAGAGGTGATCTCCTTTGGCTGCCTGCTGACCGCCGCATTCGCATAAAATTCCTTGATCAGGCGGGGGTGGTATTGGCCACCCATGGTGAGCACACAGCTCCAGCCTAGAAAGTCAAAGTGTGGCCGGAGCTCGAGGTCCGCAATGAGAGCCGGATCCACCGGCCGCTCCCGAACAATCTCCCGTCTTTTGGGGGAGGTGAACCAACGTCGGGCCTCTTCGTTGATGAAGACGCCATCGAGTAGGCCAATTGGGTGGCCGAGTTCTAGGTTTGGAGCAGCTTGGTTCCTCCTAGCACGGCGTTGTCGGTTGGCCATGTTGGTGCAAAACAAAGAAAAGAAAAGAAAATGCAAAACAGAAACAACAAAAAGAACAACCAGTGAAAGGTTAGAAAATAACTCTGATGACAATAAGGAAGGGGCAAAACAGTAAGCGTGATTCACGTTATAGAGCATAAGGAATGTCGTTTATTTGGAAAAATTTTGGCAGAGTCTCCCCTATTTTTCTATCTTCCCCCGGTTCTAAGAACCTCCACAAATCAACCAAAAGGTTGTCGTGCAGAAAGTCAAGCACCCCAGTAACCCAATTCATCCAATAATGTCCAAACTTATGAAGCAAATCCACACTTTACCCATTTTCACATTGTTGCCAACTCCAATACTCAACATTAGTGCAGTACCCTAGGCATAGAGATTCAATGGTGCTCACGCATTATCCCAATAGGCCAACAAAGTCATAACATAATTTTAAAACAAGTAAATAATGCTAAACAAGACATTATTATATTTAGAGCATTAAGACCAAAATCATGCTAAAACCACCAAATTGCACCATGTTGAAGCTCAGTTTGCACAAACACCCCATAATTGAAAAAAAGAGCTATCCCAATCACTAAATTTGCAAAATTCACAAATTGGCAGTTAAGGCCTTGTTTGGTTCGAGTGGAATTAAGCCCAAAGTGTAACTTGCATAAAAATTGCAACAATTGACAAGCTAGGGTTAAAATATCATACCTAATGGTTTGTAGAAGTGTAAAGAGCAAAAACAATACAGATTGGGGCTCAAATTCGGGTAGAAAATTGAATTGGGGGAAATGGGGCGATTTAGGGTTCTGGGTGGTGGCTGTGGCATCCGGTGGTCCGTGGGGGGAGCAGGGCTGGGCGGGTGGTGTGCGCGACCGACGGCGGGGTGCGGAGTGGTGGTGGCGGTCATCCGAGTGGGTGCGCGAAGGAGATGGTGGAGGTTGGTCGCGACAGAGGGAGAGGGAGTATGGCGGTTGAGAGTTGAGGGTTGGTGTCGGGCGAAGAAGAAAGGAAGAAATGAAGAAGATGAGGGAAAGGAAAAAAGTTGTAAAACGCATCGTTTTGTGTTTTTTTTCAAAATTTTTAGCCGGACCGACCTTGCAAGTCCGGTCGCAAGGTCGGTCCATTCCAGAAGGTTTGAGTTTCGAAAAATTTTCAGTCCGACCGACCTTGCAAGTCTGGTCGCAAGGTCGGTCCATTCCAGAATGTTTCGGGGTTGAAATTTTTAGTCCGACCGACCTTGCAAGTCCGGTCGCAAGGTCGGTCCAAGTCAGTAGCTTGGCGGGTTTGAAATCTGGACTCGACCGACCTTGCAAGTTCGGTCCTAAGGTCGGTCGAGACCAGAATTTCACCAAAATGTTTGTTTTCTTGCGCACAACACTTATCATCAATCAAAAACAGATTCAACAAGCAAAAACACCCAAAACAAACAATAAATAAAGCATAGAATAAGCAAATAACTAACATAACTCAAATGAGAAAATAATGCAAGGTAAAGTGACAATAGTCCGGGTGTCTCCCGGAAAGCTGCCCGTCTTTTTAAGGTCTTTGGCTAGACCATAGTGAGGGTTAGAGAGAACCTGGAGGGTCTCTTAAGTAAAGAGCCCGAGCTTCAACTTTTTGGATGTCTCCTCCATGATAATGCTTTAGCCGGGAACCGTTGACCATGAAAGTCTCCCCCTTGACATTCTTCAGCTCATAAGCTCCATAAGGGGTGACCTTTGTGACAGTAAAAGGGCCAGCCCAATGAGACTTTAACTTCCCGGGGAATAACTTCAACCTTGAGTTGTAGAGGAGAACCCGGTCACCTTCGTGAAACTCCCGCTTCATAATCATCTTATCATGCCATTTCTTGGCCTTTTCTTTGTAGATGCGGTTATTTTCGTAGGCTTCCTCCCGAATTTCTTCTAACTCGGTCAATTGGAACCGTCTCTTGTCACCGGCGCTCTTGAGATCATAGTTGAGGGCCTTCACCGCCCAATATGACTTATGCGCTAATTCGACCGGCAAGTGACAAGCCTTCCCATAGACAAGCCGGAACGGGGACATACCGATTGGAGTTTTATAGGCGGTCCGATATGCCCACAATGCATCATCGAGCTTCATGGACCAATCTTTCCTTGAGGAGTTGACTGTCTTTTGAGGATCCATTTAAGCTCTCTGTTGGTGACCTCAGCTTGGCCATTACATTGAGGGTGATAAGGAAGGGCAACCTTGTGTCTCACTCCATATTTACTCATCAGCGCTTCAAATTGTTTGTTGCAAAAATGAGACCCGCCATCACTCAATATGGCTCGCGGTACCCCGAACCGGGTGAAAATATTTTTCTTCAGAAACTTGATCACAACTTTGGCGTCATTAGTCGGGGTTGCAATTGCTTCAACCCACTTGGTCACATAGTCGACCGCCACAAGAATAAACAAGTTGGAGCAAGAAGATGGGAAGGGGCCCATGAAATCGATACCCCACAAATCAAACGGCTCAACCTCTATCATTATGTTGAGCGGCATCTCATGCTTGCGTGAGGTGTTCCCAAGCCTCTGACATTGGTCACAGGAGGCAACGAACGAGTGGCAGTCCTTATGAAGGGTTTTCCAGAAAAACCCGGCTTGAAGAACCTTGGCTGCTGTTCGTGCCGGACCGTGGTGTCCTCCGGCTTCACCCGAGTGACAGTGAATCAGAATTTCCTGCACTTCACTCATGGGCACACATCTCCGGATCACCCCATCAGCACAAACTTTGAAAAGAAAAGGGTCCTCCCAGAAATACCTCTTGACGTCGGAGAAGAATTTCTTTCTTTGTTGATAGGTCATCTCCGGTGGGACCACTCCCCTTGCCAAATAATTTGCAAAGTCCGCATACCAAGGGTTCCGGTCTCTGCAATCATGTAGATGCTCTCGTCTGGGAAGAATTCATTGATTGGCACACCATCATCAGGGACCTCCATTCGACAGATGATCAGCTACTACATTTGCACACCCGGTTTATCCCGGATCTCTATCTCAAATTCTTGCAGGAGCAAAATCCATCGGAGAAGTCTAGGTTTGCATCACCTTTGTTGAACAAGTACTTCAGTGCTGAGTGGTCTGTGTGCACCACAACCTTGCTGCCCAAGAGGTAGGATCGGAATTTGTCGAGGGCGAAAACCACAGCCAACAGCTCCTTTCAGTGGTGGCGTAATTCTTTTGGCATCATTGAGAGTTCTACTAGCGTAGTAGATACTCCTCAATATCTTTTCCTTCTTCTGACAAAGGACCGCCCCCACCGCATAGTCACTGGTGTCACACATGATCTCAAACGGTAAACTCCAATCGGGGGAACCACGATAGGCGCAGATATAAGGCACTGTTTGAGGGTGTTGAAGGCACTAAGGCACTCTTCGGTGAATTCAAATTTAACATCCTTGGCCAAAGGTCGCAGAGAGGCTTTGAGATTTTGGAGAAGTCTTTTATGAACCTTCTGTAGAAACCGGCATGACCTAAGAAGCTTAGAATGTCTTTCACTGATGTTGGAGGAGGTAGCTTTTCAATTACTTAAATTTTAGCCTTGTCTACCTCAATACCTTCTGAAGAGATCTTGTGCCCCAAGACAATTCCTTCTTTTACCATAAAATGGCATTTTTCCCAATTGAGCACAAGATTTGTCTCCTCACACCGGATCAAGATAGCCTCGAGGTTGTCCAAGCAAGTGTCGAAGGAGGTGCCGAAGACAGAGAAGTCGTCCATAAAGACCTCAATACTTTTTTCTAGGAAGTCGGAGAAGATTGCCATCATGCATCTCTGAAATGTGGCCGGGGCGTTGCAAAGCCCGAAAGGCATCCGGGTGTAGGCAAACATCCCATATGGGCATGTAAATGTCGTCTTCTCCTGGTCCTCAGGAGCTATGGGGATTTGGAGATACCCCGAATACCCATCCAAAAAGCAGTAATAGTCTTGCCCCGCCAATCTCTCGAGCATTTGATCAATGAATGGGAGAGGGAAGTGGTCCTTTCTGGTGGCGGTGTTCAGCTTCCGGTAGTCTATGCAAACTCTCCAACCAGTGGTAGTCCTCTGAGACACCAGCTCACCCTTTTCGTTGGGGACGACGGTAACGCCTCCTTTCTTTGGGACCACTTGCACGGGGCTTACCCATTTGCTGTCGGAGATGGCATAGATAATCCCCGCATCTAAGAGTTTAAGAACTTCCTTTTGACAACCTCCTTCATATTGGGATTTAATCTCCTCTGAGGTTGGACCAACGGCTTGTAGTCATCTTCCATGAATATCCGGTGGGTGCAGAAATGAGGGCTGATCCCTTTGATGTCGGCTATAGTCCACCCGATAGCCCGTTTATGGTTTCGAAGCACCCTCATCAGACTTTCCTCTTGTGCACCTGTCAAGGAAGAAGAAATAATAACAGGTAGAACACACGGATCAGTCAAATAAGCATATTTAAGATGAGAGGGTAGAGGTTTCATCTCCACAGTGGGAGGCTTCTCAACCGAGGGCAACGGCTTCTGAGCAGCTCGTTCCAATGGTTCGGGTGGCGGATAGCGTGGTCTATAGCCAGAAAATCTGCTGTTCAACTCAGCCACCATTTCAATCATTTCTGGGTGGAATTCCTGTTCAAAACAAGCCTCAAACAAAGCTAATTCAAGGGCATCAGATTTAACAAGAGAGAGAGAGTGATCCTGCACAATTGAATCTATGACATCTATAGCAAAAACAGCCTCAGCCTGTGACGGTCTCTTCACTACTTTAGACATGTCAAATTCTAATTTTTCATCATGAAGTCGCAGAATTATTTTGCCTTTCTCCACATCTATAAGGGCCCTAGCAGTTCTCATGAAAGGTCTGCCCAAAATTAGTGGCACTCTCTGGTCCTCTTCCATATCTATCACAATGAAATCAGCTGGGAAAACAAATGTACCAACAGTTACTACCAAGTCCTCTACCTTCCCTTTAGGGATAACCATAGATCGATCCGCTAATTGCAATTGAATGGGAGTGGGAGTGCATTTACCAATTCCAAGCTTATTAAAAGTTGAGAGAGGCATAAGATTTATACTAGCACCTAAATCACATAACCCACTACTGCAGTCAATTTCACCAATAAAGCAAGGAACGATAGGTAAACCGGGATCTCCAAGCTTTGGAGGTAGGCTTCTTTGTAGAACCGCTGAAACTTCTTCGGTGAGGTGAACGGTTTCCGCTTCCTCCAGCGATCTCTTGTTTGCTATGATGTCCTTCATGAACTTAGCATATCGGCATCTGTTTCAAAGCATCAGAAAAAGGAATGTTAATTGTTAATTTCTTGAAAATGCTTAGAAACTTCCCAAATTGTTCATCCAAATTTTCTTTTTGAGTCTATTGGGAAAAGGAAGAGGGGGAAGATGTTTTGCAAGAGTAGTAGAAGTAGAAGGTTCAGGAGACCCTTCTCCTTGGAAACTTCCTTAGGTGGAGGTGGTGGTTCCTCAACAATCTCTTGCTCTTCTTCTTGAGCTTCATCTTCGGGACTCCATGTCCTCATGTGAGCATGACGGATCAAGGAGTCTCCCACTCCTTAGTGTTACACGCGCTTGCTCTCTTGGATTGGGCTTGCCTTGACTTGGAAGAACACCCGGTTGTCTTTGAGCAAGTTGTTGGGAGATGCTTTCAAGTTAGGACTCAACCCTTTTGTTGGTGGCTTCTTGACTTGCTTTAAAAGCATCCAAATCAGCCGCTTTAGAGTGCACAGCCGAGACACGATTTTTCATCATGTCTCTTAGCTCGGCATTGGCATCCGTGGATGGGAGGGTTGTTGATGTGGTTGGTGTTGTTGTTGTTGAAAGCCCGGAGGTGCTCCTTGTGGTCGGTAACCCATTTGTGGGTTGGACATTTGAGACGACCCTTGTGACCGGTAGCCCGTGGGATTGTTGGAAGCATTGCTAGCTCCCCCTTGGGTTTGGTCATTATTTCTCCATGAGAAGTTTGGATGGTTCCTCCATGGGGCGTTTTGTTGGTTGTAGTTGTATCCGGGGCGGTTGCCTACAAAGTTTACATCCTCATGTGGATCGGCATAAACTTTGCCTTCGCAAAAGTGGGTCTCGTGAGGACCCGCGCAAATTGCACACCCCTCTTGGATTGAAGTAGAAGTAGATGGAGAGGGTGATGATGAAGAAGCTATAGACTTTGTTGTTTCTTTTTGAGCTATAGCTAGCTTCTCCACCATCTTGGTGAGTGAAGATAGTTGAGCGGAAAGGTGGTCGGTGGGCTCAACATGTAAGAGACCAGCTGCTCTTGGTGCTCTCCCCTTTGGCCTAGACCATTGCCTTATGTTACTAGTCATCACCTCTAGGAGTTCCATCCCCTCTTGAGGTGACTTAGTCATAAAGCTTCCTCCAGCTGAGGAGTTCACAAGTAGTCTATTCGAGTCGTCGAGACCGTTGAAAAATGATAGCATAGTGATTGGTCGTCCAAACCGTGGTGGGAACAATTCATCAACATGTCCTTGAATCTATCCCATGCATCGTACAACGTCTCTCCCGGCTCTTGGCAAAAGGTATTGATCTCTCCAATTAATTGCCTCGTTCTACGTGGGGTAATACTTGGCAAGAAATTTTTGAGCCATTTGTGCCCAAGTATGGATTGATTTTGACGGTAAGCTCCTATACCATCTTGATGCAGCGTCGGACAGTGAGTGAGGGAAGAGCTGCAGGCGTATCCTCTCACCAACATTTCCAGTTCTACCAAATGAGTTGCAAAAGTCGAGGAATTGACTTAGGTGGTTGGGAGCTTCATCGGGATGTGCTCCACTGAATTTTCCTAAGTCCCGGACAGCAGTGATGTAGTGGGTCTTGAATACCCATTGTCCGGCCTCCGGAGGCGTCAACTCCGGTAGGACTATGGCCGAAGGTCTCCCTTCGGTGTCCGGCTGGTTGTAGTCTTTGAGAGCCATTTGTTGTTGGTTTCCGTTATCTTCTAAACCCCCGTGTTGGTCTAGATCAGCCATGATTGAATTTTTCACAGTTCGGATGGCTCTCAACAATGAACGCTCGAGCTCGGGTCTCGGACTAACAAGTGGAGATCCTTTGGCTCGAGTGTTTGGCATACACCGAGAAAACAGAAGGTACCTAAACCGCACCAACACCAAATGATCTTAAGTAGAAGGAGATGTAAAAATATAAACAACAACTAAAAACATAAATACCAAAAATGAAATAAAATAGATAAAAGTACTAAATGCACAAAAACTAAAGTACCGAACCAAGGGAAATTGAATAATCAATTTCCCCGGCAACGGCGCCATAAACTTGTTGGGAAAATTACAAACATAGTAATTAAACCTAACTAAAATGGGCAAGTGCACCCAATTCGTTGTAATAAAACAAGTGTCGTATCCACAAGAAAATTGGTTTCTAAATCCCAAGCTTCGGTATAATAGTTAAGTGCGAATAAACAGTAAAATGGGGGTTTAGCCAGAGGCAAGCTTGGTTGTTTGTTAATTGAAATGCAATAAAAACAGTAAAATGTTTGTGTATGGAATGGATGGGGAGAGTACCCTAGGATAGTGGGAATCACCTAATTCACTCAAAGAACTTCAAAACCATAACTCATCATCTCAAAGCCTATTAGAGTTTAGCTCATGAATCCCCAAATCATGGGAAATCCAATTCTTACCTAAATAATCAAACCCCTTAATTAAAGGAGGTTCAAGTCATCAAATAGCATTAAGCAAGCACTCTTAATCAATAGCCCTAAGCATTCACTTCCAAAATCAAGAAAGCAAAAGTTAGGGTTTACTCCCTTCTTGGTCTAGTTCCAAACTCAAGCTCAAATATTGAATGAAACCACCATAAATGCAATAAGAGATCAATTTAGTGCATTAATTGATATTGAAGGGAATAAAACGAGAGTAATAATGAGTTAGGTTTCTAGCATTCAATGAGCAAAATGGGTTCAAACCCTCATCCTAGGATACAAATGGAACTACTCAGACATAGCTAAAGGAAAGAGCAAGGAGAAGGAGAGAATTAGCCATTATAGAGGAGCTCCAAGCTTCAATGGAGGTAGAAATCTTCACTTTCTTCTTCCTCCTTTCTTCTCTTCTTTTCTCCTCATCTTTTCTCCTCTATTTTCGCCTCTCTCTGGTTTGTTTAGGGTTGAAGTCGTGTGTGTTGGATAATGAGGAAGGAAGCCCCAAAATGTAGTCTTTTAACAGAAAATTCTGGGCAAAAATTCCGTCCGACCGACCTTGCAAGGTCGGTCAGACTCTTTTAGACGGAAACACGTGACAGGTTTTAAAGCTCGACCGACCTTGCAAGTCCGGTCGCAAGGTCGGTCGATTCCAGTGTGTTTGGGATGGCTTGAACAGAGTCGGACCGACCTTGTAAGGTCGGTCCCAAGGTCGGTCGGCCCCAGAATGTCCTTCTTCTGTGCCAGAATTCTCCCGCTGCTTCCTGTTGGCTTGGCATCCTTCCCAAGGTGCTCGAACATCGATGCATTCTCAGATTAAGCTCTCAAAATGTACTCAAATGAGTATTTACCTATTTTAAAATGCCAAAAGTATAAGATCACTAATAAACACAAAAATACTCCATAAAGTGGTGAAATAAGTCATGCGCCAAATAAAATGACGGCGAATAAAGAACTTGAGAGAGCACTATTTCACCACTTATCACTATTGTGTGCAAGCATTAAGCATTGCATCGACCTCGCGAGGTCATGTATCCTCACAACGTTTCACGTATACCCAAAACCTATGCTCACTGTCTAAATCCTACTATCTCTTGTCATCAGAGCGGTACTCCGCACTGACCACTTAGTGTAACACCCGACGTGGTGTTCCTCCCACATCGGTTGGAGAGGAGAACGAAGTGTGCCTTATAGGTGCATGGATACCTCTTCCTTGTGTGACACGTTTTGGGGCTAGGATACCCCAGGAAAAAATCTGTGTGGCCTGCGTGCCAAAGCGGACAATATCACAACAGTGGGATACTAGGCTGTTACAGATGGTATCAGAGCCAGACCCAGGTCGGTGTGCCAGTGAGCCCGTGAGGGCACTGGGCTCCTTAAGGGGGGTAGAGTGTAACACCCGACATGGTGTTCCTCCCACATCGGTTGGAGAGGAGAACAAAGTGTGCCTTATAGGTGCATGGATACCTCTTCCTTGTGTGTCGCGTTTTGGGGCTAGGAAACCCCAGGAACAAATCCGTGTGGCCTGCGTGCCAAAGCGGACAATATCACACATGCGGGCTGATTAGGCTGGGCTGTCACACCACCAACCACACTCGAATCCACAACCACTGATTTCCACAAATGACAATCCAGAATCAGAAAACGAAAGGTAGAAACCTAAAGTATTGAAGCCTCAAACTCTGCATTACGAACCTGAATTCGGGAATTCAGAAATCCCGTAATTTGAATAGTCTACATCCCGCGCAAACTACAAATCGAAGGCAACCTAGCACTCTCTAAATTCAGCAAACCGACGTCTCAGAAAAATAAGAAAACAGAAGGGGAGAAGACATCACACCAGAATGAACAATCTGAAAAATCCAAACCTGAATTGAGAAGGAGAATCACACAGCAGTGAAGATCTTCGATCTGATCGCATCAGCACCATTCACAACTCTCAGCAAAGGAAAGGATTGAGAGAGGAAAGAGAGCGCTCATTCAACTCAAAGAAACTGTCAACGCTCCCACGAAGTACTGACGTGAATGAGAAAGGTTGAGAATCAGAAAAATAAAAGTAAGGAATCCTTTCCTTAATAACCAGTTAATCAATTACCTTAATTAATTAGGGACAAAGACCACCACGCCCCTCGCCCTTTTGAAGAATGCCACGAGAGTCCAACTGATATAAGCAATGTCATCCAACTTAGAAATAAATATAATTCTGGTTATACAATTGTTATACCCAAAATTTTAACCCCCCCGAGGAGAGTCCCTTGAGGTATTGGTGCAAAAAGGGTAGTTTGGTCAAACAGAAAGAATTCCCAGTTCGATCGGCGCATTCCGGGGCATCAAGGGCAGCTTAGTCACCTTCAGGGGTATTTTCGTGATTTTTCAAGGCTCCTAAGCCCCCACGAGCTTTCTCTCTTCTCCAAAAGTGGCTCAAATTAACTCCGAATGTTTTGAAATTTTAACCCATGATAGAGGATGACATTTTGAGCATACTGGCGTTGGAATTTTGATTTTTCGAATTTCCAATAATTTTCCAGCAATTTCTGATTGAATCTGACGATAAATTGAATTTGAAAATATTCCAACATTTAAAAAATTCGATTCCACCTCAGAAATATCATAATTGTCATCCTTAACATATGGATAAAATTTCACAGCAAGATTCCTTTGGGAAGTCACTTAATTAAAATTCCAAAAAATCTTACTTTTACTAGATTTTCTTTATCTTTAAGAAAGTCTATAAAAGGGAGCAAGTCCATAGATAAAATCAGAATCTCACAAGCTCAAGAACCCTAGGAAGTCAGAAAGCATTGCCTCTCCTCCCTCTCTCACGTTTTTCAACACCCGGCCACTAAAATCATACCAAAATTTCCCCGAAATTACCATCTAAACTTGTTTTCCAACTCCCAAAGCATCAACAATCATCAAAACCCCACAAAAACACCACCAAAACGTGAAGAACGGCAAGAACAACCAACAACCAAAAGCTTGGTTCGAAGTCCTTTCTGATCTGCCATCAACGGAGCACTCGACGAATCTCGACGTGAAGAATCATTGTAAATCCGAAGGTAAAACATGTAGGAATTCCACTTTCCTAACTCCCTACGACTTTATCAGTCTTATTTCCAAATTTGGATTCAAACCGACTATTCTCGGCCTCAGTATTGCTAATTGTTTTAGCTACTGCCTTGTTACTTGTTTTCTAAGTTTCATGCATTATTCGACTTCAAACTGAAAACTTTTGATCATTATCATCTTGTACATCTTTCAGGCTACAAGTACATAAATTTTGAGCCAAAAACACCGTCGGGAACCATAAAAAACCCACTGTCCGTGGGTGGTCCGGGACCATAGACGTGTTGTCCGTGACCACGGACACCCACAGACGGTGGCGGGATTTCTTATTTTTTAAATTTTAAGGTTTTTAATAGTACATGTCCGGGCCCACGGACACCCTGTCTGTGGCCCCGGACTTTTCAAGTTTACATTTTTATTTTAGTTCCGTTTTCGTAATCATGTAATTCAATTGGGGTCCGTGGTCTCGGACATTAGGTCCGTGGCTACGGAAATAATTAAAATTTGACCTAATTCTGCCTCCGAAACCCTAGTTTAGGTAGTTTTAATTTCACTTTAATTTTGTGTCAAGAAATGTTAAAAATACAAAAAAATCAGAAGTGCGCACTTAGGTTAAAACGACTCGTAATAAGCCGTAATTAAACTAAGTAGAGGAAAAACGACTTCTTGGGGTAGTGAAAGTAATTTGAACCCTAAATATGTCAAATATCAAGCCCCCGAACCCGAACTCTCCTTTCCTAATTTACCCTAGGTCAAAATTAGGTGGCGACTCTAATTAGGTTCCAGTGAGCTAATTTAGGTTTTAATAATTAATGTTATATGACATAGTTGTTAATCTTAGGTTATAAGTGGACCTAGAACTCGACCAGATCCTAATCAGCCCGAATCAACATAGGATAGAGTTCAAAAATCGAGGCTCACAGAATGACGACTCTACTGGGGACAACTTCTTAATATTAACTTGTTTAATTTTAGGAAAGAGGGCTTAACTCGAAAAATTGTTTATTTATGGCTTTATTACTTTGTTTGTTTACTTTCGTGCGCATTTTAGTTTTCTGCACCTTTGCATCATATGAGAGCAAGGGTCCACGTAAACCAGTTCTACCTCGGGACCCATTTTAGGGTCCCGTGTCAGGGACTCGCACCTTTTTAGGTGATGTGAATAAGCGGGGGAAAAGAGGAGGATGTCGTCTAACCACATCCCCTTAATACCTGGGATTTAGCCCTAAGCGTTTTCCTGGCAGTGCCCTTACCTAGCCCTGTCTGGTCATCCAAAGACCCGACCGTAGACGCACACCTTTAAGTGATGTGAAAAAAAGTGGGGAAGCCCAAAGAGAATAGCGTGCAAGCCCTATTCCTTTGTGGTGACCTGGGCCCATACCCCAAGTACTTTTCCGAATCGATCCATACCCAAGTCAGTTAAAGAGTCAAGGGAGGACATGTTGAATTTGTATGGACCTTGTTTTCTTGTGTGATCAACTACCCAACCTAGAATTGATAAAAACTCTTCCTACATCACCTCAGCCCAACCCGGCTTTGCAGTGTTACTATTTGTGGCCCAAAAGCCTTGTTTGGTTTAATATGTGGGTCATTTAGGTTTCAGCCCAAAAGTTTAGATTTAAGTAATTTCTTATCTAGCCCAACTTGGATTGTCCATTTAGTTCTAGGCCCACGGAAAAGAAATTCACTCAAATTTGAAGTAGTTCACAAGACTCAAGAAAAATCAATCAAGCATTTTCACTGAAAATTCTTTCGGCCCAAGGCCCATTCTAGTCTAAGAAAAACTTTTCACTCGAGCCTTGGCCCAGAATCCTAGGTCTAGGTATTATCTTTTAGGCCCAATCAAAACCATTCGTTTAGGTTTGGCTCAAGTTCCAAGTCACACCCGGATCAAGATACGGAGGGCATCCCGGCCCAAACACTGTGTCTTCAAGATATTTCAGTCAAGGAGTCATATCCGTAATTCAGTACGTCCAGGCCCGAACGCCCATCTTCGCTTAAAGTTTGGCCCAAAGACTTCATGGGTGGAGCCGGAATTGGTCAGAAAGAAACTCATAGGGCCGTTTCCTGTATGCTTTAAGGCTTTTTGCAACATGTATCTTTTTCCCAATTTTTAAAATTTTTCTTTGCATTTCATATTCCTTTTGTTATTGGCCCACTTTAAGCTTATTTCAAAAAAAATGTGCGTCTGTCGCCCCGGACGCCCCGTCTGTGGTCCCGGACGTTGACTCGGACGCACCCGTTTGACCTCCAAGCGACGCTGTTTCATTTAGTGGTCTTCCCCACCCGATTCAAATCGGGGTTTCTTCCCAAATTCGACATTTTTGCTCCAGCAACTCCCATTCTCAAACCCTCAACTTCTCTCCCCCATATCTCACTTGTTTCTTGACCAAATCACTCCATTCCACCGCCATTTTGCTCACAAAACATTCCTCTTTCAATTCTGAGCATTTCCATACCAAGATCTCCTCATTTCGAGCACTTACGAAGGCAGAAACTTATGTCCGAAGTCAAGTCCGGGGCAGACTTTCGAAGACCAGATTCGTGCAGATCTCAACTTCTAATCCAAAATCTTCTTTCATCATTGTATTTGGGTAAGTTTTCTCTACATTTTGACTACTCATTTGTCCATTTTGGTGAAGAAATGAAGAAAAATGAAATTTGGAGCTAGGAAGAAGACGACAATGGTGATTCTCGGGTCAAATTTTCGAAGTTTGATTTTTTGTGTTCTAAATGGTCAGTTATCTTTAACTTGACATTATAAAATGTGAAAAGTTGATAGGGAAAGTTAAAACCGTCTGTAGTTACCAAAAATCGCTCGTTTCAGTTTAGTGCGTTTTAAGCGCGAAATGAGGCTTCTTGCGTTTTTAGCTCACGTATATTGAAAGTTTGCATGAATGGTAGATCCTAGGACTGATTCTACGATGTGGAGTGCATTTGAAGCATGGGATTCATGAGAAATTTAGGGGAAACTCTGCCGAAATTCCTGTAAAAGTATATGTCTTTTGCTTTATCCACAGGCATATCATGGAAGGTCGTAGGTGTTCCCGTAGGGTTGCTGAGGTTGGAGCATCAGGCTCTCAGCCACGTCGTAGGCGCCGCAGAGAGACGTCCCCTACCTATGACCATACTCGTTTCAGAGGAGCTCAGCAGGAGCGCTGGTTCCATGAGAACCAGGACATTTCCATCCAGCAGGAGCGTCTCTTTAGCGACGAGGCGATTGCCACTTTCGACCTCGATCACTTGTTTCAGCACCTTCACTGGGTGGGATTGCTTACCTGCCCGAGGAGCTATGCTAGAGAGTTAGTCATAGAGTTCTATGCTAACTTGGACCAGGACGATATTGGGGCTATGGTATCTTATGTACGTGGTCAGCCCATTACTGTGGGCTTAGATGATTTTGTGCATTTTTACGACCTGCATCCTAGTGACCCTGAGCACAAAGGACTAGAGACGATGGCAGCCTTGGAGAGCGAGACATGCCAGTTTTATCTGCAGCACTCTACTCTATCAGAGCACGTTCGTTCTTCCACGAGAGATCAACCAAGGAAACAGGTAATCCTCCCCTCCGCTTTACCCACTGCTCTTGATAGAGTGTTATTAAAGGTCTTGTTTCATAACGTGCTACCGAAAGCACGTAACGACGTCTTCGCTCGCTACTGCTTCCTCATGAGGTACATTCAGCATCCACCTGACTCAGAGGAGGGCTTGATCCCGCTGTCGGTCTTGATGAGAGACCACCTGATGATAGCAGCCCGGGCCGGTCGCCATGCTCTAGTCTACCCGAGTTTCATTCAGTGGCTATGCGAGTGCGCACGGGTCCCGATGGGGGATGATGATTGGGAGCCTTTATTTCCTACCTACACCATGGAGATGCTGAGGTCCCTAGGCTATTCAGCCGACTAGGGATGGGCCTTCCCGCAGCAGGCCATTGTCTTTTCTCAGAGACCAGTCCGGCCCAGGCAGAGGCAGCAGGCACCAGAGCCCGAGAATGCCCCGCACCACGAGGACCTGTCGGGAGGATACACCTACCAGGGTGGGGGGCCAGGCTACACAGATACTGAGTACCCCATACCACTTTCCTCCTACTACGCTCTACCAGCTCCGCCACCGCAGCCGGCTACCCTTGAGAGCTTGCAGAGGGATATCTGATCTCTCCACATTACTCAGGGTCGCATGGAGCGTAGGCAGATACGCATGGAGGGCCGTATAGATGATTTTATGACTCATATGTACTCGATCTTCCCACGTCCACCTCCTCCGCAGCCGTAGTCTTAGGATTTCATGTTTTTTCTATGTATTTCATGATTAGAATACTGTCTTTTCTTTTATCCGTATTGCCTGACACGAGTTTTCTTTTGATGTTATTATGCTCTGACATTTATGGCATGTTGCATTCCAAGAGTTTCTTGCGCATAGAAAAAAAATCATCATCCATATGTCTCGAGTCAAATGTACATCTTTGTCATCAGAGTAAAAGAAAAAACTCAAAACAAAAAGAAAAAGAAAACGAGCGACCTCATCACTCCGTCCATATACTCACCACAGCTCCTCATACAAACACCACCTTCATCATATACATCCCATGTGTCTCACCACTCCACTTTCTCAACATTTCACCAAATACATAAAGCCAAAAATTTGTTGTCATAAAATCACCCATCACCCCTCCACAGGATCACCCCATCACCACTCACCATTACACACACAACCATCCTCCACAAATAACCTGGGTATTCAAAAGGCTTGTCAAAAAACCCCACAACAATAATGGGGGCAATCTGAGTTAAGGAACGATAATGTTTATTTCTTTTGTTTAAACGTGCAAACAAGTCTCTGAGTGTACACTTCGCGAGAGTGCCTTGAGCGGTAAAACCAAGAGCGAAAGAGCGTGTCATTCTTACACGACTCCAAAGAGATCACATTCAAAGGTAAGGTAAACGGCATGACTCCGACCGAAGGAGATAATTTGTAAATTTACGCTTAAACCTATGAAAAGTAACAAAGAACGGATACACAACTATTAGGGATGACGAAGCACCTAGGTATAGCACCACACAGCCAAAAGCTTGTGAACCCTGACATTACACCCTAGGCACCCCCGCTGAGCTTTTCGTATACGTCCTCTTTTACAACACTACAAACTCCACAAACAAGCCAGCCAATGATGAATAACCGACCCGGTGACCAAAGGAAGCAAGGAGCCCGACTTCCGAACAACAACTTCACAAGTCCAAAGAAGCAAAACTGCTACCAGCATGACGAAACGATCCGCAAATGGTCCCAAAGTGACACAAGATCCAAATGAGCTAACATCAAAAACAGCTCTCAAAGTTCAAAACCGGGAAACACAAGAACCCCGAAGGAAAAGAGATTCAAAGAAAGGCAAGCCTGAAAAGCCTCGAAGAAATCCAAAATTGGAAGAAAGAGAGAAGGTGCAAGGAACAACCCAAAAGTCCCAAGTCCCAAGCTCACAAGTGAAGTCATCACAAAGTAGCCAAACGACTTCAAGACAAAGAAGACAAGTCCGATAGACGGTTCAAGTTACAGCTTTGGTCACCCTTATAGCTCCACATATCCTAAACATTCCTCCATTGTCCTGTTGTCATTCATCACACCCCATATCCACGTTATAAGCTTAAAAAACTTCCGACTTAGTAGTTGTGTATCCAATCACGTGAAAGTAACAGGTTGAACGTGTAAATCTAACAAATGTCAAATTCATTGGTTGAGATTTTTTGTCCAAAAGGAGAGCACGAGTGCAAGCATTAAACACTTTGAGTGTAGGATAGAAAGCACCACATCAGAATAAACCCTGACCTTGTGAGAGTGAGACTTGTTTTTGCGCAATTAATCAAAGAAAATACTGGATTGCCATAAAATCCTAAAGAACTCAGATTGCCTTAAGGAAAAATGCTGGGGGAAATTTTTGGTCCCAACAATTGCAACAACAACACCGATTAAGGCCCAAAAACCTGAAACCTAAAGGTTCAAACCCTTCTCATATCGCTCAAGCCCGACCTAAGCCCTACCTTCACATTCAAACATCAACAGGCCCGTCCTAAGCCCTACCTCCACATTCAAACATCAACAGGCCCGTCATAAGCCCTACCTCCACATCAAATTTCCTCAGGCCCGTCCTAAGTCCTACCTCCACATTCAAACATCCACAGGCCCGTCCTAAGCCCTACCTTCACATTCAAACATCCACAGGCCCGTCTTGAGCCCTACTATCTCTAGGTTTGACATAAGCCCTAATCCTTCTACATTCATTTAGCCCCATCATACGCTTAACTCACTTCACTTAGAACTACCCTTAGGCTCGTCATAAGACCTAGTTCCAACCTTTAGGCTCGTCATAAGACCTAGATCCAACCTTTAGGCTCGTCATAAGACCTAGATCCCACCTTTAGGCTCGTCATAAGACCTAGATCCCACCTTTAGGCTCGTCATAAGACCTAGAACCATCCTTAGGCTCGTCATAAGACCTAGAACCATCCTTTAGGCTCGTCATAAGACCTAGTTGCATACCTTTAGGCTCGTCATAAGACCTAGAACCATCCTTTAGGCTCGTCATAAGACCTAGTTGCATACCTTTAGGCTCGTCATAAGACCTAGAACCATCCTTTAAGTTCGTCATAAGACCTAGTTGCATTCCTTTAGGCTCGTAGTAAGACCCTTTAGCTTACCCACTCTCATCAAACATATTGCATTAATCTCATTCATATAGGCTCGTCATAAGACCTAGTTGCATTATCCAGGCGCGTCACAAGACCTGACGACTGAAAAGTTGGCGAGGTTATGGCAATAAATCCTCCTGTGTTATGTCAGCTTACTTTGGGATCAATGAATGGTGGGCGAAGGCAATAAGTCCCCACGGTTTTTACCAGGAGTTATCCCTGCACACCGACTTGGGGGCGATGGCAATAAGTCCACATTGGGTCCAGCCAGGAGCATTGGTACGGGTTTCGGTCCCCAGAAGCATCCGAGCATCATCAGCATCATTAGCATTTCAACATTCTTGCATTTGCATACCACCCAGTTTTCACATTTTAGGTTGTCAACGCCTTAGAATTTGACATTATTTCATTTTTACTTTTTAGGTTGTCAACGCCTTAGAATCGCTTGACATTACTTCATTTCACTTTACTTATAGGTAGTCAGCGCCTTAGAATGGCTCGACACGACTTGTTAGTCTCCAACGGCATGCAGGGTCTGTTCACGATCCGAAATTTTGGGGCATCACTCAAGCATCAACCAGACTTTTCATATTCATTACAAATCTAGTTGACGGGGGGCTATCTGTTAAACCCAAAATTTTAACCCCCCGGAGGAGAGTCCCATGAGGTATTGGTGCAAAAAGGGTAGTTTGGTCAAACATCAAGAATTCCCAGTTCGATCGGCACATTACGGGGCATCAAGGACAGCTTAGTCACCTTCAAGGGTATTTTCATGATTTTCAAGGCTCCTAGGCCCCCCACGAGCTTTCTCTCTCCTCTGAAAGTGGCTCAAATCAACTCTGAATGTTTTGAAATTTTAACCCATGATAGAGGATGACATTTTGAGCATAATGGCATTGGAATTTTGATTTTTTCAATTTTCAATAATTTTCCAGCAATTTCTGATTGAATCTGACGATAAATTGAATTTGAAAATATTCCAACATTTAAAAAATTTGATTCCACCTCAGAAAAATCATAATTGCCATCCTAAACACATGGCTAAAATTTCATAGCAAGATTCCTTTGGGAAGTCACTTAATTAAAATTCCAAAAAATCTTACTTTTACTAGATTTTCTTTATCTTTAAGAAAGTCTATAAAAGGGAGCAAGTCCACAGATAAAATCAGAATCTCACAAGCTCAAGAACCCTAGGAAGTCAGAAAGCATTGCCTCTCCTCCCTCTCTCACGTTTTTCAACACCCGGCCACCAAAATCATATCAAAATTTCCCCGAAATTACCATCTAAACTTGTTTTCCAACTCCCAAAGCATCAACAATCATCAAAACCCCATAAAAACACCATCAAAACATGAAGAACAGCAAGAACAACCAACAACCAGAAGCTTGGTTCGAATTCCTTTCTGATCTGCCATCAACGGAGCACTCGACGAATCTCGACGTGAAGAATCATTGTAAATCCGAAGGTAAAACAAGTAGGAATTCCACTTTCCTAACTCCCTACGACTTTATCAGTCTTATTTCGAAATTTGGGTTCAAACCGACTCTTCTCGGCCTCTGTATTGCTAATTGTTTTAGCTACTGCCTTGTTACTTGTTTGCTAAGTTTCGTGCATTATTCAACTTCAAACTGAAAACTTTTAATCACTAACATCTTGTACATCTTTCAGGCTACAAGTACATAAATTTTGAGCCAAAAACACCGTCAGGAACCATCAAAAACCCACTATCCGTGGGTGGTCTGTGACCTCGGACGCATGGTCCGGGACCATGGACGTGTTGTCCGTGACCACAGACACCCACGAACAGTGGCGGGATTTCTTATTTTTCAAATTTTAGGGTTTTTAAGAGTACATGTCCGGGCCCACGGACACCCTGTCCGTGGCCCCGGACTTTTCAAGTTTACGTTTTTATTTTAGTTCCGTTTTCGTAATCATGTAATTCAATTGGGGTCCGTGGTCTCGGACATTAGGTCCGTGGCTACGGACATAATTAAAATTTGACCTAATTCTGCCTCTGAAACCCTAGTTTAGGTAGTTTTAATTTCACTTTAATTTTCTGTCAAAAAATGTTAAAAATACAAAAAAATCAGAAGCGCGCACTTAGGTTAAAACGACTCGTAATAAGCCGTAATTAAACTAAGTAGAGGAAAATGACTTCTTGGAGTAGTGAAAGTAATTTGAACCCTAAATAAGTCGAATATCAAGCCCCCGAACCTGAACTCTCCTTTCCTAATTTACCCTAGGTCAAAATTAGGTGGCGACTCTAATTAGGTTCCAGTGAGCTAATTTAGGTTTTAATAATTAATGTTATATGACATAGTTATTAATGTTAGGTTATAAGTGGACCTAGAACTCGACTAGATCCTAATCAGCCCGAATCAATATAGGATAGAGTTCAAAAATCGAGGCTCACAACAATAATGTATAAATCCAGGTTATAACATCACCTCCCCCTTAAAAGAATTTCGTCCTCGAAATTGACTCACCTCACTGATCGAAAAGAGAGGGATACTTGGCACGCAGCTCATCCTTGAGCTCCCAAGTCACTTCGCGCTCTGACTAGTCAAACCACTGAACCTTAACCATAGGCAGGGTCTTACTGCGGAGCTGCCGAACATCTCTAGCCAAAATGCGGGTAGGCACCGCCTCAAAACTGAAGTCCTCTCGCAACTGAAGCTGACTGTGGTCAATTACATGGGACAGGTCATGGAGGTACTTCCTCAGCATCGAAACATGGAACACATTATGAACAGCTGACAAGGATGGAGGCAAGGCTAGGCGATACACTACTGGACCGGTCCTCTCTAAGATCTCAAACGAGCCCACAAACCTTGGACTGAGCTTCCCACGCTTCCCAAACCGGACAACGCCTCTGACTGGAGAAACTCTCAAGTAGATATGGTCCCCGACATCAAACTCAAGCGGTTTGCGTCTCTGATCTACATAGCACTTATGCCTACCCTGAGCAACTAGAATACGCTCCCGAATCATCCTGATCTTCTCTACTGCTCACTGAACCAGTTCAGTTCCAACCAGAACCCTCTCCTCCAGGTCATCCCAACAGATGGGAGACCTGCACCTCCTACCATACAACGCCTCAAACGAGGCCATACCTATGCTCGCTTGAAAACTATTGTTGTAGGCAAACTCAATCAGGGTTACATGCTGATCCCAGCTACCTCCAAAGTCTAACACACAAGCGCGCAGCATGTCCTCCAGGACCTGATTCTTCCTCTCTGTTTGGCCATTCAACTAAGGATGGTAAACTGAATTGAACGACAGACTCGTACCCAAGGCCTTATGCAAGCTGCGCCAAAACCTCGATACAAAACGGGGGTTCCAATAAGAAACTATGGAAGTAGGCACACCGTGAAGTCTTACTATCTCATCCAGGTACAAGCGAGCCAAACACTCTAAACTGAAGGTCTTCCTCACTGGCAGAAAATGTGCAGACTTAGTCAATCGGTCGACTACCACCCATACCGCATCAAAACCCGAAGGAGTCCTGGGCAATCCCATCACGAAGTCCATCCCCACACTCTCCCACTTCCACTTAGGAATGGGAAGGGGCTGAAGTAAACCCACTGGTCTCTGGTGGTCAGCCTTCACCTACTGGCAGGTCTGACATCTCGAAACATACTCTAAGATATCACGCTTCATCCCAGGCCACTAGAAAGACTCCCTAAGATCCCGGTACATCTTCACACCTCTTGGGTGCACCGAGTATGGAGCCCCATGAGCTTCTTGCATAATCTCCCTACGCAGAGATGCATTAGCAGGAACACATACTCTACCTCTGAAGCGCAGACAACCATCACTGGAGACACTGAAATCCGAACTCTGAGCTGCAGACAACCCCTCTCGGACCCCACACAACGCTGAATCTATCTCCTGACCGGCCTTGATCCTATCAACCAACGAAGACTGAACCTGAAGTGCAGCTATCATACCAGCACTGTCTGACTTGACTACCCATACGCCCGTACGCTGCAACTCTATGGCTGACCTCTACACTCCTGAAAAGGCACAAGCGACGCCTGGAGCACCTCCCAACTCAACGCGTTAGCTACTACATTCGCTCTACCGGGGTGGTAGAGGATCTCCAAATCGTAGTCATGTAGTAACTTCAACCACCTCTTGTGCCTCAAGTTCAGCTCCTTCTGAGTGAACAGATACTTGAGGCTCTTGTGGTCCGTGTAGACCTTACACGGCGCTCCATATAGATAGTGCCTCCAAATCTTCAGCGCGAACACAACCGCTGCCAACTCGAGATCATGGGTAGGGTAGTTCTTCTCATACGGCTTAAGCGGTGGAGAGCCATAAGCCACTACCTTCCCCTGCCGCATCAGCACACACCCAAGTCCCTTATGGGACGCATCACAGAACACCTCGAAACCCTCAGTCCCTGATGGAAAAGTCAGAATAAGAGCGGTAGTCAATCTCTTCTTAACCTCCTAGAAGCTCTGCTCGCAAGCCTCGCTCCACTCGAACTTAACCTCCTTCCTCAGCAGACGGGTCAGCGGGGACACAATCTTAGAAAACCCCTCAACGAACTTCCTGTAGTAGCCCGCTAACCCAAGGAAGCTACGAATCTTAGCAACATTCATGGGCTTCGCCCACTCCATCACCGCTATAATCTTCTCAGGGTTCACTGAGATACCGTCCTTCGAGACCACATTTCCCAAGAAGACTACTTGGTCTAACCAAAACTAGCACTTCTTCAACTTAGCATAGAGCTCACGCTCCCTCAGCGTCTGCAGGATAATCCTCAAATGCTCCTCGTGCTCCTCTGCACTTTTGGAATACACCAAGATATCGTCGATGAACACAACCACGAACTAATCCAAGTAGGGTTTGAACACCCGGTTCATCATGTCCATAAATACTGATGGAGCATTAGTCAGCCCGAATGGCATGACTAGGAACTCGTAATGACCATAAATACTGAGAAAGAATTCAATTAAGCTAGCAAGTTTAAAGGGATCAGGGAACCCGTTCCAAGGAAATGATTAGAAGTTAAGAAGTGTGAGAAACACATATTAGTAAGTAAAGACATCACATACGTCTCAAGGACCACGAAGGACAAACCTGACAGAGGGAATGAATACCCAGCCTAAAAGCAGTAGGGCAAATGCCTAACATGAATACGTCAAGTTCATTGAACGGGATAGAACTCCCAGAACAATCACCACGGCTACGGGGCATATTATTCTTCACTGGAGAGGAAACTAAACCCAGCCAAGAACGCAAGGAAAAAGCATCAATGATCTACCCGAGACGGGAGACATTGCCATTCCAAACAAAAGGGTTCGGAATATAGTACCGAAGAGCGGTATGGGCTACCAAACATAACCATGAATATTAGCCAGATGAAATGGCGTAACACAACAACACCAAGGGAGAATCCTTGAATGGTGTCTGAGTCAACAACAGTGAATGAATATCGTGATAGATACGCAAGAGTTAAAACGAATACTTAGTTAAAACACCGAAGGGGATCCACCTGACAGAAGGTACCCTAATTGCCAAAAAGGCAACCTGATATTGCCAAAATGGGGCCTCCCGTGAAAGGAAGCGAGATGTAACGACCTTGTCATGGAGCCCAGTGCTACCTCCAAACCACCCGAGGGCGTACGAAGAAGTGGAAACGTGTGTGAACAGCCTACAATGAGCAGAACTCGAGGCAACGTGGCTTACAAAACGTGAACCAACTACGATATGTAGACCAAACGGTTGTGAAACTTATGCATAGAGTCGTAAGAAGAATTGCCAGGAATGACACCAATAAAAGTGGAGATATTATTTCATATAAATGAATAGAGTGGCGAATGAACCACTCGATTATAATTCAATGTAATAAGCAGCTTAGAGTAAATACTACTTCAGTGTCACTGTCACTAAAACATCAGCCTAGTATACAGTTGACAAGGCTTTTAGTTGCTTTTCCTGCTCTCTGTGGTAACAATAGTACAGGGACATAAGAATCTAGGCGACGACAACACTAATTTAGCCCACGCTCGGGCACTATGAAAAATTAGAGGGGTGGGGATACCTCTCGTTATCATAGGCCGCTAAGATGGTGATTATGTGAACCCTCCAGAAAAGGCTTTCTCCCATTAAAACATCAAATCTTGAGCAAATGGTTATTGCCAAGGGACAACTTGAAAAGGAAAGAGGATTCCCAAGACTATTATGGAGAAAGAAACTTTTATAGCGATTGTCAGAAACCGAAGGAGTAGTCGGTTTATAAGCAAACACAGTATGTGTAATTTGAACTGTAAAGTGATAACGCTCAAGGAGCATAGAGACTTAAAGAATAGTATATTCTGTAATCAACCAAGGAAATGGCGAGCCATAGTATGAATGGTGGAAGTACATGAACGGAAGCTAACATAGTGATGGATGTCATGAAAACAGCATTGTATAATGAGTAAGAACATGGTGCGCAGCAAGCGACCATTATATGAGCATAGTAAGACAATAATATGGAGAATAAAAGTGGAATTACGAGTTAAACTCAGTGGAGATGAAAAGCAAAAAAAATGGTAGATAGACTGGGCAGTAAGGCCTATAGTCTGTACCATGTGACAAAGACCTCACTGGTAAGACATCGTTCATTCCTATTGCAATTGCATAAGGAACTGAAAGTGTATCCCTAGTGGATCAACTTGAAAAGTAAAGCAATAAGCTTGGGACAAGAGAACCCGATTGCTAAATAACCAACCCATACTGGATACAGAAGGCATACAACATACCAATGAATATGGTGCAAACCGGTTAAGATGCACGAGGAGCGTTGGACATACCGACAATCACAACAAATAATTCCACCAGAATAAAAGGGGAAAGAAGCTTATGAATGCTATAAGGACCAATGCATATGAAAATGCAAGGTCATACAAATGAGAATACTTATACATAACCAAATAAGAGGGCATGATTCAAAAGGAATGGTCACAAGCCAGTAAAAATAGAGGAAGCACTACATACTACATAGTAGCTCGACCTCAACCGACAGTAAGTCGGAAGAACCAAGTGAGTAATCACAAAAGTACACGACAATATGCACAGTAGGTTTCCAGAGAACTGGATAGAAAACCTATAACTCATCGAGTTCGCGTATGGTAAGAGATACCACGCAAGATGGAGAAACCTTTATTCCCAAGAAAAAAGAGATAAAAGGAGATGTATAATACATTAAGAATAACAAGAAGGGCGAAATAAGCTCTAAAGTTATCAGGGTCGCGCAGCAGAAGCTTGTGGGCCGTAGCTCAAAGGTTTGATATACCTAGTGAATACGAGCGAAGGGCTAATTATCAATGCCTTGAAGCCTGATAGGCTAGAACCGAACCGGTTATGAGTTAAATAAACTCCAATGAGAATTCTTGGTGCAAGGACTAAACCGTCAATATGGTTAAGACCCTTTGACCAGAACATATGGTGTAATAGACAACATGGAAGCTTAAACGCTTCATGACGCCTAAATTCAGTGAACCAATGTCCAGTGATAACATATGGTAGATTACGTGGGCGTAATCCCTTTTAAGGGGGGTAGAGCGAAAAGCCGCTAGTGTATGTTTTATGTATGAAGTACGTAAACTACTGTGTGCATAGCACAAAAGAAATTGTTTTGATGATTGGTACGTATGTTACATAAACATATGTATTCATCCATAGTTTAATTATGGTCTTGCACACGGGAGATGCGAATACCATTGATATAAATATACTTATCTTGTAACTCCGGTGTGAGAATGCAAGTGAAAAAGGAGTAGAGAAACTCTAGGGAGAATTAGAATTCCGATAATATATGTCTATTTGAGATTAGACATGGCATTATGATGTATGAGTCGGTATAAAACCGATGTCTATGAGATATGATGAGATACGAGTCGGTATAAAACTGATGTAGAACCTAGTAGGAATTGGATTCCTAGGTAATTCACTTAGGGTGAATTGAGAATGATTGATGGACTGAGTTCCATGATTTGGAGATGTATTGCTTTGTCTTTATGACTAGAATGATTAAAAGATATAAAATTGGAAATGATTGAACTATCTGATTGTTTGAAACTGAAGTGGGAAGTCAAACTTGATTTACTAGTGATCAAGGGAAACGGAACACAAATTGGGGTGGAAGGATAGTTCAACACTGATGCTGATCACATAGGGTTGAATGATTCTTGAAGCTCCCTGTAAGTGGTCACAAGTAATCTTGTTAGGATAGATGCAATTAGCATGAATTGGGTTAGAGTGGTATTGTGTTGTTGTGTACGTTTGTGTTGTACTGGCATGTACACACGTGGTATTGTACTGTTATGTACATGGTGTTGTACTGGTATGTACACACGTTTGCATGGTACTATGATGTACGTTTGTGTTGTACTGGTATGTACACACGGTTGTTAATTGTTTTGTTGATTACTTTGTGTTGTACTGGTATGTACACACAGTTGTTAATTGTTTTGTTGATTACCTTGTGCTGTACTGGTATGTACACACTGGCTGGACATATTTTGAGTCTGTAAGGTTATATAGATATTATAACCTTAGCATAGGATGCCTATGGGACTAACAATATTATATTCACCAACTTTGAGGGCAAAGTTCCTTAAGGGGGGTAGATTGAAATACCCTGGACTTAAATATGGTGATTAAATTAGTCTAATATTGTATTTAGGGGCCTAATGATGCCTAAATAACTTTGGTGAAGAAATTAAACCAAAAGAAAAGAGCAAACACAATAAAAGCATAAAACGTAAAAATATGTGTTACGCAACCATAGGAGGCTTATGACCTCGAATTGGATCCTAGATGGATTCCTAGGGATTAATTATGCCTAAATAACATATGGGAACAATTCCCGAAGAAAATGAATCCATATAACGGATTAAAACGTAAATGAAGTCCTAAAGCACGTTTTTCGAGAAAACCCAAAAATGTGACTTTAAGTGGTCTAATGGACTTGTAAAAAATTATAGTTGATCATATAACTATAATTAAACCTTAATGAAGGTATAAGAACCATCAAAATTAACAAACGAGAAAAATCCAGAAAACGGGCCCGGTTGATGAATAGTGTCAAACCGGGAAATTTAGGAGTGTTTCTTGTGAAAAGACGAAAACGCCCCCAGCTTAAATATTAAGGGGGCCGGTTTTCTAGTGTGACTCGGCACTCTTTTTCAACTAAATGAGTATCCCCTTATGTGAGAGAGGAAAAGCAAAAGTGGAAAAGTGTAAAGTAAATAAAAGCTTACTTTTCCCTCTCTCTCTTCCATTTCCCTCCTCTCTCTCCTTCCTTTCTTCTTCCCCATCGATTTCTCTCTTCTTCCTCCCCTTGGCTGGCAATTTTTGGAGCTCCTCCAATGGCAGCCCACCTTATTTTACTTGCCCAAGCCAACACACTACTCCAAACTCAAAAATAATTACATATTCTTGTTGGTCTCCTCAAGGGCTTTCTTTCCCTCTTTTCAAAATCTCAAAAGCTTGAAGTCCACCACCATGGGTATAGCTCCATTTGAAGAGAAAACTAGAGTTTCTTGAGCTGGAACATCTCCTCTTTGATTTAAGGTAAGAAAAAAATCTAAAAAGCTCCTTGTTCCCTCCAGTTCACCACCTAGCCAATTTTGGCTTCTCAAGGCTTCTTGTTCCTTGTTTTGTATGAGTGTTTATCCAAGCTTCAAGAGGGTGGTTGGAACTCTCCTTTGATTCATGACCAAAAGCCATTTTAAGGCTTCAAAGGTAATTCACCATTTTTGTGCTTTAAGCACCTTCCCTTGTTCTAGCTTAATTAATAAGCGAAAGAGTGTTGTTTAATTATTAATTTTCCCATTTGGGTGTTGGTCTAAAGTTGTGGCAATGGTATTGCCCTATGACCGAAAATCATGAGGAAACGAGAAGAAGAGGAGATGTGAAAAGAGGAACCTATGAGCTTAAGGTAAATGATCTACCTTGATAACTATCCTAAATGCTTTTAGAATTTTAGGATGGGTGATTAAAAGAATGAATAACAATTGGGCTGAAAGTTTGTTTAGTATTGAGAAGAGAAAATTGTGAATTGATGTGTGATTTAAGGGCCTAAGTGCCATGCAATTTGAGATTGTTACATTATGTTGTGACTAGTGAAATTTGGATGAATTGTGTGCTAGTAGAATCCACTATGGATTTGGATAGTTGGATTGATTAAGAAATGAATAATTGTGCATTTGGGCATGCTAGAAAAGTAAAGAAGTTATGGCGAAATTTCGGTAGAAACCTAAGGAGTTTTAAGTGATGTTATGAGTGAAGAATGACCTAGGGTTAACTAGGTGTTGCTAGGGATTGATTTAGTTGATTGATCACCCTAGAACATGAGTTGAAGGATTGTGGTGAGATGTGAAAAATCTGTAGCTCAAATGGTATGAGAAAGTCTTGGAGTGCTAGAGGTAAACTAGTGTGTAGAGCTTTGAAAACAATGAATGGATTTAGGAACTAGAGATGAGAATGCCTAAGGAAAGATTTGGAATGGGCAAACCATTGAGTTAGTGAGTTGGAGAGCAAAAGTGCAACTTAGGAATTTAGGAACAAAGTTGCAAGTGCAAGGAATGAAAATGGAAAATTGTCTAATTGATCAAGATTGAGTGATTGGGTTGATCAATGTTTTAGGAAGGTTTAATGTGTGTTTATGGTGTTAGAACATGTTTGGAAACATGTGGAAAGATTAGGAAAGGATTGGGTAGAAATTGAAGTTGAAAAATGTCAAAATTTTGCAGAGCATAGCAGGGTCCGGGACTTAGGTCCAGCAACAAGTCTCGGACCGCCATGAAAAAACTGCTGAAATGGCTTTGCTGCTATGGTCCGGGACCTAGGTTAAGGACAGTCCCGGACCACCTGAATTTTTCAACCGAGAGTGACTCCTACACTTGGTCCAGGACTCAGGGTAAGTACAAAGTCCCGGACCACCCCAAAATCCTTCCCCAGAGTTTCTGAAACGCATTGGCCCGGGACTTAAGGGCCGGACCAAGTCCCGGACCACCCTGAAATTGTAACCGTGGGTGTTTTAAGGCAATCTAATGATGGGGAATTTGATTGGTGGTGATGGTTTTAGATGATAATTAAGACTTGTTTGATGACATGTAAAGGTCATTAGGAGTATAAACAAGTGTTAGATTGAATGAGAAAGTGAGAACTTAAGATCACATGAGTAAAGATAAGGCAACGGGACAACGGGATTAATTACGGGTGCGATAGTCGTTTAGATTCCGTATTGCTTTAACGTTAATAGAAATGTTGTAATGTAACCAGTTGTGTGGGAATTACCGAAGGAGCGTGAGATGACACGGTAGAGTAAATCCTTGGTGACAGGTATGGTTTTCTTACAACTTGTGTCCTGCCGAGTTACACTCGGCTTGTGTGCTGCTTGTTATGTGTGCCGACCTAATAAGATAAAAACATGAAAATGTTTATTGCATTTGATATATATATATATATATATATATATATCTCGATGCATGCTGTGTGTACTAACCATCCTTGCTTGAATGCGTGGTCTAACTGAATGTTGTAGACCGACTCGTAAATGATTAACGTTTGGTAGTGACTCGTAGAAGGAGTCGAACCATGAAATAACTTAACGTGGCAAACTCATGAGAACTATCGATTAGAGAACAACGATAACTCAAACTTATGAACTTACTCGAAACGAGAAAGAGATATACGGGACTAGTAAACTCCCTTTAATGATTAGTCGGCCTCCGATATGAGGATCAGACTCAATATGAGAAAACAACCAAAAATTCTAAGTAATGGAAGTATAGGGGCGACCCTTAAATCGGTGAATACAATGAATTAGGAAAACTTCCTAAGATTGTGAGATGGCATCAAGAGAGATGCTTCTGACTAATATCTATGAGTATATATTATTACTAATCCTGATAGTGGGTTAGGGGATTGTGTAATACCCCAATCCCACATCGGGATATGAGTTGTAATGTGAGTGGTTTATAAGGATACATATGAACTGACTACAACAACAAATCCTTCCACTTTTAAGCCCAAGTGAGGATTAAGGGCCTATAATGGTTAGTTTTCAAGCCCAGATGGCTTGGGAGCTAGGTTGTTGGACAGTCACCCATATGGGGTGTTACAAATGGTATCAGAGCTGACTCGGGACCGTGTCGGGATGGAAGACCCGACACCTACCGAGGAGGTCCATGGGACTTGGATGTTAGGCTTGCGACGAGGACGTCGTGTTCTTTGAGAGGGGGAGTATGTAATACCCCAATCCCACATCGGGATATGAGTTGTAATGTGAGTGGTTTATAAGGATACATATGAACTGACTACAACAACAAGGCCTTCCACTTTTAAGCCCAAGTGAGGATTAAGGGCCTAGAATGGTTAGTTTTTAAGCCCGGATGGCTTGGGAGCTAGGTTGATGGACAGTCGCCCATATGGGGTGTTACAGATTGTGAGTCACACGTGCAAGGAAGAGGAAACAACAGAGCGTTTGTTTCTGATCCGTGGTCGAACTCCCTTGTTACAGGGCCGTGTGCCACATAGTGGTGCCCTGCGGGGCCGTGAGCCACATAGTGGTGCCGGTTTGGAGTGAGACTGGCAGAGCTTACCCGTCTAAAAAGGTAAGATGGGTATTATGGGTTAAGGAAGAGGAAACATGAGAGAATGTTTCTAATTCCGTGATGAGATTATAAAAGCCCGGTGGTGAGATCTATATGTGTCTCTGCCCGGAGGCCTAAGAGGCTTAACTTAAGAATTATTCAAGAGAAGAATAATTGAGAAAACAAGATCTAGACCAGAGGGTGTCTGTAGATCTAAGAGAATGAATATAAACTATCCGATAAAGATAGTTAAGTTAGTAACTAAGCTGAATGAGGCTTACTTAAGTTAGGGATTCTCAAGGGCTAAAGAACAAGGCTAATTAATCTAGTGAACTTGATGTGTTAACCTTGTCGGTTGTATTCTACTGTTTGAATACTTGTTGATTGCGAGCATGTTGTGTGTTTATAGCATTTCATGTCATGATTTAAATAAAATCAATCGCATGTTCAGATGAGAATTAGTTAGGTGTGACCCAGTAGTAGCGGGTTGCACGACTACCATACCAGCAAAGGTGCTGAGCCCCTTTGGGGCCACCTATTATTTTTTAGGTATAATAGAGCTGATTACCATTCGAGAGTAGGACGGGGTTGCTGCTAGTATGGGTAGTTTATTTAATTACATTTGTAATTGTTGTATAGTAAGACCAAAATTGTTATCGGCAATAGAATGCAAAGACTCGGTATAGTTGATTTGAATTGACTCGGTTTAGAAATGGAATGTATATGACTCGATTTAAAGTCGGATGGAGAATTGTGTTTGCATATGTACTCGGGTAATTCTAGTCCATCAGACCGGTACTGATAGTGTTTAGGCCTTGTTAGTCACGTGGGTGGCTAACGACATTGTTTCACCCCTGTTGTATTTAAATTTCCGCTGCGAAGTTAATGATGAACGAGGTGATTAGACTGTAATGACGAGATTAGCGGTAGGGGTGTTACAGAACCAAATTATAAAAAAGAACCAGATTACACAACAGAACCGAGTTATAAAAGAGAACCGAGTTATAAAAAAGAACCGAATTATAAAAATGAACCAAAAATTTTTGTGTAGAGTACAGTGAAGTTCAGGAAGCCTCGAGCAACAACTTCAGTCTTCTGAGAAGAAGCTTGTGATAGATGTTTGGTGCATCTTTGTCGGTTCCTCTAGCTGGCAGCTATAGTCGTAATTGGTGGTAGTGTGTATTTGGTCAATTTAAATGGCAGTTTGCATGTAGGGACATGTGTGTGAAGTAAGGAGTTTGGTTGACTTTTATAGTCATTTATTGTATGAATAGGCTGTCGATGCAAGTTTCTTTATGGAATTCATTGCACTATACAACTTACCACTCAGGTTTAGTTGGTTAAAGTCCCTTGATGACGGGTAATACTTATGTGTACCATATATGTTTTCGCTCTTAATATAACGGGGCTTATGTCTTACGAAAATCTGGTTATATAGTTTACTAGACCATGATTATCGGAGAACTAAAAATAGGTTCTTAACACTCTCGTTCATATTTCTCTTTATTCCACATCATTTTTAAGAATCATAACTAATTTTTAACAATATCAAAGAACTCACATAATAGTTTTAATTTTATTTTCTCTTTTATCTATGTGGAACATTGTGATTGAAATAATAGTTGTTGTGGGCCCATACTTGGGTTCTTAAAGGTTCTTGTGAAAGAACCCCCTCTCATGGGTTCCTTATCTCTCTCATCCATCTCATTTACACCTCATATTTTTTATTTTATTTTATTTAACTAAGAACCTGTAACACCCCAACTACAAACTCGACACTTAAAGACTATTCGCAGCGGAGATTATAACATAAACACGAACTAACAGGGGTGGTGTTACACGTCGTTAGCCACCCACGTGGCTAACAAGGCCATTACTTACACAATGTACTGGTCTGATGGACCAGATTCCCGAGCGTTATACATTACAACTCCACTTCATAACTAAACCGAGTCAATTACACTTACATTACAACTGTACCGAGTCTAATACATTCCATTGCCGTTAACAGTTTGGCCTTACTATACTTACGATACATAAGCAAAACACGTAACTACCCATGCATAATTGGCCACCCCGTCATACTCTCGAACGGCTACCAGCTCCATTGTACCTGAAATGAAATGGGTGGCCCCAAAGGGGCTCAGCACCTTTGCTGGTATGGTAATCGTGCAGCCCGCATACTACCGGGCCATGCACAACTATTTGTCGTTGAGCATGCGGTTGATTTTTTTTTTAATTCATGCATGAAACACTATAAACACATATCATGCTTACATTTAACACATATCCAATCAATATGACACAAACAACAAGGTTAACACATCAACACTTGTTCGATTACATTATAGTGTTCCTTGGCCCTTAAGAGTTTCTACCTTAATGGAACTAGCTTCTTATTAGACGACACTTACCCATTCTATCGGGTTATGTATAATTACTTCTTATAATAACGTGAGGTTGATATCAGTGATCAAGGTACTCAAACATAACACACACATCACATAGTAACGTATACACAACATAACTCGGGAACGAGTCTCGTGAGGACTCGGTCCGAAATGAGAGTTAGCCAACTTATGAGAGCCTAGAGAATATTTTCATTCTCATGTTGAGCTCATTACATAACAACTTACTGTTCCTCTTAGAGAACTTATACTTTACTTAGGATGTGACGGATATAATATAATCCTGAACACATCGTACACATACATTACTTAGATGTGTCGGTCATAATATAGACCCGAGCACACCATACACAAATCCCCTAGCCCAGAATAATAGTCAAGGTAGGAGAGCCAGCTATAGGCTCGTGGGAGATTGAATTCCAAGAAGGAAAACAACCGAACAAGGGAGAGAGTTGAATCAAATATAGATATCAACTCCCATACATACGCGCACGACCGGACACCCGGATTCCTCACCCCCCAATTATACGTTAGTTAGAAGTTCCCTTATGGAACTTATCACATCATGACACCACATGGTGTTACAAACTTAGTTAAACACACACAAGGGAGGTAACATACCATTCGACATACATGAACAACAACAATTGTTAAATAATGACATACTAAAAAGGGCGACACACATCACACACAACCACATTATACAACAAACACATTGATAGCCGTAGTTAGAACGTTCCCGTAGGTTGGGACGTTTAAATCCGAATACCGATTTCATATGTGATTCTAGGTTCGGTTAGCTACGGTTTAACACATATCCGAGGTTAAACGGTATCGGAACAAATACGCCACATAATTGAATTACTGTAAACTCATTTCATGCTTTATCTTGCAAGGTGGCAAACATACAAAAAATCAAGTTGGCATACAAGCCGGTGTAACCCGGTAGAACACAGGTTGCAAGAAAACCATACCTGTCACCAAGGGTTCACTCTAACGTGCCATCATATGTCCCTTGAATAATTCTTGAACAACTAGTAACATTACAATCGTTTACGTTAACATTTGGGTAATACGATTGTTTAACGCCTAGTACGCCCATAGCTAACCCCGTTGTCCCGTTATACTTAATTTGCTCTTGTGATCTTAAATCATAACTTACACATTCACTTCTAGCACTTGTTTATACTTCTTAGGACCTTTACATGTCACCAACACAAGGCCTAAACATCATCTAAAACCATTACCATTCAATTCCCCATCATTAGAAGCCTTTAAAACACTCTCGGGAAAATTCTGGAGGTGGTCCGGGACTTGGCCCTTACCCTAAGTCCCGGACCAATTCAAAACTAAACTTTCGTAACAAAAATGGGGGTGGTCCGGGACCTTGTACCTAGCCCAAGTCCCGGACCAAGTGTGGATGGTGACTCTCGGCACAAATTTAAGGGTGGTCCGGGACTTTATCCAAGGACCAAGTCCCGGACCCTGCTAAAACCTGCTACAAGTGTAGTTTTCAACCCCAAATCAACCCTTAATCCACACTCAATCTTTCCCTAATCTTTCCACAAGTTTCCTACATGTTTAAACACACTTAAACACTCCTCAAACCACCTTAAATCCTTGGTCACATTCACTACCCAATTCTTATTCAAATTCACAAATATCAATTTCCACATTTTGTACTTTGCACACTAATGCACTTCTAACTTCCTCTTGATAGTTTCCAACCTCCTACCACCTTACCAAATCACTTATTGACCATCACCACACCTTCCTAGACATTTGCATTATCTAAACCCAAGTCCATCCTCAATTTCCAAGATTATAACACTAACTCTTTTTTCTAGAAATTCCAAGTTACCAAGCATCAATATGCTACAGATTTTACACACTCCCATATCCATTCTCCATTTACCATTTCAAGGTTATTAATCCACTCAACTCAACCCAATACATACCTAACCTCTCCAATTCACTAAGTCACCTAAAATTCCCAATTTCTACACAAATTTTGCCATAACTTCCCCATAAACCTAACATATCCAAACTCTTCAATTCTCATCCAAATCATTCCTAATCTAACCACACCCACAAAGGGTCCTACTAGCACACATAGTTCCATACAACTCATCAAAACAACAAAATAGCTCCAAAATCTCAACAAACCACAATATGAACACAAACTCAAATCACTTGGCTCCAAAGCCCTCAATTCAAACAACAAATCCCAAATTTCTCATCTAACCAATCCAAGCACATTTCCATCAAATTTTGGTTCATTCTTTTGGTTTTCCCCATTCCCATAAATTCTAAAACATCAAGATAGAAGTTAAGGTAGATTTTCTTACCTCGAATATTCAAATCCTCTTTTAAATTCTCCTCTTCTCTTTTCCCATCCATTTTCGGTCAAGTGGGCAATGTATTTGCCAATTCTCCAGCCCAACATTCAAGAAAAGGAAATGAGTTTAAGTAGAAACACTAAACTCATTAATTAAAATGCTTAAGACACTAAGATTGGTCATTACCTCGAAACCTAGAATTGGTTTCTTGCCATGAATCAAAGGAGAGGCTCTAATCCACCATTGGAGGCTTGGAGAATAGCTCAAATAAAGAAAGAGCAAGGCATTACAAGGGGGAAAAATCGGCCAAGCAAGAAGAGGGAGGAAAATGAATTTTTCTTTGGAACTTTTTACCTTAGATGAATGGGGAGACTCCAAGCTTCAAGAAGATGTGATTTTCTCTTCAAATGGCCAAAACCCATGGAGGTCAACTTCCTCCATTTGAAATTTTGAAAAGAGAGAATGGAAGAGCTTGGTGAGGGGAGTTCAAATATGTAATTATTTTTGTGTTTGGAGCTTTATCCAAGCTTGGGCAAGGAAGAAAATGGCAAGAAGCCATGGGAGAGGGAGGAAGAAAACGTTCAGTAGGGAGGAGGAGATGGAACCGGCAGAGAAGGAAGAAAGAGAGGAAAGAGAAGAGGGAAAAAGAAATAAGGGATGAGAGAGAGGGAAAAGGGAATAAGTAACCCCTTTTTACTTTTTACTTTTTGACCCATTTAATTATTCTAGCTAGTTAAGTGTGTGAGAGAGGGTTATTTTCCTCTTAAAAACCGGCCCACTATATACACATAAGCTGGGAGCATTTTTCGTCTTTTACCGAAAACGCTCGTTATTTACCCGGTTTTAGCACTATTCACTAACCGGGCCCGTTTTCCGGAATTTTCTTGTTTAATTAATTTTAATGGTTCTTAAGCTTCCGTTAATGTTTATTATAGTTGTATGATCAACTATAATTTTTACGGGGTCACTTAACTGTTTAAAGTCACGTTTTCGGGTTTCCTCGAAAAACGCGCTTTAAGACCGTTAGCGTTTTAACACATTATTTGGATCCGTTTTCTTCGGAAATTTTCCCATATGTTCTTAGTGTGTAATTAGGGTATAAATATATATATATATATTTATAACCCTAGTTAAGGTTATATACCTCCTAAGACAATTAAATACACGTTTTTGCATTTGTGACTTTTACGCGTTTTCCTTTATCTTTTGGTTTTTCTTTCTTCACCAATGTTCTTAAGGACTTACTTAGCCTTATAAAATCATAATTACATAATTAATTAACACATTAAAGTTTGGGGTATTTCAGAACCCATAAGAACCACCGATAATCATGCTCTTAGGAACTGGATATCCAGAAAAATTGATTCAATTTTTTTTTTTGATACTCTTTATATTTGTATAAAAACAGAAAACCTATACAATAACAATTAAAATTAAAATTTCAATTTTCCAGTTAAACAACATCAAACAGACAATTAGCTGAGCCCAATTAACTATTGTAAATAAACCATTTACTCTATCAAAAGTTAACTAACTACTTATCCAAAACCGGTTACCATCGGATTATAAAACGACTAGGCATCAACATTCGATGTCAACCATCGGATTACAAAACGACTAGGCATATCAACTTTCGATGTCAACCCCAACCCAATAAACTAATACGACGCCGTCTTTGTCATTCTGAATGTTGCCACTCCACTGCCTAGTATTGCCTCCTATCTTTGAATTGTAAAACGCTATCTGGTATCTCGGCTCAGAAGTGACAGACTTCAGTTGACAAGGTAGACAGGCAGATATGGTGGTCATCGAAGGGAAGAAGGTGGGTCGAGCGGTTGGAGGATTCGGACGCAATGGTTTCGGGCAGATTCTGGTTGCTATTGCCGCCGCGTTTCTTGTCCGGTTATTCTCTGCACCGGGCCCCGTAATTCTTACGGATGCTGACGACGAAAATAAGGACGATAATGGAGGTGCAGAACACGCCGACGCCGATGACGAGCTGGCAGTTGATGGAAAAGTCGTTCCGGTGACGATAAAGTGGCGTAACATCACTTGCTCTCTCTCCAATAAATCGTCCAAATCTGTGAGCTGCTATTGCTACTGTTTGTCAATTTCGTGCTTCTTACCTTCTAGTCAATCTCTACGAGCTAAACTTTTCAGTTGAACATTCTCGTTTCAATCGTTAGATATGTGATTGCATACACTGCATGCATCACTCTTTAGGAAGGTGATTGTAATTATTACTCACTCAGTTAATATCTGTCATTCTAGCTTTTTGACACACTTCTTTTCACTTTTACCCCTACTATTCAATATATAAGTAATTATTATCTAAATGGATTAGTAAAAAGTAGGGACACATGCGTCATTGTCCTATTTTTCTTAATAAGTGTGTAAATTTCTAAAATGACAGTTATTGTTGAACGGAGGGAGTAATTTTTAAGATTTTCTTCGCGGTTCATATATATTACGATCATCCTCGAGTAGGTGGTAGTTAATTGTAAGTGTTTCTCCACGCTACCCCAGAACCTGAATTTGATTGATTATAGCCGCGCCTAATGTCCATGGACTCAATTTTTTAAGTTGTCCACGATGAAGTTGTCTTACAGTAGAGTTGATAAACTACAGCTACAGTGCCTTTTCTGCATATACTCTACGAAACAAAAAGTCAGCAGCGTTAAGGTTCGGTCTGAAATGCAGGTGAGGTTTCTGCTAGAAAATGTTAGTGGAGAAGCTAAACCTGGAAAGTTGCTAGCAATAATGGGTCCGTCAGGTTCAGGAAAAACTACGTTGCTCAATGTTTTGGCTGGTCAACTTGCAGCATCACCTCGTTTACATTTGTCTGGTCTTCTGGAGGTCAACGGACAGTCAATGTCTAAGAAACCATATAAGTATAGACATCCTTGTGTTTCTTAATCTTTGTGTTAGGCTGTTATTGTACTATCATTCAGATAATTGAGAATGTTATTGTCATAATAGGTTTGCCTTCGTGAGGCAGGAAGATCTTTTCTTCTCACAGCTGACAGTCCGTGAAACAATCTCTCTTGCTTCTGAACTCCAGCTGCCAAAATTATCTTCTGAAGCAGAAAGAGATGTATATGTTGATAATCTCTTATTCAAGTTGGGCCTGGTGAGGTTATCTTTCTCTTCTACATGAATAGATTGCATGTATGTATTTCCTGCTTCAATCCTACTTTTGCTGTGAAACAATTTTCTATTCTCATATGCTTATCGTGATTATTCTTAAATTATTGAAATAAATGAGTAGTTTGTGAGACTACTTTAACTCTTTTTGTAGTTGGCAATAGACCTTGCATAATAAGTCGAAAATGATTATACCAACACTAAACATGATACAAAATTAGCTTTTTTTTTTTTGTTTTTATTTCTGTGTATACATAATTTAATTTTCAAAGTATGCACATTGTACAAGAAAAAGTTAATTTCATGTGTGAATTGTGTGAGCTGTATGTGAATTTCGTAGATACTCGATTACATATGAAAAAACATACTCCCTTCATTAGATGTCTTGGGTTGTCTAAGTTTCTCTAAAGTAAAAGATGTTGGTGTTTTAGGCCTTTTTATCCCTTACATACCAAATTAACCACTCATCTATTTCTAAAAAGAATGTAGTAATTCTAAAGTTCTTACTGATTCATAGAATTAAGAGATTATAAACGTCTTATGCATTTAGGTACGTACTATAAGTTTATATCCAATATTGCATTGTTACAATTTTACATAAACCAATATTATTGCTATATGTAATATTATACACATCTTTATATATAATGAAAAATTAATGTTTTAAAAGAATGTAGATCCATGTTTATTTCGTATTGTCATTTAGTTTTTATTATGATAATTAGTACCCCAAGGTGCTGAAAGCGGGCACTAATTATAATTCAGGCTTGGTATTACGTTTACTGACTTTGGGAAAATTATTCATCCTTTAGTTACCAGTTTTTTGTAATCCTTACTCATGCTGAGATTTATTTTTAACATGGGAAAAGTAGTTCATTTTTTACTTTCTTAATCTTGTGATTTTGGACTAAACATCATACAATTTGAGTTGGAGGTATTAATATTTTAATATATTGAAAAAAATTTAACCAAAATTACTTATTTTCTGTATTTTATGTCATATTCCATGTATATCTGTAATTACATGACAGGAATTCACTTTTGATGAGTCTATAGCTTTGCGAACTTAGATCTGTACTATGTTATATTATAAGAGCAGTACATATCTTGATTTTCATTGTATACTTCTAGTCATGCCATTTTGTTACATGAATTTGCTTCTCTTTCAAAAATCCAGGGGTCTAAAGTTTCCTATGATTTTGATTGTTTCAAAAACTGACCGCATATAAATAGGTCAATTGTGCTGATTCAATTGTTGGTGATGCAAAAGTACGAGGGATCAGTGGTGGTGAAAAGAAACGCTTATCTTTGGCATGTGAGCTGATTGCTAGTCCGTCGGTTATATTTGCAGATGAGCCTACCACTGGTAAGTGTGCTTGTAATGATCATCATTTCTGGTAATTATTTTATTCGTTCTTGTTTACTAAACGTGAATGATGGGCATCCACATACAGATCTCATTTGAGGTTTTGGCTTGCTTCGCTCATTGGACTTCCAATGCTTGATAATTGATTCCCTTATCAGTAATTGATAGAAATTAAGGCCCGTTCTCCATCTAGGTGAAGCCTGTTAAACAATAGCTTATTTAGAAGGAGATAGGAATTAAAAAGATGTGTTAGAAATAGGATGAACTGGTTATTGTAGCTGATGTGTGTGACATACATAGAGGATAAGGTAGCTGATAGCTGAAATTGGCTGATGAGGAAGCAGCGGGGGGTCTTAGTACCGTCATATGCTAAGGCACTGATGCTTTGCATGAGTATATCGTAATTTTCTAGATAAGTCTGTTTGTTTGACTCTCTTGTGCCCTGTGTGAAGCACTAGCCCCAAAATAAGGAAATGAGATACTAAAAAAACATTAGTCTTTGAAGGCCACATAAAGGACAACTTCATTTTTCTGTAGCAGTGCGTCCACTCAGAGACTTTCCTATCCCGTCTCTCTTTCCACATGTTATGTAGGAATGTTTTTCAGGTTATGCAAGCCTCAAGTGAAGTTCTTAAGTCATATGTTTGGTAAAAGAAATGATCTGAAGTCAATATCCTTTAGTGGAAGAATTGATTTAACTTTTACGTGGCTAGTGACTTCTTTATCTCTTATGTGGTTCTTTGGCATATATTTCATATATGAAATCTTGCACTGAGTTATATTTTTGGTTTCTAGCATGAAATTTACTCCCATGTGTGATTAATAACTTAACTTGTTTTTAATTGGGAATTGAACTATTATTCCTCTGTGTCCTTTTTCTAAAAAAACTTATATTAGTGATTCTGCTAAAGAGATATTGATGGTAGGTTGTTGGAAAAGTCTGAAATAGAAAGTGGGAAAAGGCTTGTAATTACGAGAGACCGCATGATAGAACTATAACTTTCCTTATGATCGGAGCAACTGTTTTGCCCCTGGATAATTTGAAAATTTTACAATTATGTGGAGAGCCAGTGACATTTTGATGGATACTGATTTTAGCCTTTCAGCCCTGGATCCCTGATTTTTTTAAAAAAATTGGTGAACAATGTGGTGACTTTTAATGTGGAGATGGTGCGAATGACAACTATGATTAATGAGATGATGTCCTTTGTCATGCATACATTCTGTGAGATGAACTTTTTTTCCTTTGTTGGCTGCCATGTTTATCTATCGTGCTTGCAGGGCTGGATGCTTTCCAGGCGGAAAAGGTTATGGAAACACTTAGTCAACTTGCTAAAGATGGTCACACTGTTATCTGTTCCATACACCAGCCTAGAAGTTCAATATATTACAAATTCGACGACATTATCTTAATGACAGAAGGAGCACTTGTGTATTCTGGCCCAGCAAGAGATGAACCGTTGACATACTTCTCAAAGTTTGGGTAGCTCAACTATCTCTTAGAAGCGTGCTTTCTGTCTACTCTCACTGAATTCCAGATTACACAAACTTGATGGATTTAGAATGAGTGTTTGTGAAACTGGTTGTATGAACTCTTATTACATTTCCTTCTACTCTGTGCAAAACTTGTCTGCTCAAGCATTTTTTTGGTGGTAACATGTAAATAAAGTCTTCAAATTCCTTTTAGAAAAGATCTTCATCATTTGAGTGAGTTTTGTAGCTGGAAGCTTTAAAATAACCTTCCTGTTGCTGTACGTAGAGTAGGGTTCCGGAATCGGTGTGAGTTCCCTATATGGGCCAACTTCTCTTTAAATTTGAACCTGGCTTTACGAAATAATTGCTGGAACATTAGGGTTACATCAAAACTTCCCTCAGTCACATGCTGCTCTATATTGATCAATTTTTTTTCCCTCAGAGAGTATCTTTGTTAGCTCATCGAGTAGCTATGTATTTTCTGGGTTAACTGATAGCTTTATGATACAGTCTCCATGTACAAGAGAGTAGTCTACAAAAACAACCTATGTTGCATCTGTAAGATACCACTGTGATATTGATAACCATATGATGGTTTGTTTCTATTCTTGTTGCAGGTATATTTGCCCATCTCATGTAAATCCTGCTGAGTTTTTGGCTGACTTGATATCTATTGACTATAGTTCATCTGAAAGTATCAGCAGCTCCCAGAAGCGAATAAATGCTCTGGTTGAGTCATTCTCACTGCAAGCCTCAACACCCATATATGCAACTTCGCTTATTGGCAGAGACAAAACAACTGAAGGCATACAGATGAGGAAAGCCTTCAAACATAGAAAGCAAGGCTGGTGGGGCCAGTTCCGGTTGCTTCTTAAGCGTGCCTGGATGCAGGTGCTACATTTTTTCTCTTTTTTTTTTCTTATTTTTATTGTTCATGACCTGTCAAATTTTGCATTTTTGACCATGAGTTGCAGTCAATAAGATGTGGTTCTGACTTGTCAGTGCTAGCACTAGCAGATAAACCTTAGATAGTTGGGTGTGCACACTGTTAGGACCGTTATTAGTTGTTAGGGGGCTGTTTAGTAATTGGGTAGCTTACTGGCAGTACTTAAGGTGATGACTAGGTCTGTAATATGCATTCAGTCATCTTAGCTAATAGATTAGCCTTTTGGGAGGGTGGTGCACCTCGAATCGCATCAATTGGTATCAGAGCCTGTCCAGGGCCTAGGGGTAATTGGAAGAGGCAGAAACCGTGAAATGAAGTTTATCGGTGCCGATCTTGAACTTCCAGTTTTTGAGGGTGTCGACCCGCAAGGTTGGCTCAGTAGAGTGCGGTTGTTTTTCATCATCAATGGCATTGAAGATGATGAACGGTTCATGGCAGCCGGTCAATGCATGGAGGGAGAAGCGTTTGTATGGTTTCAATGGCTTTGGATGTTGTTTGGAAAACTTTCTTGGGAAGAATTTCAAGAATTCTTGTTTGCACGATTCAAGCCTTCACCAGCGAAGGATTATTTCGAGTCAGAATCTCAAATTACTCTTTCGTACCCACCGGTGACGGAAATTGTTCAGGAGGAGGAATTGAAGGACGAAAGCATGGGGGAGTTCGATCGATCAAAGCAGACGGAGGAGCAAATCGTTGTTTGGCAGGGAGTAATATCCAACAGTGAAGAAAGAATTGGGTGTAGAATTGAGGAATCAAAAACAGAAGCGCTGATGAAGGAATCGAAGACGGAGGAGTCAGTAGTTCCAATGACTCCAATGACGGTGGGCGAGTTGCTCATTAGGAGGGCGCAAGCATATAGGAAGGGGAGGAGACAAAAGCGAAGATGAGGAAGAGTAGAGTACAAGAAAATAAGAATGGGAGGAAACGTAAAGCAGCAATGAAGACGAGGGATGGGGACCGTGTCCGCGAGCCGCAAGCATGGACAAAGAATCATCCTCCAGGAGTTCTAGAAACGGGAAGACGATTGAGGCAAAGAAGGCTCAACCGCCTTAAGAGAGAGAAGAAGAAGCGTATAAAAAAAAAGAAAAGAGAAAAGGAATCAATCTCACGTACCTGGTAATTGAAGCTCTAACCCTAATTTTTTCCCCAAATCTTCCATTTTCTCTTCTAGAGCTTCTGGGCTGGCCAAAACTTTTCGGCAGTTTCGCTGGGATTCAATCTCTTCTGGCCGGCAATCCTGGCCCAAGATAGAGGACGCAAAAGAGAATGTTAAGAGGGGCAGGAAGTTCGTTGATGTTCTTTCTGTACCAAGGCTGAACATTAACTTCAGGAGGAATCGATTTCTGCAAAGGGGTCCAAGCTGGCCAACACCTTCCATCACCAGTTTGTTCGGTCAGATTTCCACTTCAGAACGACGGTCGTGTATCTGCTGGTGTCCATGGGGACGTTCTATCGTTTCCTATCCGTTGTTGTCCTGTCAAGCGAAAGTGACTGTGAAGAGGGTCGACGATAGGAACCAGCTTTTGAAGAGGAAGTTAGGAAACAACGGATTGCCATCTCACTGGTGCGATTCACTGAGAAACATGAAGTTCCCTTGTCACATTAGGGGGGCAATTCAGAAATTGGCAGGCATCGGTGTTCAATCCCAATACGAGAGCAAGATTTATCGGTTTCACTACCCAATTTCTAGTGGTCACGTGCAACCTTTTGCCGGATTCTGTGTTCATCTGCTCATGGATAGGACCAAGTACGGCAGTGTTGCCTACTCTTTGATTGATGAGGGAGGAGGAATGAGCTGGGCACATGTTGATGCCTATGCTGAGATTCAGCTTGCTATGTTAGATGGAGCAACATCCTTCTCTCTCGATGACATCCGGTAATATCCTGATTACAGAAGTTGCTCTTTGGTTTTCAACAGTAGTTTGCCCCAACCAAACGACATAGTCTTGAGCAGCTGGAGGATTGAGCTAAAAGCTTCAGTAGGACTCTTTTCTCGTAGTTACAAAGTCATTACTTGTACTCCAACCTTGAGGACAAGGTTGTTTTAGGGGGGAAGTGATGTTAGGACCGTTATTAGTTGTTAGGGGGCTGTTTAGTAATTGGGTAGCTTACTGGCAGTACTTAAGGTGATGACTAGGTCTGTAATATGCATTCAGTCATCTTAGCTAATAGATTAGCCTTTTGGGAGGGTGGTGCACCTCGAATCGCATCACACACCTTCAGTTACAATGCTCCCTCATAACAAGCATGACTCTAATTTGAAGTGATCATTTACCTGTGAAAAGCAATATTATAGAGCAGTCCAGAACCATACAGCTTTTGTCTGTAGAAATCGAACTCAAAACTCCACTCACACTATTTTGCCATTCTTTTGCAGCATGGGCTTTAAATCATTCTGTTAAAAGGGAACAAGTAGAAGAAGCCCATTTCTGCCCTTCCTGTTTCTAGCTCCTCCCTTCAACCACGTAACTGGTTGCTCCTTCATACACTAAAGAGATTCATATATTGCTTGTGCTTTTACTCCCTCTCACCCACAGATGATCGGCCATTGATCTTAAATCCTAAACTTTGAGTTAAGGTGTGACACTCTTGATTTTAACACCCTCCGTGGCAGAAAATAATGGGGAAGGGGGAGGAAGATAGTTGGAGGGATAGGGGCAAGAACTTTCCTATTCCCTTCTTTTTTTGCAAGAAAGTATGCTGTTTAGTAAGAGGATTATTGTGAAAGTACGAATAAGCAGAAAAATGCGCTTACTCTGACTTACAGTCCTTGATCATTAATGTATAAAGATTGGATTCTGTTGTTGCTTTCACATAGTATATGATGATCATAAACTGTGTTTTATCCCCCTTTGAAGGGATTTCAAGTATAAAAGCGCCAGACACTATTATATATATATATTTCATGCTGAAGGATACTAAATTGGAAGTAGAGCACCATGAATTCATGTCATGTTACTTTTGCTGATTTTTTTCATAAAAGGACATACAATGCCTTAGTTTAGGGACGTATACTCATTGCTCATTACTGAACCCTAAATTCCACACGGTGGTTTTGCATGTCATGGCTGTTTGGGGTGAATTTTTTTTTAATGAAAATATTTCATTCAACATGTTTACTAAGTATCAAATACTGGTATGGATGTTCAGGCTTCAAGAGATGGACCAACAAACAAAGTTCGTGCCAGAATGTCAATGGCATCCGCTATTATATTTGGTTCAGTTTTCTGGAGAATAGGAAAATCACAAACTTCTATCCTGGACAGAATGGGGTTACTTCAGGTATGAGATTCAATACTTCTGAAAATGTATGATTAAATTCTTTTAAATTTGTTCCTGTATCTCTATGAAAAGATGTTGAGAATGAGCTCTTGACATACACAGCTAGCTCAGTTGATTGCATACTTCACACTTTCATAGACTGCTTACATAAATTTGGCTTTGCTTTGACATGTCTGTTGATTCTATTCAGAAATAGTTTCAAATATCGTGCTTCTCTGGAGACAATATTGCACTATCAAAGCATAATTTTCTGTTTCAATGCTGTCAGCAATAACATATCTACCCAAGGTTCAGTTGTGCAATGGATAAAGACAACTTTGACTGAGAGGTGGTGTGTAGGTTATATTCCTTGTATTACTTTTGCGTGAGGAAGCTTAAATATAAGTTTCTCATTCTCTATGTGTGAAAGGTTAGGTGCTGTTGATGTGTCATCTTCCTAGTGGATTGTATGGCTAGCTATGACCCCTGACCTTTCTCGATTCACATGAGCTATGCCATGGAAGAACTATATGCATGATTCATTTCACTGATGATCACCAATCGTGACTGATGACTAGATACGAACTTCATATAGTACTTTAGCTGACTAATGTATATAAGTATCTCCTTCCTGTTACTGGAAGTACTATATGATAAATTATTATCTTGGTCTTTATCTAATTTTTCTATCCAGCTCTGCTCCACACCTCTTACACTATTTCTACCCTGTTGATAGTGAAGGCATGTTTCAGAAGCATGGTAGAACATGTCTTTGTATATAACCCTTGGCTCAGTCGGATTCTGATCAACTCATTAATTTCATCTGCTCTTAGGTTGCTGCCATAAACACTGCAATGGCTGCTTTGACTAAGACAGTTGGAGTGTTCCCGAAGGAGCGAGCAATTGTAGATAGAGAGCGCGCAAAAGGGTCATACTCCTTAGGTCCCTACCTACTATCAAAATTGTTGGCAGAAATTCCTGTGGGAGCCGCATTTCCATTAATGTTTGGTTCCATATTATACCCCATGGCTCGTCTTCACCCTTCGTTATCCAGGTAGTATATTCAGTTGCAGCCTGTTTTCACTTCTGTATCATCTGAGATCCTATGAGAGTGATTTACATGGAGACACAGAATTGCTGATGCTAGAGGCTCAACAATTAGTAAACTGGTGTAAATGCTGAACCAAAGATGTATTGCTTCATTTTAATTGTGAAATTCTCAAAATCTGCAATACTCTACTGAGGCTGTGTATCCACATAGTATTCATTTGCATGCATTCTAAATGCCCTTCCTGAAATAAGTACACTAAATAAAAACTGTGCATTAAAAGGGCCTATGTCTCCTTGATATTGATGAGGTGTGTTATGGCCAGTGCACTGAGGTGGAGGAGAGAATGATAGCTTGTTAGATGAACCCTTCTTATCTTATTCTTGTGTAGCAATGGGCTAGGGGTTGTCATGCTATTTAGTAATTAGCGTTTTGACTCGTTTAGAGGGCTACCTTCTGATTGCAGATAGTAGTTTCCTGAAAGAGAGAGTTTAGGATTGACAAGGGGACATCCTCATCTGATACTTGCAGACAGTTATGGGACTAAGCCCTTGGGATGCGAAATTGACTCGGAGCTGCATAGCATGGCTTTATAGTTGCTTCGGGGGAGACCATTTATTTTCTTATTATATGCTAGTAGTTCTTTTGCCACATGTTTGAGCCATCACCCATATTTAGATTATATTAGAGAACTTGCATAGCACATGGTTGTTGTTACGTTAATGACTGCATTTTAATTATTTATACATCTACTAAATGTTCGCATCTGTCTAATTTGTCAAACATCTTTTGTATTAACATATTATCTAACTTACAGTATGGATTATATGTTCTTCTCTGTCACGTGCCGTAGTTATAGACAATGCTCTGCCAGATTTGAAATCCAGTCTGATCTAATTTAAATTTTGCCTTGTAGATTTGGGAAATTCTGTGGAATTGTAACTACAGAGTCGTTTGCTGCGACTGCTATGGGTCTCACTGTGGGAGCTATGGTCCCAAGCACGGAAGCAGCAATGGCTGTAGGGCCTTCTCTCATGACAGTTTTCATTGTATTTGGTGGATACTATGTCAATGCTGATAATACTCCTATTATTTTTCGCTGGATCCCACGAGTTTCCCTTATCAGATGGTAGAACGCTCTTATTTATCTTCTTCCTACAATTGTTTCTGTTTATGGTCAAGATACATTATGTTGCATTGCTTTGTCCATTTGATCTTCAGGGCCTTCCAAGGACTTTGCATCAATGAATTCCGCGGTCTGGAATTTGATCACCAACTTCCACACGACGTACAGACTGGTGAACAGGTATACAATGACTTCGATTTTGCTTTAACCATATTTGATAATTGGTACTTAATTAAGCAGTGCAGTGATTTGATAATTGGTGCTTAATTAAGCAGTACAGTGAATTGATCAAGGTTGCTAAATGGTAGCTGTATGATTACTGATGATTTTTTTTATAATAGAATGAATTGGTGTGTTTCTTTACACTAACCATGTCTTTGCTAATCTACGAATTCAAATAGCCATATACCTCGCAGGCCTATGGGAGAAAAGATGTTCCTATAGTCCTTTCTTCTATTTGACTGTGTAGTTTACTGAAGTCTGTAACTGACCATATTACCTCAGCTTCATCATGACGTGACTTTTGAGAAACTAAGCAGTCTTTCTAGATATTTTGCTACCTTCGTCGGCTCAGAAGGGACCTGTTGATAGCTAGTTCTTGGCACTTTTGCGAAGTACTAGCGACAAACTAAACAAGTTCAATGTATCGATTCCACATCAATTTGGCCTAAGCTAGGTGGTGTTACCAAATTTTCGTTGCGTCTCATGCTATTTCTAATAGTTTTGAAACCTTATGATGTCAGGCCCTTGAGCGGCTGTCTTTTGGTGGTAGCCAAATAAGAGAAACGTTGGTCGCTCAAAGCAGGATATTATTGTTTTGGTACTGCACCACTTCCCTCTTGCTTGAGAAGAACAGACCCAAATACCAAAAGCTCGAGCCCCCTTCTTCAGTTGATGAGGGTGTTGATGAAACAAGAATCGAACCAGAAATGGTTGAGTCTGTTATCGATGATGACCTTCTTACTGACCAGCAGTTTGAGACAATCGAGAAGGACCAGACTGAGACTCCCAATGATCAAATTCGTCCGTTCATCTTGGAAGGTTTGTAATTTATAGAGGGGTTGTACATATTGTTCCTGGGTGAGAAGTGGAACTACTCAATTTTTGGTTTCTGTCGTACAGGTGCTGATTAAGAAAGAAAGATGGAGCTGAGATAGTTTTGCTCATACACAGGCAGAACAACTAGTGTTCGCAAGTTACCTTCCAGCAGCATATGGGCTCTTGTATTGATTAGTTATTGTATGATATTAATCAAAGTGGAAATAATGCTTCTTGCGTGTATCTGATCCAAATTTACATTTAGCTTTTGCATGTTTTACCAACTCTGTGGAGGCGAGACAGATCAAAATCAGTTCGTTATGTAGTTAGCTTTAGAGATGTTGCAGAGTGTAGCAACTCTGCCTAATATTTTCCGTATTCAGCTTGGTTTGGCTGTTGTGTCATGCTCTCACGTTCGTTCGAGTGGTATATTTGTGTTCTAGGCAGTGTAATTAGCATTAAAAGAAAAGTAATCCTGTACTTGCGAAGCTGAAGCCACTTGCACACCAAGAGGGTCGGATATTAGCGTTGAGTTTGGATACAGAGCGGGAGATCAGGATTAATTTCTTATCAGAATGGGGGTGCTTGGGATCGAATACAACAAGGTTATAAAGATACGTCAGAATCGTAAACATTGTCGAGATAAAATTTTAATACATCAACAATCATCATCAAAGCTTTTCCAGTAAAAAATTACACGAATCAAATACCTAATGTTAGGGTGAAATCATTAACACAGTAGAAAAAGTACTCAAAAGAGATAAAAGAGCAGAAAAACCAACATAACATGCAGAGCATTTAAGTTCCTTGTTGGCCGGTTAGGTTGCGAAATTGCTGTGTGTAGACAAAGTGCAGAGCATGAATTTGGGTAATGGGTTGGCGGGTGTGTTTCACCGAACTGCTAAATCAGGTGATATTTTTCACTCAGTCACCCACATTATTATAATATATATATATATATATATATTAATTAACCCTTTCATTCACGTTATTTTGCAACCCTCCGAGCGACATTCTTCATTCTCCTTAAATCATGATAATTTTGTAACCGTAACTATCAAACAAGAACATACATGTTGTGCGTCATCATTCTTCATTCTCTTCACCCCGGTAATTTGGCACTAGCGAATAAGGAAATTCATGTGCGGCGCCATTCTTCTTCTCTACACTCGTGATAATTTTGCAACCTAACTGGAAAACAAGGAACCTACATGCTTTGCCCCATTCTTCACTCTTCGCGCACAGTAATTTTGCAATCCTAACTAGTGAACTAGGAACATTCATGCTCTGCGCCATTCTTCTTCCATATACTCACGACAATCTCGTAACCTAACTGGTGTTGAGTGTTTGTCATGTCTGAGCTTCGTCTTTGAGCTGTTGTGGACTATGTGCTCGACTTGTTGGGTACCAATCAAACAAAAGAGAACTCGCTTGCAACCTTGCTTGTCAAGTGATTCTTATAACCTATTTTCTTGAAATACCTGCACTTAAACAAACATTAAATAGACAAGGAAAAATTTAATATCTGACTAACGGAGAGAACAATCACCTCCGCCTAAGTATGTACCAAAAAGTGACCAAAACAAGGTCTTGTTTACTTAGGATCTCTGCCAATCCCAGAAACCATTCAAACCAAAACACATTCTCCAGGTAACCCTTAGTCCGTCCGGGTGTTTTCTCCGTAGCGTCTCACCCATCACAACTAGTGGCTCCGTCTTATAAACCAGATCTAGGGGTGAGCAAATGGTTAAAACGGATATCCGTTAACAGAAGTTTAAAATAAAGTACGGTGTTCGGTTATTTCGGTTATAACCCAATTAACCGAATTTAATACTAATATCCATTTTAACCGATAACAGTTTTTTATGTTACACTAATAACTGTTAACCGCCCGATAACCAAAGTTTCTGAAATAACCGAACTTCCTAAAATAGCCGAAATAGCTGAATTGCCTAACATAACCGAAAAACCCAAACTTTCTGAATAAACCGAAATAATCAAAACCTAAACCTAATTGAGTGAATAGTAAAATATTAGATAAAATTATTAGGTTAAGAAAAAACTAAAATTATAAAAACATTTTTATAAAAGTTCGGTTATTATGGATAACCGAAATTTGGATTTCAATATCCGTTAACCGAACCGTACTTTACTACGGATCACCGTTTTAACCGAAATAACCGAACTTTTGTAAAACGGTTAAAAAATACGGTAATCGAATAAAAAAAGAACGGTTCAAAATAACCGCCCCCTTTGCACACCCGTAACCAGATCAACCACTGAGCGACCTGAGTTGTTTAACACTTCTTCACATGTGATGCCATGATGACTCCCTCCACACCTTTGTCCATTGAATGTGCTACCACCTCATACCCAACCACATACAAGATCAACCCATTCCCTGATCGCATCTCCCGTCGGCACCGACAGAGAGAAGGGACCACAGGCGCCGGACTTCATCTAACTTTGCCATGGTGACTTGCTACGCCGTCAGGGACATGATCCACACGCTTCGCTTCTTCCTAAAAGAAATGAATATCTTCTTCAGCAGATGAAAACTCTGAATGAAATGATACCGGGGGAGATTATGGAGCGCGACTTTGACAAAACCGGTTTCAAAACTTTCCCCACTTGCCGACTAAAATCATCTATCAACACATGAGTCTCTAGTTAATTCCTCTCCATCCAAACAAATACATCGAATGATCACAATGGTGAATCATATCTCTGATATGTAACGACTTGCTGTAAAATCAATATGAGAGAGGAGAGGAAATGGCGAGAAAGGGAACGGGAGCGGTTGCGTAGCAGGCAGCACAAGATAGATCGTTCTTCTGGATGCGCAAGAAATCGGCATCGTCCAAGTGTTTACTCTCAAAGGTACTTTTCCAGAAGGAGGCGTTCTCAGAGATGTTTTGCCAAGAGCAGGAGTAGGTCGAGGTCTCGGAGACAGTCTAGACGAGTACGCCCGTCGGTCAGGCCCGGACTTAGCTGCGATCCGGTGAGGTCTCGCTTCAGGAGGTGTGGCAGGCCAGTGGGTTTGAGCCGGATTCGTACGAATGGTTCAAAGGAGGCAGAAGGAAACGACGACTCGCCTGTCATCTCTAGAGAAGAGGGTTGTACGCTGTTCATCGACAACCTAAGTTGGAAAGTGGATGAGAGGGACATTCGAAGGCTCCTTCGTTTGGGTGCCGATATTGTTAGCATCTTCATTTCCAGGAAGCATCGTCCCAATAATCCGCTGGCCTTTGCTCTGGTCAAACTCAAGAATGCTGCTCGGTTTCGTAAGCTGTGGATAATATCCATGACCGCTTGCTTCTGGGTTTCAGACTCTTTGCTTGACGGGCGAGATATTCGTCAGTTAGAGATATTGTGTAACACCCCTACCGTTAATCCCTTACTTACCGTCTAATCGTCCTGTTAATCCTACTACGTCGCAGCGGAAATACTACTACTACGGCGGGTGATACAACGCCGCTAACCGTCCCATACGGCTAGCTAGGCTACTACTACCTACAGTGACGGTCTGATGCCTAAGTGTACCGAGCTACTACATTATATACCGATTAAAAAGATAACATACTTGCATTACTGGATTACCGAGTATTTAAAGTATTTAATTACATCCCTTTCCAATCTTCCCAAAAGAATGAGTTTCTACCAACTACTCATCTATACCAATGTTCATTCTTTCATTATCCAAAAGGGGTGTACCCTATGGTACACCGGCTAATAAAAACCTACAGCCGTGTACAACATAGTACACCTTTCACATTTCACCAATTACAGGCAAAAAGTAAACAAGCTTAATCTCTTCATCGTCTTCACCCGTCTCGAGGACCTGCGTGTAGTAAAAACATCGCCCTAAGGGGCTCAGCAAAAGCTACGCATAAACTCCGCATATACCGAGTGCTAACAAGGGCACACCGACTATTTAAGGTCGACTATACATGCGGTTCATTAATTTCATACACACATGCTTTGCACACAACATACAATCACAGACAATACATTATACAATCCAAGACAGCAGTACAATGACATACACAATACTTACCTTCACAAGGGTTAGCTAAATTATGCATCCGGGTTAATCGGAATGCTTTTACTCTTTTACTCAGTACACATTACTTACTCTTACTTACACTTACTTTTCCATACTTATTTACTCATTCTTACTTACTTACTCTTACTCATGTTAAGTCGGTATGACCTCCGGCCCGGGGACTACACCGTCCCACCACCGGGATTTACTTGACTCACCAATCCGGGATGCTACCCATTTAAGGGGTTTGGGCCGCGGACCAGCTTAAGAGTCAGGACTTGGATCCAACCTCTTGTGTCTCCGCATCCTCACGCGTGGCCGAAACTATATTGGACTTCTACTCATTCCAATTTAATTACCAATTTAAGTTAGATTGGTTAGCTCGTTAGGAATCAGTTAGAAGTCCAACCACATATTATTCGGTCACCACAAGTACATCCAACATACACACACACACACACACACACTCATATTCATCCATAACATTTCATGAATTATACAAACTATGATTTAAAGATAGTATTCAACAAGATACAACACTACATATTCACAAGTAAGCATAATAACTCCGATTCGTGCATTTATCTTATTTGGTAGCACACAACACACAAATCAGAGTAACCAAGGTAGCATACGGGGCATGAGGAATTCATACCGTTCACCGTTGTACTTGTATCCGACTTTCCTCGGGTGTTCACAAATCAAGCCCTATAACATACATGTGATCGAGTGATTAATTATCTACAATTAACTCAACTCGTATCCCTATTACGTTTCTTAACTCTTACTTACTATGTTCTTTACAATTCTTACACTTACACATTATTTAATTATTCTTCATTACTTTAAGTTTATTTCCTTACTTAGCAATGGTACATTTATATATGTACATATGTATATGTAGGTATACATACATATATATATATATATATATATATATACTATATTATTATACTATTATTACTATTATTATTTTTATTTTTTTGTATGACCCGACAGACCTTACCCAGGGTCGGTCCCAAGGTCGGTCGAAGTCAGTAGGGTAATACGCTGGAAAATTTCAGGGCCGACCGACCTTGCATGTCCGGTCCCAAGGTCGGTCCATTCCAGTAAGTTACATGACGGAAAAATTTTAGTCCGACCGACCTTGCAAGTCCGGTCGCAAGGTCGGTCCATTCTAGTAGCTTTCATTACGGGAAATTTTCTGGCCGACCGACCTTGCAAGTCCGGTCCCAAGGTCGGTCCATGCCAGAAGGTTTCCGTCTTTGTAAATCTGGGCTCGACCGACCTTGCAAGTTCGGTCCCAAGGTCGGTCCGGCCCAGTATTTCAGTTTTAAAATCTGTTTTCAGTCCCTCTTCTTACCCATTACTTCCCCATTGTTCCTACACTTAATCCCACATGTTTTAACACTAATTAAACCTCCTAATACACCTTAGTTCATCCATTAACTCATTACCCATTTCTATATTAATTTACACACTTGTTTTCTAAATTCCATTTCAACACTTACACTATCTTCCCTTAGTTGCATTTTGCTACAGATTTTGACTCTAACTCTTCCCATCTATAGCTCCCTTTTCTAATGTCATTTCTAAAACTTCTAATGCATTACACACCTCTCCTAGCCTACCCACTAACTAGCTCCAATCAAAATCTGTTTCAAATACATGTTTTCACCTAGTTTCTACTTCTTAAGTTCTCTAGGTTCTAGGTAAATTTTGACATAGTCTCCCCTATATTTTTACATTCTCACCACATTGTTTATTCACACATTGCTACCCAATTCACCTGTTTTCAATAACATCAAGATACAAAACTCTCACACATAAATACCAACCACTAAACACTCCAAAATTCCTGCACACAACCTCTAATTCCCATCTAGGTTTCAACAAGCTTACATGTCTTTTAAAGGTTCAAAACATTTGTATTCTCTTACACATTACACTACCACTACATTACCATTCTACAATACTCATTTACACTACTAAAAATCTGTTACATACCCATTTACAAAACTACCCAAGGATGAGTATAATTACCTTGTTTCTCTTCTAGTTTGTTTTTCTTCTTCTTGCTTCTTCCTTCTTTCTTTCTTTTCTCTTCCCACCGGTTTTGGTAATCCAAATCCTCTAACACTACAACCCATTCATTCCACCATTCAATACAAAAACTAAACCTTAATCATTCTTTAAAGCTTAATGCATATTTTAGGGTTTAGAAATTTCATTACCTTGCAAGGGTGTGAGTGAAGCTTGGAATGGCTCAAGAACAAGATTTCCCACTCTCCAAAGAAGCCAAAATCGGCTAGAGTACAAGGAACCAAACAAGGGTTTAGTCTAAATTTCGTTTTGCCCACAAGGGCTAGAAAAAGATGAGGTTTCAAGAATATTTTTACCTCAAAGTAACAAGGAGAAGGAGGTGGTTCTAATGGTGGTCTTGAAGCTCCAAATGCAGCATACCCATGGAGATGAAAATGCTCATTTTCGAATTTTGAAAAGAGGATAACGTTCTCCATGGTGAGAGGAACACAATGGTATAGTTTTTGTAATTTTTGGTGAAGGTTTGGACACTTAACAAGAGGAGAGAAGTGGGTGTTTTTGTGTGGTTCTTCAATTCTCCATTGCCATCAGTTGAGGAAGAAGAAAATAGAGAGGAGGAAGGGGGTGAGTACGTGAGTGAGAGAGTTGTGAGGGTAGGAGAGAGAGTGGGTGAGGTAAGTAGTTTACTTTATTGCTTTTTAATTTGTTTGTCTTTTGCAAATGAAAAGAGAGTTAAGAGAGTGTGTGAGAGAGGGGGATGAAATCGGCTGCACCCACATACACACAGAGATTCCACATTTTTATTTCAATAGTGGACACACTAGTTTGAGTTATTTATGTTTCTACCCCACAACTTCCCGTTTTTGACAGTTTTTACTATTTTCTTGTTTTATTGATTTTATTGGTTCTAAAGCTTCACTAATATTTATTAATGACTATCTAGTTGACCAAACTTGTTACGAGTCTATTTGACCCGCTTAAAGTCACGTTTTCCCGGTTTCCTTGAAAAACGCACTTTAAGGTTCGTTAGTGTTTTTAATCCATTTTAAGGATCCGTTTTCTTCGGGATCTGTTCCCTCATGATTATATAAACATAATTAAGCTTCGAAATTACTTGTTAGCCTAATTAATCACTATTTTTAATTACGGGGTATTTCATATTGCAAGTGGGCTTCATGAAGGGAGTAGGAGGGATAAGGCGGTGCCGTTTTGAGCACCGGGCAATAAGAGCGAAAGGAATATGTCAAATGTCCAGAGCCTTTCTGCTGAGCGGGACGGGGTCAAGCCTAATTCTTTGATGGAGCATGGTGAAGGAGATCCTGGTCGGCGGCCCGAGTTCTTCGGTGAGCTTGAAGTGGTGGCGGATGGCTCTGTTTCCAAAGTTGAAATTATGCGCATTGATGAAGGTGACCTCAACCGACGCGCGTCCTATCGCATTTGTCTCTGGGAAGGCAAGGGTCGTGAAGCTGAGGTTGGAAAGTTGGTGTCGGGAATTTCGAATAGTGCGGCGCAGTTAAATCCCGAGGTGGTTGAGGAAAAGGTGGGAGATGTAGGGCTGTCTGGTGGGGATACTAATGCAGCGCATGAGTATGTTGGTTATGTCGGGAATGGAGCCACAGGTTGGGCTTGGAGCGGCTTAAATATCGTGTCTTAGGGATGGTAGGGCCCGTACTATGGGTTTTGGTCTGGCTACCCAATGCAAGGTTTTATTCAGAATGGGTGGTGGGGACAAGATTATGGGTGGGGTGGTGACTAATGTAGCCAAGTTGTTCGTGATTTGAGTGGGCCCCCCTTGGAGGGCATAATGGGCTTAATCCCGACCCGGTCCCCTTGCCTGCCCCCATTAGTGTTGCCCGGGTTGATGTAGTAGGAAATATTGATCTAGCACCTATCTTTATTCGAAAGCCGTTGGGCAGTAAGGTGGAAGGTCTTGATCCAATTGCGGATGAAATTGTAAGGAATGGCCGGGATAGTCAGCTAGTAGATAGTAAGGAGTGTGGAAAGACTTTTAGTCATGAAATGCTCGGGGTCGAGCGTGTTTCCGGTAATGTTGATGATACTTTTGTCTTTAGCCCTGTTGATCGAGCTACCGGATGCCCTCAAAATGAGCAGATAGAGGAGGGGGGGGAAGGCGACGACCTTCGGAGACTCTTCGAAGATCCAGTATTTCCCCTTGGTTTTGAGCCTGGTGGAGGTTCTTCTAGGCCAGCGGTGGACCCTGATGAGGAGTACGTCAAGGAAGAAGCAAGACAGACTCTTTTGCTTGCCAAAGATCTTGGTTGTCACGTTTGCGATTGTAACACCCCAACTCATAAATCCATACTCATCTCATAAACCTCCATTTACTTATATCAATGTTGCAGCGGAATTCTTACAACAATTGGTGTTACCGCCGTTAGTCACCCACGTGACTAACTTGGCATACTAAATACTCCAAGATCTAGCTACGGTCTGATGGACCCGAATATACCGAACATTAGTACTTACAAGCCTTAACCAATTACATAACAATTACAAATTCCTTACATCCTATACAACTTACTAACATAAATTACCATACGAGAGTACATGCACAACTCGTAGGTCATACTTAAACCAGTAATACGTCTACCCCATCTTACTCTCAAGTCGGGTCATCTGCTGCTTCTCACGTGCAAAATAATATGGATGCCCCTAGGGGCTCAGCACTTTTGTTGGTATGATTAACGTGTAGCCCCCAAGCTAACGGGGCTACGCACGATTATTTTATCGTATACATGCGATTGATTATTTATACAACACTAATAAGAAGTGCAATAAACACCACACAATATATGAAGCAACTCATAGCTCAAACACCTTGAACGACTTAATAAGTGTTCCTTAAGTAAACGAGTTAGATTTTAACTCCTTAATTCGAGAAACATTTAGTTCTCATATTTCCTCTTATCTCAAACATAACAACCGTTCCTTAATTAGAATTGGTTGTTCCTTAATTAATTGTTTATCTTGTCGGGTCAAAAGTAACCCTAGCCAATGAGCTATCAACTCCATTGGGTTAAATAAACAACATTTCTTAAATTTGGGATTTAGGAGATCCCACTGCACCATCTTAATCTTGCCTCCCACCTTGAACCGTAATCCAAGGTGTCCGAGTCTATTTTTTGACTCTAGGCGACAAGTCTGAAGACAAGTCTCAATGGAGGACGGACCTGATAAGGATGCCGACCTCCTAACTCAACATGCATGACCGGAGTCAGTCCCGAATTCCTCACTCCCCCTAAGTTCCAGTTAGTAGAAGTCTCAAGACAATGTTTGTTAGTTAAACCTCTTTCGGTTACTAGCAAACCAATATTAGGGAGTGTTCCTGGCTCTCACACAATTGTTTACTAAACATTAGTTAGTAAGTTCTCAAATGTAAGTTGTGTTAGTTTCATACAACACACAACAATACAATAAACTGGTTGCATGCTTTATCTTGTTTAGTCGGAACACATAAACAAATAGCACACAAGCCGAGGTACACCTCGTTAGGCTACAAGAAAACCATACCGTTCACCGTTGGTCATTCGGTTGCCTATTCCCCTCCGGAGTCCAAATACTCAACCCTAAAACATTCATCCAATTGGGTGGTTAATTACTTTCAATTAACCTAACTCGTATCATCACTAACGATTTCCGATTAATAATATCTAAGTCATTGTAGTTTAAACTTAACCACTTAAGTCATTTTACTTCTCCTTATATCTTAGGTTCTTATGTGCATATCTTTCTAATCATCATTACTCTCCTAATGGAGTACCACTAATGCCACTCTTTCTTTTCTTTTTTTATAAGGCCGACCGACCCACTCTGGGTAGGTCCCCTGGGTGGGTCGGATGCAGAGACATCCGGTTTTGACAGTTTTAGCTCGACCGACCAGACAGGGTCGGTCCCCTAGGTGGGTCCACCGCAGAACCATTTCCCAAAGTGCTTATTTCACTCTAATCTTTTCCACAAGTGTCCTAGTATGTTCCAACATCATTTTGGCACTTTAAAAACCTTCCAATTCACCCACCAATCTCATACTCAACTCCTTGATCATTGTACTCAAATTCTTACAAACTTCTTAACACTTGCACTTAGCTTCTCAAACTTCCAAAATATACATTTTGCTTACAATCTTAACTTTCCCAAATGTTTCCTTACAATCACTTTGACCACACCTAATGCATTATTAATCATCCTCATCTCCTTAACTAAAACTTCTCAAAGTTCCCAAGGTTATATTGCATCACAATGCACAATTTCCTTTCCTTTCCATTTACTACTCATCATTCCCAAACTTGTACATATATATGCATCCCTAATCATACTCTTAACACTTTACATCTTTTCCTCATCCACCTTGACCATGCTAAATCCTTCTTAGACATTTCCATCTCCTTTACTCAATTTGCTCACCATTCTCATGGTTATACACTCTTATACATTTTGTAACACCCCTACCGCTAATCCAGTCATTATCTCTTAATCCGTCTCAATTACAAACATCAAAGCAGCGGAATCAAACTACAAACGGTGGGTGATACAATGCCGTTAGTCACCCACGTGACTAACAAGGCCAATCCAACAAAACTGTACCGGTCTGATGAATTAATATACCAAGTACTCTATACATGATACATTCCCTTCCTTATCAAATCTCAATCCAAATACAAAGTCAAATCCGTTCTATACCGAGTATCTACAATCATCAAGATCGCCAATAACAAATGGAACTACAATTCAACATTGCAATTAAATACAACCTTCACTAATCATCTACCCATGTCTATACAGTAACCCCGTCTTACACTCTCGAACGGAGATCGGCTTCAATGTACCTGGAAAATAAAAATGGTGCCCCTAGGGGCTCAGTGAATTGCTGCATATGAAATTTGCATACCCCGCGTGCTAACGGGGGACGCCAACTAATTTGTTGAGAGCATGGGATTCATTTAATTCAATTATCATGCAAGGCAGCTATACATTATATATGTACACTAGCACAAGTACTCAATATTAAAACAAGGGATACAATCACACTAACACAATAAGTTTGTTAGTTGGTTTTACTTAATCTTAGGTCTTGAGGGTTTCCACCTCACTATGCCTTTGTTTCTTACTCATTATCTTACCCATTATCTTGGGTTACTCTTACTCAAGTTCTCTTACTCTCGATCTCAATCAAGATCTACATTACTCAATCTCAATCCCCAAGCTCTCAAGTTCTCAATTCTCAACTCACTGCTCAAATCTCAAGTTACTGACTCAAATCTCAATTCTCAATATCAATTCTCAAATCTAATTATCAATTTCTCAAGGTATCTTTTAAGTCATTACCTATGACCTCCGGGCAGATTCATACTCAAGACTCACCACTGGGCTTTCAAGTACAAGTCTTACTTCCCCGGTTTCGACCCTACTATGAGTCTAGCATGGTGGGAAGGTCTGACTATCTAACCGAACTATTCTCCTAGTTCCTCAAATTCTCAAAGGCCCGTTCCTCTACCGGACTACTCAAATTCCCAAAACTCCTCTCTCAGAGTTATTTCATAATCTCATAGATTAGCCTAGAAGTATCTCTCTTGATATCATCTAGTAACTTAGGGAATTTCTCAATGTTAGTATTCTCAGATTTAAGGGTTTCCTTATCTTTTGAACACTTGTGGTTTCAGATCATTTTCTCAATTAGGTCGGACCCTCATATTGCGGGTCGACTATTTTCTAAGGGAGTTTGTTGGTCCCTTATCATTCCTTACTTCTCTCAAGTTCAAGTGTTGAACCTTCATTAATCTCTTAATAGAGGTTTCTTTACATCTTCCACTATCATTTGCTTTGTCGATTATTTCAACTCGGTTCTCTAACCGTTATCGGGAGTTTACTAACCCCGTACAACACTCTCACATTCTAGTGAGTTCGTATGTTTGCATTATTGTTATTCTTGATTTAATAGTTTTCGTGTGTTTCCACGTTTCGTTATTTTGCGAAACAACTCTCTCTACGAGTCACTAGACAAACAAGACTCATCTATGAGTCAGTCTCCAACACTAAGTTAGATCAAGAAATCACTCAAGTTTGGTTTGTTCATACATCAAGCATCAAGATACACAATCAAGCAATAATTCATTTTCATGCTTATATCTTGATTAAGTCGGCACACAAGCAAACAAGCACACGAATCAGTGTAGCCAGGTTAGCATACAGGGCATGAAAAAATCATACCTTTCACCATGGATTACTTTACCACGTCACTCTATGTTCCTCGGTTCACACTTGATTCACTGATGACATTTCAAGTGTTTCTATTAATAACAAGTACTACGGTATGTAACAATTACTACTCCCGTAATTTAACCCCGTTAATCGTAGGTTCTTATGTGCACATTTTTTTTCTTACCATCATTATTCTCCCCATGGTCTACTGCTTAAGCCCATATTTTTTTTATATATTACCGGACCTCCCCACTGGGGCGGTCCCCTAGGGCGGTCCGAGACAAAAGCCATCCGGTCTGGAAATTTCAACTGGACCTCCCCACTGGGGCGCCTTGGGGCGGTCCGAGACAGAACCAATTTTTCAATGTGTTTAACTCCTCATTTTGACTTCCAAATTCACCTCAATTATCACCCAATCCTTCCCTAACCTTTCCACATGTTTTCTACATGTTTAAACACCCTAAAACACTATTAAGAACCCCTTAAATCCTTGGTCAAACTCATCACCCAATTCTTGTTCAATTTCACCAATTTCAATTCTCACAAGTATGTATTTGCACACTTGTGCATTTCTAAACTCCCTCTTGACAGTTTACACTTCTCCTCTCAACCATTTTACCATTCCTATTCTTTCAAAACAATGCACTTCCAATACCCAAGTTCATGCCTCATTCTCAAGGTCTTAAATTCACAACCTTCTCTAAAACTCCCAAGACACTTAAACAAACCCCTTTGTTACAGATTCTTACCCACTACTTAGCTCACTTCCATTTTGGCTCCTCAAGGTTTAACTAACCCAAATAAATCTCTTACAACACTTGGGTAACCCTTGGTCATTCCTTACTCATGACATCTCTAAAACACAACAATTTCTACCAAAATTTTGCCATGGTTCACCTACAATTCTAACATTCCCAAAGGCATCATTTTCATCCTAAATCACTTCCAAACTAGCCACACCCTCAAGGGGTCCTACCAGCACACAAATTTCCAATCAAAATTCACCAATCAACAATCTCAATGCATATTCCAATCATTTGGCTCTAAGGCCCTTAATTCACACAACAATTCACAAATTCTCTCTAACTTCAATCAAACACATTTCCATCCAGTTTTGGTTCGTTCTTTTGGCTTTCCCCATTCCCAAAAATTCTAAAACATTGAGATAGTACTTAAGGTAGGTTTTCTTACCTTAAATATTCAAATTCTCTTTAAAATTCTCATCTTCCTCTTCTCCACTTCTCTTGCTTCAAAATCGACCAAGGCAATGTAATTGCCCATTTCCAACCCAACATTCAAAACAAGGAATGAGTCTAAGTAAAACACTTAATCTCATTAATAAAAAATGCTTAAGGCACTAATTAAGGGATTACCTTTTGAAACCCTAGATTTGGTTTCTTGCCATGAATCAAGGGAGGGCTCTAATCCACCATTGGAGGCTTGGAGAATAGCTCACACAAGGAAAGAAAAAGGCATAAGAATGGGGCAAAATCGGCCACAACAAGAGATGGGAAAAAGATGAGTTTCCTTTGGAACTTTTTACCTTAGAAGAAAGAGGAGACTCCAAGCTTCAAGAATCTCTAGCTTTCTCTTCAAATGGGATATACCCATGGAGATGAAATTCATCATTTTGAAAAGAGAGAAAGATAGAGCTTGGTGAGAGTGAGAAGAATATGTATTTTATTTTGCATTTGGGGCCTTGGTGTGACTTGAGCATGGAGAGAAAGAGGAGCAGCCATGGAAGCTATTTTGGAGCTTCAAAATCACCTGAGAGGGGCAGGAAGGAGGGAGTACTCACGGTGGGAAAGAAGGAAAAGGGAAGAGAGAGAATAGAGAAATGAGGGAGGTGAGAGAGTATTATTTTACTTTTGTACTTTTGTGCATAAAATGAGTTAAAGAAGGGGGGAGACTAGTCATCCGTCCCACACAGCCCACACACACACTTTCTGATTTTATTTACAATTGGGGGAGTTATTTTGGTTTTATTACACTAACACCCCCACAAGTTCTAGTTTTTACACTATTCTTTCACCGGAACCCATTTTCCGGGGTTTTTTCGTTTCTTTAATTTTAATGGTTCTTAAGCTTCCATTAATGTTCAATTATAGTTATTTGGTTGACTATAATTTTTACGGGTCCGTTTGACCACTTAAAGTCACGTTTTTGGTTTTCTCGAAAAACGTGCGCTAAAGCTTTATTAGCGTTATTAATTCATTTTATGGATCCGTTTTCTTCGTGAATTGTTCCCGTATATTAATTAGGCATTAATAAGCCTTTGAATCCATCTAAGACCCTTGTTGAGATCGTATTCCTCCTATGGTCACATAACGCTCATTTTTGCGTTTTTTGCTTTTTAAGCGTTTTCTCTTTTCTTTTGGACTTATTTTCTTTACCAAAATTCTTTAGGCACTATTAGGCCCTTAAATACCATATTAGAATTATTTAATCACCATATTTAAGTTCGGGGTATTTCACATTCCTAGTCATTCCCTTGACAAGTTACAACATTCTCTTATAGTTGTTACCTCCATCACCCAAATCCAATCTTACCATCCAAGTTATACACTTATTAATTCACTACTAGCATCTTTATCTCCTTTACACAAGATATCCAAAATTATCAAGGTTATATTCTCTAGTTCATACCTAAATCATCACTAGACATTATACATCATTCTCCTACATATTTTTATACCACTCAATATACCTCTCATACCACGATCTTGGTGTTTTTTTATTCACCCATTGAACCTCCAATTTCCTCCTAATCAACTCTAAGTCATCCTAATCCTCAAGAACACTTAAGTTTAGTCATTTCGACCAAAATATCCTTTAATGATTCCTAGTACAACCTAGGTCATAAAAACTCACTAGAACACTTAAAACACTTGGTTTCTACTCAAATTTTGCCATAGCTTCTCTAGTATATTATCATGCCCATATGCATAGTCTTTCTCCTCTAATCAACATACACACATCAAGTCTTTTTCTCATGATATTTCTCACCTAATTCAAGCCATTCATAACAAACACAATATGATGCAATAATCTTAAATTGCATAGCACTAAGGCTCTTAAATGACATGGCTCTTAGGCCCTTAAATGACATGGCTCTTAGGCCCTTAAATGACATAACTAAACACTGAATTTCCAACATTTAGAGCTTTCAACCTGCATTTACACAACATCAATCCCATGGCAAATATAAATGCTCTTGTAATCCACCTTATGGTTACTTTACTAACTCATTTACCTTTGGCTCTTTAGTCACAAGTTCATAAGCTTGTTCAAATTCTTTCCTAAGTTAACATAACACATATTTATAATGTAAGCCCTAGGCTACATTTGTATCAATTATAGCCACCATTCCTTAAGGTATTAAACTTCATTAAGGCAAGCAATTTACCTTATGTTTTTAAGCCTTTTCTCTCTTCTTTTCTTGGTTCTCTTCATTGAAAACCGGCCAAAGGAGTTTGCTCTCTTGCTAAAATTCTAACCAACATTCAAATTAAGATAATGAGTGCTAGGTAAAACCCTTAGACTCATTAAAACAACTCTTAAATACTAAGAGAGTGCTTAATGCACTAAATTGGATGATTACCTTAGGAATCTGGGAATGAGTTTGGTAAGAAATCAAAGCATGGCTTCAACTAAGCTCTTGAATATTGAATAAAGGCTAATAAAAGGAATAACATAAGCCATCTTGGTAAGGCAATTTCGGCCATATGTGAAAAATGGAAGAAAAGATGATTTTTCAAGCTTTTTCTTACCTTAAACCAAAGAGAGTGTAAACTAGCTCTTTAATATGGATTTTCCTCTTCAAATGGAGCTCATTCAATGGAGTCAAACTTCAGATTTTGGAGTTTTGAAAAGAGCACTTTGAAGCCCTTGACTCAACTAAGAGAAATATGTGGTTTATTTTGAATTTGGAGCTTTGTAATGGATTTGGAAAGCAAAGCAACGTAGAGAACAATGGTGCTGTATCATGAACGGTTTTGGAACAGAAATAATGAAGAGAATTCTGGGGAAGAAGGAAGAAATGAGAGGAGAGAGGAGGGAGGAAAGTAAAAAGATGATTTTTGTTGTAAAAAGGTAATAGTACTTTTTCCCTCCTTCCTTCTTCTTTTCCAGCAAGTGCTGGCACCATTAGGTGATGAGTCACCATTAAAACCGTGCCCTCTCCTTTCCCTTAGATATTTATGGGGTGGTTGACCATTAACCACTTAAAGAAGTCATTTGACTTATGTTGGACACTATATGGGTACTATTCATAATTAGTGCACAAATTTGTGAAATTTTTGGTTTCTCATTAATTTAGGCTTCCTAATATGATACTAAATAGTACACATGTTGATTAAGGCATAAACTTGGTCATTTAGCCACTCAAAACTCGTTTCTAAGACAATTTCTCAAAAATGTGCTTTAAGGAGTTTTAAAGCACATTTTGTGTTCTAACTTGTTTTTGAGCTTGGTTCTCTTTGGTAATTGCTTTAAAATGTTCTTTAGAATGTTAATAAGGTCTATTAATGACCTTTGGGTCCTAATCAAGGTTACACCAAGTCTAGAGCAAGTATTTATTTAAATTGCCTTTATGGTGTTCTTGTGTTTTCTTTGGTTTAAATTGTCAACCAATGTTTCTAAGGCATGTTTTAGCCTTATACCATCATAACTTGATGTTTAATTACCATCTATAGGTTTGGGGTATTTCAATCTACCCCCCTTAAAAGAACTTTGTCCCCAAAGTTCCCATGCATCTTATCTCATTAGAGTACACGATTTATCTCATACCATAGATCATATAAATCATGTTTATATTTTTAAACTTACAGACTCATTAGGTCTATAATATATGTATACTCAATTATCACACAACATGCCTAATCATGTATAGCACTCAAAATTCTCTTTGTTGCATTCCCCCCATGTCGTCGGTCCGAAGACAAAGGCTCACAGGTCCTCGGTTTCATGGTCGAGTAATGCAAGATATCACCCGCAGGTACCGACTATTGGACGTTTACGCTCTCTGGTCTGCGGTCCTTTGGAAGATTAAAATAATCACATACTTTTGTCGTATTCTCCCCATGTCGTCGGTCAAAGACAAAAGGCTCATACGTCCTTGAGTTCATGGGCTGAAAATACAAAACCACTCTGTTCTCCCCATGTCACGGTCCGAAGACAAAGGCACATGCGTCCTCGACTTCATGGGCGAGACTCAGTAAAAAGGGAAACCCTTTTTACGAGGACAAGTGAGGGATAATTCCTTTAATTAAAAATACAATAAACTCCAATTCCACTTTTATGCTAACTGCATATATTCTAACGTGATTAATTATGACCACTTGTAGGGAGTTTCAGGAATCATTCGACCCTGATGTGATCAGCATCAGTGTTGAACTATCTTTCCACCCCAATTTGTGTTCGGTTTCCCTTGATCCCTAGAAAATCAAGTTCCACCTCCCACGTCATTTTCTAACATCAAATAATTCACTCATTTCCAATTTTCTATCTTTTTAGTCATTCTAGTCATAATCAATACATCTCCAAGGTGTGGACTCAGTCCATCAATCGTTCTCAATTCAACTCCAAGCAATTACCCGGGGAGTTTAATTCCTACTAAGTTATATATTGGTTTCATACAAATTCTTACCTCATAACCTTACCATCTCATACCTCATACTCATATCGATTCATATCTCATAATATTACCTTATTCATATCTCATATAAAGTTTCATACCGACTCATATCTCATATATTCTCTAATTCTCTTCACTAATCCTCTTCACTTGTACTCTCACCGGAGTTAACAAAATAGGTATGTAATACGTATGGTATTCGCATCTTATGTGCGTAATAACCATAATTAATCTCAAAATGTATACCTATGTTAATGTGAAACAAATTCTCAAATTCTTTTGAGCTATGCACGCCGTAATTTACGTACTTAGTATATAAACATACGTTAAACGGTTTTTCGCTCTACCCCCCCTTAAAATGGATTATGCCCACGTAATCAACATTATATCATCCTTGAACATTGGTTCAAGATGTTCAGGTTTTAATGGAGCTTTCTGGCTTCTATGTAGTCTATCTCACATTATGATCTGATCATAGGGTCTTAACCATTTTAATGGCTTGGTCTCTGTATCAAGGATTCTTATGTGTATTTATAACAATTTCTCAACTTGGTTCGGTCTAGCCTTCCAGACTTCTAAGACATTTGGCGGATGAGCCATGTATTTATTAACTGGAAGATGTGAGATACATCGTTCCTTTTTCCCGTTCATTATGTATATCCACCTTTAAGGTGTCGGTCTACTAGCTTCTGCTGCGCGACTCTGATAACCTTTGGGCTTAGCTTGCCCATTCCTATCCTTTTAATGTATTGTACACCCCTTTGCATCCTTATAACTTAGAAATAAGGTCTCTTAATGGGCGCGTGTTATCTTTATTTATACACGGCCTTAATGAGTTGTAGCTTGTCTATCCCATTATCTCTGAAGATCTAATGTTCATACTCTTAGTGTTCTCCCAAGTCTCTAAATTGTTCTTTGTAACTGACCCTTGGTCTGAAAATGATGCTTAATCTGAAACAACTGTTTAGTGCTCATTGCGCTCTACAATTTTCTCTAAAGTTCATAGACATGTCAGATGTCTGTACTTAATAACCTGTGCTCTTCGCACTTCATAATTCTTAATTGTTTTTTGTCTGAAATGAGTTATCTGATTCCTTTGTGTCGTTGGCTTAACTGCGGTCTTTCTCTTCCACTGTTCTAGGTAGCTAGCTACTCTTGTCTGATCTTGCATTGCTGATCGTGGTACGGAGTCGACTATTTCCCGTGTTCCTTACACTACTCGTTTACATGCATGGGGTACCTTACTGGTACATTACTACTTACCCGACTAACTCATAAATGAGTTTGTCAGGCCTGCAAGCCCCTGTGGAGTGCAGTCGTCCCATATCTCGTTTAGTATACTCGTAGTGTCCGTCACACGTTTAGCTATTGCTAATTATGAAGTATTCTGTTGTAAATCTCCTCTTTCATCGTTTCATAATAACACTTATTGTTCTTCTTGAACTTAATCAAGGGAAATCCATTTACTGTGTTCTTAGATGTGGTATGTTCTAGCTTATTTCTGTATTTAGTACGGACTCTATCCTTTAGTAACTGAGGTCTCTTTCCATGGAGCCTATTATCCCGTTTCTCATGTTTGATCTATTAGGAATGCACCTCCAGTTCCTTAAGGAATGGGCAGTGTGCTTCATGTGAAATCTTTTTACGCATGGTCTAGACGAATGACGTTAATGCACAGTTCGTCTTCCATCTTATTTCCTCACTTACATTGGTTTTTGCTCATAGATCTAACCGCCTTCATGTCAATATTTGACGGTTTATATATGATGGTCGCTTTACTGCGCACCATGACTTAATCCATTTATATAGGTATTGTCTTCACGACCTCCACTACCGTGGTAGCTTGCCTTTACTTTGGTGCCCATTGATGGTGCAACTCCTCAATCGTTTACTTTAACGTCCCATCTTATAATCTAATCCTTCCTGGTGTAAACACACTGGGAGTTCTCTAATTCCGGGTGTATGGCGGTTGCCGTACCATGTCGTAATATTGTTATCTCTTAATGTGAAGACGTTTTGCTTCAAACATCAGGTTCATGTGTAGGTTAGTCTCTCTCACGTTCTTCCATCCTTTATGATGTTATTTACCAAGTAATTTAACTGGTTACAGAAGAATTCATCCATTGAGTCACAAGCTCTTCTAAGCGTTGGTCACTTGACGTGCCATATTGTGCACTCATAGTGTTTATCTCTGACGATTACTGCTTCTTAAATCCTGGGTGTCGGATATGAGGTCTGTCTATGCGGTCTTCCTTATTATTTATGTGTAACTGAAATGTTCTAAGCTAATTTCAAGGCTTACGGTTTCCATCCTTTAGTAGAAAGTATTTATCTCTAACAAGTGAAAGCCCTTTTTGAGGGGTTTATTCCCACTCATAGGCCTCACAACAAGGAGAGGTATCCCCACCCTAAAAGGAGTGGTTTGTTCTCCGCCCCTGTCATCAGTATTATCTCTCTATTCTTACTGATGCCCATTTCTCTGGCAATTTCTCCATAATTAATTTATAGGTTTCGTGACCATTCATATCTACTAATTTAGTTCGTTCATGGCTTAAATAAGCTCTCTTATACTTTCCTGCGCCTCGAGCTCTGATGTGGTTAATATCCTTGGCTCGTAGGCTCTTAGCGTTTACTTTTCTTAAGTGAGAGTCGGTGCTCGGTTCACTGCTGTACCGTTACTTATCTATAGGTTATCCTCATAAGTTTCTGGTTCTTTGAATTCTCTCAACCGTTAGGATACATGTTAAATGTATTACTAGGTTTCATGGTAAGTTGCTGCATCCTGCTTCCCGCTATGGAAGTTCGGTTAGGTGGTCTGAGGTTAATCAGTATCTGTGACAATAGTGTCACTTTCATAGACTTGCGTTTTTCACCAATTAAGGTTTTATTCGTATTAGGCATTTGCCTTATGGTGTCTAAATTGGATATTTATCCTGGTCATCATGTGCTTCCGTCTCAAAGCTCCGTTCAACCCTTGTTGACTATGCCACCCGTCAATGATTAATCATACTTGGGAGTTAATGAGTCAGACAACAATGCTAACTATTGGTTATGAGTTTGTTCGGCTCGACTATGCCAACTCTGTGGTGTAGTCCTCTGAGCTTCCCTCTGTCGAGATTGAATATCTTTAATCCTTGGTAGGCTATAGCTTAAGTTCACTCCCTCTGTCCCTGTTTCCAGGGTTTACCAACATCTTCAATGAAGAATGTTTGTTACTGGTATTCTTAGTGGTCATCCTGGGGGTTCTACCCCGTACTTGTTGAAAGTCGTTACATCGACTGTCTCCATTGTATTTCGTAATACATTCCTTAGGTAGGTTATATTTTATGCAGGGTTCTGCTTGCATTGTTGAGCGGTCTCTTCGAGGTTTGGGATTAATGTGGGATTGGTATACCTACATGCAGTATCGGTTGCTTATTGTTGAAGTAGATTCCACTGTTGTTGATGTTTACATCGTTTAGTGTTCGGACTAAGTCCAGCTCCCTGCTGGCTGGTGTGTCAACTAGTTCGTCATGGTCAGGCCGTCAGGCCCTTCCAAGGTCTCATTCTCCAGTTCTTAAGGATTTACAATCCGGTAATAATAAGCGTTATAGCTGTAGCATTCTACTATGTTGCCATGATGGCTTCCCGTATAGCTTTATCGTGGTAGCACTTGCTATGGCAAGTGCGCCATGCCAAGATGGGCTACCGGTACTGTGCACGTCGGTAGTGGTACTTCCACCTAATTTCCATGTATTTTGTAGTCCTCGGGACTCCTTCGATGTTCTCTTGTTTTGGATAACTGACCATCCGACAGTTTCCTGGTTGTTTTGACAGTACAGTCACTTATAAGGGTGTTCCTCTTTCTGGGAGAACCCCTTGTCATTTACTTACGCCTTAATCCTCACTCCCGTTTTCACGCATTTGTCGTGGTTACTAAGTACTGATTCTCCTTTAGGCACTACATCGTAGTCCTATTTCAATATTCAATTTGTACATGTTTCCTTAGTCGCCTGATCGATGTACGTTAAGTCCTCGTAAGTTCTCAAGTCGTATGAGGTTTGGAGTTCCCGTCTCATAGCATACCTTTAGGCAGTGTTTACTCTCTTGTGCAGTATTATCCCGCTGTTATGATCCTTCAGACTACTGTTCGGTATCCTATCACTTCTCTTTTCCTCTCCATTGCACTCGTAGTGCTTTTCTTTTTATTGGTATGGTGGGTTATCTCGACTGCGTAGCATGTTGACCCATGTTGCCGGTAATTACCGTTCTCCCATCGACAGGATTCCATTGGCAGCGACGGTTCCTACATTGCGATACAATTAGGTCCTTAAAATTTTCGTAAACTGTTATACAACGAGGTGTTTCTCGTATTGCTTAATGTTAACTAACTACCGGATTGGGTTTCCCCGAGTAAGAGAAGGCTTTCTTCTCTCTGGCGTTCGTTCCCCGTATTTTAAGCTAAGGAAGTGGAGGGCGGGTTTAGGTATTGTGGGTATCTGGTAAACACCGGGAAGCCCTAACTAGCGTACCTCACACTCTAACTCTCAACCCTTAACCACAACTCAGACTCTACCTCGGTATCCTCCTAAGTTCGGTAATTCTAGTCATCAGAGCGTAGTTACGCTCTGATACTACTTTTTGTAACACCCCAACTCATATTCCATACTCATCTCATAAACCTCCATTTACTTATATCAACATTGCAGCGGAATTCTTACAACAATTGGTGTTATCGCCATTAGTCACCCACGTGACTAACTAGGCATACTAAATACTCCAAGATCTAGCTACAGTCTGAAGGACCCGAATATACCGAACATTAGTACTTACAAGCCTTAACCAATTACATAACAATTACAAGTTCCTTACATCCTATACAACTTACTAACATAAATTACCATACGAGAGTACATGCACAACTCGTAGGTCATACTTAAACCCGTAATACGTCTACCCCATCTTACTCTCAAGCCAGGTCATCTGTTGCTTCTCACCTGCAAAATAATATGGAGGCCCCTAGGGGCTCAGCATCTTTGCTGGTATGATTAACGTGTAGCCCCCAAGCTAATGGGGCTACGCACGACTATTTTGTCGTATACATGCGATTGATTATTAATACAACACTAATAAGAAGTGCAATAAACACCACGCAATATATGAAGCAACTCATAGCTCAAACACCTTGAACGACTTAATAACTGTTCCTTAAGTAAACGAGTTAGATTTTAACTCCTTAATTCGAGAAACATTTAGTTCTCATATTTCCTATTATCTCAAACATAACAACCGTTCTTTAATTAGAATTGGTTGTTCCTTAATTCATTGTTTATCTTGTCGGGTCAAAAGTAACCCTAGCCAATGAGCTATCAACTCCATTGGGTTAAATAAATAACATTTCTTAAATTTGGGATTTAGGAGATCCTACCGCACCATCTTAATCTTTCCTCCCACCTTGAACCGTAATCCAAGGTGGCCGAGTCTATTTGTCGACTCTAGGCGACAAGTCCGAAGACAAGTCTCAATGGAGGATGGAACTGATAAGTAAGCCGACCTCCTAACTCAACATGCATGACCGGAGTCAGTCCCGGATTCCTCACTCCCCTCAAGTTCCAGTTAGTAGAAGTCTCAAGACAATGTTTGTAAGTTAAACCTCTTTCGGTTACTAGCAAACCAATATTAGGGAGTGTTCCTTGCTCTCACACAATTGTTTACTAAACATTAGTTAGTAAGTTCTCAAATGTAAGTTGTGTTAGTTTCATACAACACACAATAATACAATAAACCGGTTGCATGCTTTATCTTGTTTAGTCGGAACACATAAAAAAATAGCACACAAGCCGAGGTATACACCTCGTTAGCAAGCAGGCTACAAGAAAACCATACCGTTCACCGTTGGTCGTTAAGTTGCCTATTCCCCTCCGGAGTCCAAATACTCAACCCTAAAACATTCATCCAATCGGGTGGTTAATTACTTTCAATTAAACTAACTCGTATCATCACTAATTATTTCCGATTAATAATATCTAAGTCATTGTAGTTTAAACTTAACCACTTAAGTCATTTTACTTCTCCTTATATCTTAGGTTCTTATGTGCATATCTTTCTAATCATCATTACTCTCCTAATGGAGTACCACTAATGCCACTCTTTCTTTTCTTTTTTTATAAGGCCGACCGACCCACTCTGGGTAGGTCCCCTGGGTGGGTCGGATGCAGAGACATCCGGTTTTGACAGTTTTAGCTCGACCGACCCAGACAGGGTCGGTCCCCTAGGTGGGTCCACTGCAGAACCATTTCCCAAAGTGCTTATTTCACTCCAATCTTTTCCACAAGTGTCCTAGTATGTTCCAACATCATTTTGGCACTTTAAAAACTTCTAATTCACCCACCAATCTCATACTCAACTCCTTGATCATTGTACTCAAATTCTTTCAAACTTCTTAACACTTGCACTTAGCTTCTCAAACTTCCAAAATATACATTTTGCTTACAATCTTAACTTTCCCAAATGTTTCCTTACAATCACTTTGACCACACCTAATGCATTATTAATCATCCTCATCTCCATAACTCAAACTTCTCAAAGTTCCCAAGGTTATATTACATCACAATGCACAATTTCCTCTCCTTACCATTTACTACTCATCATTCCCCAACTTGTACATATATATGCATCCCTAATCATACTCTTAACACTTTACATCTTTTCCTCATCCACCTTGACCATGCTAAATCCTTCTTAGACATTTCCATCTCCTTTACTCAATTTGCTCACCATTCTCATGGTTATACACTCTTATACATTCCTAGTCATTCCCTTGACAAGTTACAACATTCTCTTATAGTTTTCACCTCCATCACCCAAATCCATTCTTACCATCAAATTTATACACTTATTAATTCACTACTAGCATCTTTATCTCCTTTACACAAGCTATCCAAAATTCTCAAGGTTATATTATCTAGTACATACCTAAATAATCACAAGACATTATACATCATTCTCCTACATATTTTTATACCACTCAATATACCTCTCATACCACAATCTTGGTGTTTTTTTATTCACCCATTGAACCTCCAATTTCCTCCTAATCAACTCTAAGTCATCCTAATCCTCAAGAACACTTAAGTTTAGTCATTTCTACCAAAATCTCCTTTAATGATTCCTAGTACAGCCTAGGTCATAAAAACTCACTAGAACACTTAAAACACTTGGTTTCCACTCAAATTTTTCCATAGCTTCTCTAGTATATTATCATGCCCATATGCATAGTCTTTCTCCTCTAATCAACATACACACATCAAGTCCTTTTCTCATGACATTTCTCACCCAATTCAAGCCATTCATAACAAACACAATATGATGCAATAATCTTAAATTGCATAGCACTAAGGCTCTTAAATGACATGGCTCTTAGGCCCTTAAATGACATGGCTCTTAGGCCCTTAAATGACATAACTAAACACTGAATTTCCAACATTTAGAGCTTTCAACCTGCATTTACACACATCAATCCCAGGGGCAAATATAATGCTCTTGTAATCCACCTTATGATTACTTTACTAACTCATTTACCTTTGGCTCTTTAGTCACAAGTTCATAAGCTTGTTCAAATTCTTCTTTCCTAAGTTAACATAACCCCATATTTATAATGTAAGCCCTCCTAGCTACATTTGTATCAATTATGCCACCATTCCTTAAGGTATTAAACTTCATTAAGGCAAGCAATTTCCTTATGTTTTTAAGCCCTCTCTCTTTCTCTCTTCTTTTCTTGGTTCTCTTCATTGAAAACCGGCCAAAGAGTTTTCTCCTCTCTCTTGCTAAAATTCTAACCAACATTCAAATTAAGATGATGATGCTAGTTAAAACCCTTAGACTCATTAAAACACTCTTAAATCCTAAGAGAGTGCTTAATGCACTAAATTGGATGATTACCTTAGGAATCTGGGAATGAGTTTGGTAAGAAATCAAAGCATGGCTTCAACTAAGCTCTTGAATATTGAATAAAGGCTAATAAAAGGAATAACATAGCCATCTTGGTAAGGCAATTTCGGCCATATGTGAAAATGGAAGAAAAGATGATTTTTTCAAGCTTTTTCTTACCTTAACCACAAATAGAGTGTAAACTAGCACTTTAATATGGATTTTCCTCTTCAAATGGAGCTCATTCAATGGAGTCAAACTTCAGATTTTGGAGTTTTGAAAAGAGCACTTTGAAGCCCTTGACTCAACTAAGAGAAATATGTGGTTTATTTTGAATTTGGAGCTTTGTAATGGATTTGGAAAGCAAAGCAAGGTAGAGACAATGGTGCTGTATCATGAACGGTTTTGGAACAGAAATAATGAAGAGAATTCTGGGGAAGAAGGAAGAAATGAGAGGAAGAGGAGGGAGGAAGTAAAAAAGATGAATTTTGTTGTAAAAAGGTAATAGTACTTTTTCCCTCCTTCCTTCTTCTTTTCTAGCAAGTGCTGGCACCATTAGGTGATGAGTCACCATTAAAACCGTGCCCTCTCCCTTTCCCTTAGATATTTATGGGTGGTTGACCATTAACCACTTAAGAAGTCATTTGACTTATGTTGGACACTATATGGGTACTATTCATAATTAGTGCACAAATTTGTGAAATTTTTGGTTTCTCATTGATTTAGGCTTCCTAATATGATACTAAAATAGTACACATGTTGATTAAGGCATAAACTTGGTCATTTAGCCACTCAAAACCTCGTTTCTAAGACAATTTCTCAAAATATGCTTTAGGAGTTTTAAAGCACATTTTGTGTTCTAACTTGTTTTTGAGCTTGGTTCTCTTTGGTAATTGCTTTAAAATGTTCTCTAGAATGTTAATAAGTCTATGAATGACCTTTGGGTCCTAATCAAGGTTACACCAAGTCTAGAGCAAGTATTTGCTTAAATTGCCTTTATGGTGTTCTAGTGTTTTCTTTGGTTTAAATTGTCAACCTATGTTTCTAAGGCATGTTTTTAGCCTTATACCATCATAACTTGATGTTTAATTACCATCTATAGGTTTGGGGTATTCAGCGATGAGGGGCGTGCCTTGAGCAAACTCAAAGGAATCATCCCGATCAAAGAGATTGCGCTCGCAAGAGAAGACAAAATTCTAAGGACGGAGCAGGGGCTGATTCTGACAGCTGTTCGTGGACCACCTCTAGAGTTAGTTCCAGAAGGGAGGTGGGGCCTTAGAAATTCTCTTGAGGTTTAAAAACAATTTTCTTGTGCGAGGTTGCTAGAGATGTAAGAGTAGAGCAAGAACTTATTGCTAAGGGATGGGATGACATCTTTGTAGGTAAAAGGATAGATTTAGAAAGGTATGGGTGTTTATATCTCTTGATTGTTTTTTGGTCTTTTGTTTTGGTTTTGTTATTGTCCCACTTTTTGTGGTATATTTGGCCTCGCGCCTCAACTATATAAAAAAAAGTTAATTCCTCTCCCTCAAAGGAAACCCTTTTCCGATGAGGTGCAAGCACAAGGTGGCAGCCTCGGTGTTGAAGTCAGGAGGAATCGGTGATTGATAACATGCAATATCGGCACCACTGTTAATCCCATCCTCGACATACCCGCTTTTTTGCTTCGGATATGGATCCATGTACACGGAAGCAAGTAACGAACACATCTCTGCACTTTGAGAACATCCATCATCATCATCCAGTGGATTTTGCATCTCCTCAACCCACCAACACCGGACAACCACACCATGCCATGTCAAAAGATACAAAGTGGAGAGCAAATCCAGACACATGTGTAAACAATAGCTCAATAGAATGAGGGAGACAAAATCCCACTAGTAGAAAAAGGGTCATTTTCGCGGTTCTTTTGGGCCTTTTTTGGCGGTTTTAAACCGCCGAATATTACACCGCCGAAAAAGGCCTTTCCAAAGTTTCGGCGGTTATAAAACCGCCGAAAATAACAACCTTTTTTGGCGTTCCAAACGCCAAAACCGCCGAAATAACGGCTGTCCCAGCTCAAAATGAGGTAAAAATATAGCAATTTTCGGCGGTTCTCTACTAGGAACCGCCGAAAATTACTATATTTTTTTTTTGGTTTTTTTCGTTTTAGTTTACAATCCCACATATGTCAACAAACCTGTAAAATATACAGATACACATCCAGATATATCCAAACATCTCTCTACATCATATTGTAGAGGATGTCAATCACTCTTTGTAAGAGAATTGTCAAAAAATCAAAATAATGATGAAATGGTCACAAATGACCAACAACACATTTCAAATGGTCACAAATGACCATATATATACAATACCAAGATATTCATTGTACTCAAACCGGTCATCTTTCACAATCTAACTAGCCATAAATTTCTAAACATTAACGTTCTAAATAACAATTCGATCGAAAAAACAAAGTGAAAATCAAACTAAATTCATACAGACAAACTCCGCCCAATCCTCCAACATAGCGTTGATCGTTCGTCTGTCGTATTCGCCAACACTAGGGAAAACCTTTTGAAAAACAAAACAATACAAGATGAGTTAATCATTAAACAAATACATTAAAATTATAAAATATATATAATGACTTCAACATACTTCTTCTAATTGATCCTACATATCACCAAAAAGGTGATTATGTCATGCATATATCTTGACATAATACCCACACTCCGAACCCCCGGGCTGACGTGGACACTTAAACAGAGAAAAGAAAAGGATTAATTACATAACATTTGTTCTATCAATGAAAACAAGTGATGCATGTACCTTCACTGCAGTCCAGGGGACAGCACCTCTTATCTTATACCAAGATGTGCAATCATAACACTTTGATATATACTGCACATTAAATGTCATAAATGTATATTAATAAAATTAGGATATCCATGCGCAACAAAAGTAATTAAAAAAGAATTGAAATGCATAAAGAAGTGGTTTATAATGTACTTACGTTTAAGGTGTGGCTTTATCTTAAGATTATTCGGTAATGAGTGCCGAAGCGGATCAAGATATAGTATACATGCACGATCCAACACAACACCAGTAGGACCCAATGCCACTATGTAATACCAAAACACTAACATGTCAGTATAATGTCAAAATCAACAAGTACAATTTAATGGAATAAAATGATAAACACAAGTTATTACTTTTTGATGGTAGGGCAGCAGGAGATATTTCTTTCTTGCGTTGATGCTGTTAGTAATCGCACGCTGTAAGTAGACCTTAGAACCTGTACATCAGACGTCACAGCAGTGTATGACGTTCTCTCAAGACATAGAAATCCATACTTGGTAAGTGAAAAAGTTTGCATTTTCTCATGCAAAAACCTATTCATTAATTAAAAGATATAGTAATTAACATTGTTTCAGGGGCATCACTTTATAACTTAATTACCAAAAAAGACTAATACTTACAGAATGAATGAGTGGACAATAGTGATAGGCACCCAGTCAGATTTGAGGATGTCCTGCACGTCGTTTGTCCACAAGTCGACTTCTAAAACTTCTTCATAGTGAAGAATGTCAGGTTCAAAGCTAAGAAGGATAGAATCTTTAGCAGCCGGGAAGTCACGGATCACATCATGCAACACTTTCATGTTTGGCCCCAAGCGTGCATATATTGAATCATCCACCAAGTTTTCTTTGGGAACGACATTGGTGGATCTGTATTCAGAAGATATAATCTTTGACTTCTTTTTTCAGGAGACTTTGATTTCTCCTTTAATGCCTATTTGCAATCGACATACATTACTAATCATGAACTGAACATCCATACACTTATAATTTACTACAATAACTATATTAAAGGTTTGTATTGGGCTTACCTTCATACACTTCTGAATCAAGCGAACAGGCCATTGAAGAAATGCACCCTTTGCAGACCGAACCGTGCTGTACTCCTCCGTAGGTACAGTGAGTTCTAAATCAGGACACGTATAAATCGGTTCGTCCACAGACACTCTCCCGTGATACGGCTGTAATGGCATGCCATGGACCACGTCATTCGAGCGTGATGTGTACACTCTTCCTTCTGCAACAGGTATATTTTGATTGTTGTACGGGGCAAGAGGTTGCAGTTTATAGATCCTACAATTTAATCAGATTAGTAGATGATTGAACTGATAAATATGTAATAATCGATATGACAAGTAATAAACAGTTAAAGATATAAATTTACCTGTACATATGCGTAAGGATACGGATCATTAGACTCGGTGCTTGTGTGCAGTCCAGCAGGATCAGAAGCAGGATCAGAAGCAGGAGCATATGCATAAGAAGGATCAGAAGCAGGAGCATATGGCTGGGGTGCACCAGTCCCCTGACGCACTTCAGCAAGGATCTCATTCTTCAACTGATCTTTCATGTTACTGATGGCACGTAAATGCTCATCATAAGAGATCATCTTCTCCTGACTACTACTTCCTTTCCTCGACCCGGTATTTCCAAATACTTTTCTTATCCCTATGTTAACCCCCCTAACCCCACTGCTCGGCCTGGATGATCTTTCTTTCCTAGCGCCCGAGACAGCTGGTCATCATGTCGATCAGGAGCCCAAGTCCCTTGGGTTACTTGCTCGTTCATTTCACCCTTTAGAAGTAAATGCATATAGGATTTATAATAAATTATAGGATTGTAATACTGAATTTGAAAAAAAAGGATTAAAAAAGTACTTACCATCTTATCAACAATTCCTTCGTTTTCTCGAAGGGATACAGATGCTCTCCAGTTTTTGGGTCTTTCTTAGTGCGTGAAAGCTTCCAAAATGTACCCCGTTTCTGGTGGTCATCCAGAGTGCTCATATCCGATGGCAACTCCCCTTCTGCCACCCACTCAGGAACTCTTCTGTTAACCCCTTTAGCACCCAGCAAGTGACGATATTCATTCTTCTTCGCATTCGCTGACTGGGCCTCACGATACTCCTATTATCAAGTAAACATACAACACGATGATGATTAAAAACATATACATATGTAAACTTATTTGTATGTATATACAATACTTAATTATTTAAGAGTTAGTATGTACCTTCGTCTCCATCTTCTTATCAAAAACTGCTCCACTTCTCTTTGGTTATTGCTGTGTAGATCTCCCAAGCTGGCGTGCGTCACCGTCAGGCCGCTTAAGCTTCTTGGTGATGAACCATTTGACCAAATCATGCTTATGATCTGAAAATTTCTTGCGCATCATCGATTTGACCATGGTGTAGTACTCGTTTTCTGCAGGTATTCGATATCGTTGCTGCATATTATCATAATGAAAGGATGTTAGTTATGCATACTTATAACTCGTATCAATAAATACTGCACTATTGTTTATTTACCTGTACGATCTCAAACATCTGCTTCTTCAATCCTTCGTCAACCTGAGGCCAGGAGAGAGTGATATCACAATACTCTCGCACTATATGCCCAGCTCAGTAGTGAAGTCTCCAGCCCATTCCCCAGTCGGCTGTAGATACTCATTAAACTGCAGTGGCTTCGACTCAATCTTTTTTGACTTCAGAGCTTTTGTAGGACCTCGAGGTTTACGGTCCTGGTCTCTGGGATCTGTGACCCAGAAGGTCCAGCCTATGTGTCTGCAGCTGCACATCAGACACTATAATCTCGGCACTTGCCACTACCCCCCCTCAGGGCCGGCCCTTGACGTGCGGCCCTTCCCTCACGTGTTTGCCTCTTCCTCTGTAACACCCCCATCCAAACAACATACACACTTAACAACAAACTGCAGCGGAAAACAAACTTCAACACATTACTTAACTTCTTGTGTGTACACACGTCGTTAACCACCCACGTGGCTACCAAGGCTAATACATATACATTGTACCGGTCTGATGGGCTAAATTCCGAGCGACTACACATTACTATCCCTTTCCATTAACAACAACAACAACATACACCTTTCAACTGTACCGAGTATTCACAAACTGATGCCGATAACAGTTTTGGTTCTTACTCGCCTACTGTATATATACACTTAAATGATTACCCCTGTACAACGACTACCCTCCTACTCTCAAACGGCTTCCAGCACTTCGTACCTGAAATAAGAAAAGAAGAGAAAGGGTGCCCCCAAGGGGCTCAGCACCTTTGCTGGTATGGTAATCCCACAGCCCACATGCTACCGGGCCACGCACAACTAATTGTCGTCTTAGCATGCGGTTGATTATATTTAAATCGTGCACGCAACTGTAAACACACAAACACACCACATTTCGCGCCTCAATGGTCAATAACGGATAATACATCCTTATTTGATAAGTCACTCATGGTATTCATTATCCCTAGAGTGTTTCTCCTCTAATGGAGCTACTTCCTTAATAGACGACACTTACCCATTATTCGGGTTATCCTTAAACGTCCTTATCACAACTGGGATTCATATCCATGATCCACATACTCCACATTTTACAACATATAACATGCATCCCATAACAACACATAACAACACTTTCACGTTTCAACGTGCACATAATAACATCGCAATAGAAATTGCATTACAATAACATCACATAACATAACGGGAATGGTTCTCTTAGGAACCGACCCAAACATTATTAATACCTAGTGAGCCTAGAGAATGTTGCCAGTCTCATGATAAGCTCGTTACATAACTCGTTACCATCTCGTTAAATGAGCGGATAACTTAACACAAGGTGTCTCGGATATAGTGATCCAAGCACACCGAACAAACATAACATAGTATGCCCCTGTGGCCCGACGTGAGTCAGTATAGCCTTGGTTAAGCTAAAGGGAAGGTTGGAACAAATTGGAAAACAACCATAACATACGGAGAGGATCGAACCTGATATGACAACGACCCCATACTCACACGCGTGGCCGGAACAGACCGGACTCCTCACTCCCCCCGTTAGCACTTGTCAGAAGTTCATCATTGAACTTAGTTAAACAATCACAACATTGGGTTAAGTCTTGTTAGACACACACAAGGGAAGGGAGAGTCACACATTCACACACAAACATCACACACAAACATCACATAACTAACTCACGCATAGCCGTGGTTAGAACGTTCCTTAGGTCGGACGTTATCACCAGATACCGTTCTCTTACGTTTACCTAATAGTGGTGAACTAGCCCTTCAAGCGCATTCGAGGTTACCGGTATCGGCACGTAAACATACAATAACATTAACGACTGTAAACTCGTTTCATGATTTATCTTATAACGTGGCAAACACACAGAAAAACACATTGGCATACAAGGTGTAATCCGGTAGGACACAGGTTGCAAGAAAACCATACCTGTCACCGGAGTCCACTTTACCACATCCACTTATGTTCCTCGAGCAATTCTCGAACAACTGATAACATTACATGTACTTTTATTAACATCGATGTAACATGATTGTTTAAAGTCTAATGCTTATCTTTCTAACCATCATCACTCCCTAATGTTGGACCACTAAGTCATTGTAATTTAAACTTAATCATATAAGTTAATCACTTCTCATTACACACTCATACTTGTTTACACCTCTTAAGGCCTTTACATGTCACCAAACAAGGCCTAAACATCATCTAAAAACCATTACCATTCAATCCCCCATCATTAGGAGCCTTAAACAATTTTTTTCTTCATTTCTGGTCTGGACCCCCTTTAGGGCGGTCCACAACAGATGCTACACGTATATTTTTTTTTTTCACTCATTCTCTGCACTGGACCTCCTCCAGGGGCGGTCCGTAGGGCGGTCCACTGCAGAACCCATTTTCTAATGTGCTTTTCTCCTCTTTCTAAACTCCAAATTCATCCCAATTTTTTCCTATGCTTTACACATGTTCTCTCACATGTTTTAACATCTTTTGGGCACACTTAAACCCTCTCGAAACATCCCAAAAATTCCGTAAACTTTACTCAACTTTTACTAGGTCCTTAACACTTAGAACATTTTTTTCTTACACTTGTAACTTGTATTCTTGCCTAAAACTTCACCTAACCAAAGTACTCCCTCACTACCTTATAACCACCCTTTTAAACATCATTTGCACTACACTCATCCCCTTTACACACTTCTCAAGTCTTTCCCACAAGTTCATAATTAAACCTTCACAAGGCGTTACACTTTCATTGTTCACCAAACTTTGCACAAGACTTTACGACACCTCCACCATCACCTTGGTGTATCAAGAAATCATCCATTAGTTCCCTAAATCTCCAAGACTATGCCTAAGGCATCTTAACACCTAAGAACACCTTAATTCACTTTCTTTCACCATCTTAACACTTAAAAATTCCTAGTACCTTCTAGGTCATAAAATCTCATTACACACATAACTCTTTTGTTTATCAACTAAATTTCACCATAGCTTCCCTTGTATCACCTTACACCCAAAACACATGTTTTTTCACCTTTAGACAATCAAGAACATTCAATCTCTTAATACACATTCTTATACACAAACATATGGTTTTTCATCCTTTAACCATCAAACACATTCACCTTCACAAGAGATGTTCTTTACACACAACTAAACCTTTAAACTACACTACATCACAATATAGTGCATAAACTTAATTGCTTGGCACTTAGGCCCTTAAATAACATGGCTCTTAGGCCCTTAAATTGCATTAAACTTAAACACTGAATCTCCACATTTAAATGCCTTCAACCTGCGAATACACACAACAATGCTCCCATGTCTTTTTTAGTCCACCTTGTGGATAGTTTTCTAGCTCATTTTCCATTGGCTCTTTAGGTTAATTATTAAGAAAATATAGCTCAATTTCCTAGTACATAAACTACATTAAGAGAGATCGTTTACCTCTTTGTTTTTAAAGCTTTCTCACTTGTTTTCTCTTGTTCTTTCTTGGTTGAAAATCGGCAAGGAACTTTTATCACTTGTAAACCTTCTAACCAACACACATATAAGGTATGAGCATTAAGTTAATACTCAAACTCATAATTAAACCCTAGGTTTACATAAGTGTCTTGAAATACCAAATTTGATGATTACCTTTGGAATTCGAAAGAGAGCTTGGTTAAGTAGCAAGATAAGACTCCTCCTAGTCCTTTGAAGTTTGAATTAAGCTATGAAGAGAGCAAGATAAAGCACCATTGTGAGTGAATTTTCGGACACATACAAAATGAGAGGAAACTTAGATTTTCTTTGGTTTTTGTTACCTTGAAACAAAGAAGAATGACAATATGAAAGAAGATCAGCTTTTCCCCCCCTTCAATGGAGATTCTTCATGGCACCAAAATGGAGTTCTTGAAGATTTGAAAAGATAGGAATGAAGAGCTTACTCTAACTAAGACAACGGTAGTCTCGGAATTAAATTCGGAGCAGGGAATCATAAGTTACAAGTAAAAGGAGATGGGATATGAATGGTGCTGTAGGAGAACGAGATTGAGAAGGGAGGATGAAGATAGGTGACGGTGGGAACCAAGGAGAAAGAAGAGAATGAGGTGAGAGAGTGTACTTTGAAGATATTTATGTTAAAGCAAAAGTAACCTTTACTTACTTTTCTTTCTTTCTTTTAATTGGCTAGCCAAGTGTGATGACTCACACCCATAAAACCGTGCCCCCCTTACACATTAGAGATATTTATGGTCTTTGTTGACCAAATATTTGACTTATGTTGACTTATAACTTAAACTAGCACTATTTAAGTACTATTCACAAACTAAGGCACATATTGTGAAATTTTTGATTTCCCATTGATATAGACTTCCAAATGTGATACTTTATAGTACACATGTTAATTAAAGAGTAATGATGGACATTTAGCCATTCAAAACTCATTTACAAGACAATTTTTCAAAATGTGCTTTAAGACTCCTTAAAGCACATTTTGTGTTTTAACTTGTTTTCAGCTTGGTTTTCTTTGGTAATTGATTTAATATTTTCATTAAAATATTTATAAGGTATAGGTATGACCATTAGGTCTTATACAAATTTATCCCAAGTTTAGAGCACATTTTTGCTCTTATTGACTTTAAGGTATATTCTTGTGTTTTGTTTGGTTTAACTGTCTACCAAAGTTTCCTAAGGACTTAATTAGCCTTATTAAATCATAATTGAATATTATTAAGTCTTGGTAGGCTCTTTGGGTCCTAACCAAGTTCACTCCAAGCTTAGAGCATGTTTTTTCTCAAACTGTATCTTAGTGCTTTATTGCATTTTACTATGGTTTAAATTGTTCACCGATGTTTCTAAGGCACTTTTTAGCCTTTACATACCATAGTTTAATATTTAAACCACATATCAAGGTTTGGGGTATTTCATCCTCGGTCGGGCTGCGTCACACAGAATCTCACCGACCGGGTCGTCCATATCATCCATTTGATTGTCTGCACAGATAAACAATATGATATTAATAACACAAAACAAATAATATAAAAATACGTAATCAGATATCATAAAAATTAATATTTAATTACCTAACAAACAAACACATCATTTATGGTTTTTCGACCCATAGACCCTCATCATGATCAGACCTAGTATACACTACATCGTCTGGAATATCGACAATGTTGGTGGCAGGAACACTGTTAGAAAAGGGTGGTGTCTCATCATCAATAATAATTCATCGTCATCAACATCTTGATCAATATTTGTGATCACAAATCTTTTCCCTGGTAAAACTACTGACCATCTGGAAAATCGATGGGATCTTCTCATGTAAAATAATATTGTTCACAGTCCTTGGGAAATTTGACGGATCTTGTGTAGGACCAGAATGATAAATAACCAAATTAACCCATCAATGAACCCGATACCGTGTCTGTTATCCACCCACTTGCATTTGAAAATAACAAACTTTTGAAACTGATAATCAAGTTCCCAATATCTTCAATACATCCATAATACAACCTCGAGGTTGAAATCGCTGAAGCTGGATCACCTCGGGTGTACTGAGTTGTTGCTGCTTCTACTTTCACCCCGCTATTCTGGTTTAAACATCTATCATCTTGTCGTTTTGTCCAATAGGTGAACCCATTGATGTCATACCCGTCGTAAGATACAACAGTGGAACCAGGTCCCAAAGCTAACCAACGGAGCTCTTCACCTACATTATCAGGCGCTAGTGATGCAAGTTTCATAACATGGTCTCTAAACCATGAACAAAAGGTCTTGTTTTGCTCTTTTGTCAGCCAAACAATATTCCTCCCAGGATATTGACCTCTTAGTGTAGTCATGTGTTTCTCAAAAAATGGCTCAATAATCTCAAGGTGATGTAAAACGAACAAATGTGCTAACTCCATTGAGGATGAATCAATTGCTACAATTTTTTTCCCAGTAACACCTTGACCTTCTGTCCCTCCCGTGGTGTCTAGGTTGTGGTACTCCAATAGCAACTGCACCCTTAAGTATCCAGTACAAAATTCTGTCACTTCTTCGGTTATTGTCCCTTCTATAATACTTCCTTCAGGTCGATATCTATTCTTCATCCTTCCCTTCAAAATTCCCATGTATCTCTCAAACGGATACATGTACCTCAAAATATATGGGACCACATAATTTGATTTCCCTAACAATGTGAACAACTAAGTGAACCATGATGTCAAAAAAAGAGGGTGGAAAATACATTTCAAGTTGACAGATCGTAACAACAACATCACGTTGCAGACTGTCAAGTGTATCAGCATCCACGACTTTATTGCACACTGCATTTAAAAAGAAACATAGTCTTGTAATTGCATTCGGACATCCTTCGGCAATATACCCCGAATGACAACAGGAAGGAGATGCAACATCAGAACGTGATAATCATGAGATTTCAACCCGACCAATTTCAAGTCCTTCATTGACACAAGACTTTTCCAGTTAGATGAATAACCCGTAGGAACCTTAGGGAATGAAGACATTTGCAGAAGCTGATCTTCTCATTCTTAGACAAAGTGTAACATGCTGGAGGTAAATATGTTCGTTTGCCTCTTTCTTGAGGATGCTACTCCTCACGTATGCCCATAGCTTGCATGTCTCTTCGAACCTTTATTCCGTCTTTTGTTTTCCCAGGTATGTTAAGCAAAGTCCCAACAACAGCCTCACCAACATTTTTGACAATATGCATAAAATCAAGACAATGCCTAACAGATAAATGTCTCCAATATGGAAGTTCCCAAAATATTGAACATTTTTTCTAGATGTTTTTTTGGGTAGATTTGGACGGAACACCGAAAACATTCTCAATGTCTTTCACCTTTTCATAGATCTCTTGAGAACTCAAAGGTATACGAGCAACACGTGTTTCAGTCTTTCCGTTGAATAACTTCCTTTTTTTACGGTACGGGTGTACTGCTGGCAACAATCTACGATGACACATGTACACGTTTTTGCCAGAAAACTTTAGACGATCAGAACAAGTGTCGTCCTCACATATTGGGCAAGCAAATGTGCCTTTCACCGTGTATCCAGATAAATTCCCGTACGCTGGAAAGTCATTCACTGTGCAAAACAACATGGCACGAACTGTGAAGTTTTGTCTGGCGTAACCGTCATAAACCATTGTCCCCTGATTCCATAGCAATTTCAAATCGTCAATCAGCGGTGCAAGATATACATCGATATTATGTCCGGGTTGTTTAGGACCAGAAATCAACAATGATAACATAATGTATTTTCGCTTCATACACAACCACGAAGGAAGATTGTAAATAAACAATAGAACAGGCCAAGTGCTGTGTTGACTACTTAGAGTGCCGTAGGGATTCATCCCATCTGTACATAGCCCGAGTCTCAAATTTCGATTATCACTGGCAAAATCTTCAAATCTTCTATCGATAGTCCTCCACTGTGGTGAATCAGCTGGATGTCTCAGCTTATCATCATTTTTCCTTCCTTATGCGTGCCATCTTAAATTTGGGCATCTCTAACATTTGCAAACAGACGTTTGAACCTTGGTATTATGGGTAAATACCAAATGACTTTTGCTGGAGGACTTTTTTTCTTAGAATTGGATGATTGGCCGTCCTTATGTTTATAGCGTGACAAATGACATTTTGGACACTGATTCAAATGTTTATTCTCTCCTCTGTATAATACACAACTGTTTGGACATGCGTGTATCTTTTCGTACTCCACACCCATAGGACACATCAACTTTTTGCATCATAAGGATGTAGGAAGATTGTTATCATCTGGAAGCATGTCGTGGAATAGTTCTAGTATTGCCGTAAAACTCTTATCACTCCAGCCGAATCTTGCTTTCATATTGAACAAGTGTAGCACGGATGTCAATTTGAAAATTTGGTGCATCCGGGGAACAAAGGGGACCGTGATGCGTCAACTAATCTTTGATATTCATCGGGCTTGTCTATGAAATTATCCTCAACATCTTGCAGCATAGAGTTCAGTTGTTCAATCTTTTCACTATCATCGTTGATTTCAGTGTCACTCTGATCACACTCATTATTAGGAAATGTGGTATCATCGGTAACCTTTCTTGGTTCACTGTTCTGCTGGGTGGAAGTATGCACCTGCTACTAGCTTCTAAAGACTCGCCATGCAAAAACCATATCTTATAGTTTGGCATAAATCCACGTCGTGATAGATGAAATCTGATAGCATGTAGGTTAGGGAATTTGTTGCAAAGTTCACACTGTGCACATGGACAGGGAATGTGAGTGTCGTTCATCCTTTTCTGATGATAGAGAGCTGCTTTGCAAAATTCATTTTCCACTTTCGATTCAAAATAATTCCCTCGTAGACCGTACATCCATTCACGGTCCATTCTACAAACAACCAGTCAAAATTTAAAAAATATTTAGAAAAAAGTGTTATAATGTATAATAACTTAACTAACATTTAAAATATTAAATATAAAAAATAACAATAACTAACCTATCTTCGGAAAAGGATATATATCGATATTGTTCTTACACGGCGAGTCTGTATAATATATATAATACGCTATCTTATATATACTACTTAGTTGTGTTATATGCATATTATATATGTATATACACATCTATAATATATATACTACTTGATGATATATATATATATATACATATACATATATATATAAAATATATATAGTTGGTTATTTTATTTTGTTATATTCATATGTATACCTACTCAACTAACTAGCTACTAAATATAAATAAACTAACTACACAAACAATTTACAGAACACCTTGCTGGCATATACATTATTTTGTGGTTATTCTATCGTGTTATATATATATATATATAATCCTGCAACTAACTATTATATTGTAATCAACAAATTATACAAACAATTATGCATGATAAATTGAAATTGATTTAGGTTGAAAAAAAAAAACTAACCGGTATTTGGAAGGACGAGGATCAAGCGGAAGCGGGTGGCGAGTGAAGACGACGATGAGCTAGCTAACGCGACTACTACTGCCAATCTTGTGTAGTATCTAAATGAAGAAAACACAGTACAATTGATACGTCAATTCACCAAGGTCATTTACTTCTCAAAAATTCACATAAACAATGGTAAGATAGCAAAAAAAATCACTGAAATTGGTTAAATCATTTCATCAAACACCTTGCGAGCGTATAGTTTATTTTCTAAAATTGCCCACATATTGTATTTCCAATCAAACCAATCAATCAATTACACTCCAGAATACATATCAATCACAATTACATATATCAATCAACAATTACATATAAACAACAATTAAGGACCCAATTCAACAAAATTTCAATAGTTTCGAATTAGAGAAAACAAACCCCGATTCTACGTGTTCGCGTTCGATATTGGCCGGAGGAGACGGGGGGTAGGGCGCGACTGGGGCGGCGACAGGCGGCGGCGGTGACGGTGGCGCTAGGTGCGGCGGCGGCGAGGAAGAAGAGAGGTGATTTGAGGGCGAGGGCGGTCGAGGAAGAAGAGAGGCGCAGCAGAGCTTCGATATGTCGAGTCGGGGCGCTAGGGTATAAGAAATAAGCCTCATTTTCGGCGGTTCCTATATACAACCGCCGAAAATAGTCAAGTAAATGCATCATTTTCGGCGGTTGTATATAGGAACCGCCGAAAATGAGGCTTCGACTTGACCATTTTCAGCGGTTGTATATAGGAACCGCCGAAAATGAGGCTTCGACTTGACTATTTTCGGCGGTTCCTATATACAACCGCCGAAAATAGCATGACCATAAACACATTTTCGACGAAAATTTAAAAACCACCGAAATGAGGGGCCGAAAATGGCCATTTTTCTACTAGTCAAAAATCAAAATCTAAATTGTTTGAATTTTAACGTATTAGTTTTCCTTGCCATAAAGATTAAAGAGCACTATTACAACAATATAATTTAAAATTCAATGTGTTGAGTAAAAAATAAAATTCAATGGGAATTGGGATGTCATCATGTGTTGTTTTGGGTGTTTGGCTGTGTGGGTGGATAAAAGAGGAGAGTAGGTGCTGTAATTTTAATCGGTAATGGGTTTGGATATATATATAATTTCAACTTAAAAATTAAACGGTTGGCGGGTTACACTAGTTAAACCCGAACCCGACCCGATTATTAAACGGGTCAACCCGGAAACGACCCGTTTATTTAATCGTGTCAAATTATAAAACCCAAACCCGTAAATTTCGTGTCGGGTTCGTGTTGGTCAAACGGGTCGTGTTGAAATTGCTAGCTACCTTCAGGAGAGCACTCCAGTGGCTCTGCAACACATACTCGAGCCCACACCGGGCTCGAACAAAGCCATCAAAAAAAACACTCGAGCCATACCTGGGCTCGACTCTCCTTCAGGAGAGCACTCCAGCGGCTCTGCAACGACGTACGCGAGCCCACACCAGGCTCGAATCAGCAACATTTAAAAAACGTGAGCCCAAACAGGGCTCTACACAGCCTCGGTCGACTGAAGAACTCGAGCCCGCCAAAGGCTCTCCGTTGATGAAATCGAGCCCCACCTGGGCTTAGGTTTTTTTTTCAAAAATTTTAGTTTGTTCCGAATTTTGCATCCTAGATCTAGCTCAATTGGAGTTAAATTTCAACGAACTAACAGCAGATTCATCTCAGGACACCCAAATCTACAAGTTGGAAAAAAATTCGAAAAAACTCACCGCAAAAATTTTCTGGCGGTGGTGCTGCGGTGGTCCAGCTGGTGGTCAGAGACGGCCCCGGCGGCAGCTCCGGTGGTGGTTCTGGCTGGTGGTAGTGGAGGCAAAGGGAGGATAGGAGGGAGAGAGAAAGGAAGAGAGATAGAGGAATGTGAGAAATGAATTAAACTAACTTGTTTCGGCTATATATAGTGAGAGCGTTTTTACCCAAAATTGGTTTTTTCAACTATGATTTCAGTATGACGTTTCTGACTGCCTCTCTAATGTTTGTAACTTAATCAAATGTAACATAAAATGTCATTCACTAATGAGGAGTCGCAATAAATAACGTTCAAACACAATAAAAACGGGTTTAATGTCTCTTATTACAATAAGAGCGTTTTTTACGATCTACACCGAGTAAATGATTATTTTGAAAATCAAAAGTTACAACATCATGTCATTACATATTTACAACGTTAATATGATTTTAAAAACTTTTGTACTGTGGTGATTAATAATTTTGTACTGCGAATAACAACCCAGATGTAGTATGTATATATGATGTGAATAACTATCACGGTCTAATGGTTAGGGTAATATTTATCCAGTCCCCACGTCGCAACAAACTAACCGTAACACAAGATTTTGAATCAGACTCCACTTATAGCTTTGAGCAATTTGCCACTTGCACAATCTTGAGACCAAAATGAACCTTATTCTCAATTTTTCTCGGGACACTCAGGACTCACATTTAACCCCCCCCCCCCCCCAAATTGCCCACATACAAATGATAAGCTCAACAACGAAAGTCTTGGAACCTTAACCAATTGAGCCAAAATCCAGGATAAAAATGGAAATCATGAGGTAGAGGTAGAGCGAGCCCGAGGCGATCATGATCCCACCACCAAGGCTCGACAAATAGGCATGTAAAAAAGGAGCGAGAGTAGGAGTCCCAGACTATATCGAGGGTTGTCGAGTGATATAGACTCGTCGAGTTTGCGGATGTGAAACCATTCCCCGCAAACAAAAGTGTTTGACCAGAATCTCAAACCAAAGAGTTTAGTTCTCAGATGGAGATTAGTAAAACGAAGCAAATGAAGAGCCTAGATTGTGGCATTATCTAGTGGGCTTTATAATTTCTATTTTTACTAGTATGTGTTGATCTATGAGTTGTGTTATGGGTTGAAAAGTACTCTCTCCACTCAAAGGTTGAGATTCAATGTAACATCAAACTCAATACTGACAAATAGCCAGGTGCTCCCTTAGGAAGCCTTTGACACACTAGTTGCTTTTTACAATTTAACGTTCTGTCTAGGGGAGTCATTATTATGTTAACTATACTCAATCCTAAGATCTTACATATTACAGTATATATATATATACATTATACTATGGGTACATAGAGCTTCTCTACATAACATATATGTCGAATACTTGTCTGTAAAATTATCCACTTGTATGCTTAATGCTAGTACAACCCTTATTAGCTAACGTCAGTAGTGGCTTTTTTGTATTTGACTATGACGCCTTCTCTGCTCACTGTAGCTTTGACGCTAGGCCCTGTATGATCATGTTAACAACTTTGCTTCTTTAAATAGATCCATGTAACGCCACAAAGACGGTATTGATGGAATACCAAACGTCCCATATAATATATTTACGGCATCCACAATAACAAAAGTGGATTCCACCCACCAACAAATATTATTTATTATCTCCTCTCACAATCTCTCTCTTACTTACCTAGGTTCTCTAAAAAGAGGGTGTCTTAGGGTATCCACAATAGGGGTTCTTGACACGGTTACATATGTGAAATGTTCTACAATGGTGTGGATTCCACCCATTTCTCTCTCCAAGGTTCTTAAATAAGAACCCCACTTTTTATGACACATTAGACCCACTATGTGTATCTCTCTTTCATTTATCTCACATCTAAATAGTGATAGTTTATTGGTTGTTCATCAGGAGAGAGGAGATTAAGAAACTTTGTTATTGTAGTGAATAGAGTTTCTTAAGTAATAAAATATAATTTTTAGATGACATGACACCTAGGAATGTGTTAAGAAACTTAAAACCATTGTGGATGCCCTTAGTTAAGAACCCCTCTCACATCCTCTCTCCTCCACCTCATCACTTTCTTTTTCTCTTTTAACATTATGAGTGGAATCCACACATTGTGGATGCCCTTAGGGATCCAGTTCCGAGGAGCGTTTTGTAATTAGGTGAAGTACTTGATAATTCTTTATGCTTTCAGTTGCTTTAACTAAACTCAGTTTATTGGTAATAGGGTTAATTAGTAGGTTTGGTACTGTGTGCTAATCATGGTTTTTTGTAACTAGTATGTTATATAATGAATCGTAACTTCCCGAAAAAAATCTGAAAACTACTTTTTTTTTTCAGTTAGATACTGTTTAGACAGTAAACATATTGACTAGCCCTTTAAAGTAGATTAATTCATGTATAGTACGCTATCTAATCTAAACAAGGATTATATCAAATCGGGGGTGTAGCTCATATGGTAGAGCGCTCGCTTTGCATGCGAGAGGCACGGGGTTCGATTCCCCGCACCTCCATTTTTTCCCCGTATTAAACTTTCACTCATGCTTCCCTTTACGACGTCGTCACCTTCCTTGTCTACTCGAATCGCGCTCTTTTCGTTTGGTGCAGAGAATAAATGCTGCTGATACCTTCGCTTTCCGTTTAGTGCGGAGAATAAATGCTGCCATTGGTTATGCTTGCTGGAATCCCATTATGTACAACAACTGTTCGCTTCCAGTCGGAGTGGGAAATTAATGATGTCTGGTGACGATAATAACCTGTAACTTACACAAGCAGTCTTTCCCTCTTCTCCTGTCCGCGCTGGGTGTCTTTCCATTTCTTGCTAAGAACAAATTCTCTCAAGGAATTGCTGGTATCGATGTACAGATATTTGGAGTTTGAATGACATACATGGTAGTAGTTACAAAGGGCTGCAACGTTGCATCATTCGATTTCTGCTTCAAAGTTTTACAGTCAATTGCCAGCCTTCGATCTTTTAGATAATGTGACGCCAACAAAGGCAGTAATCAAATTCAAAGATGAGACATGCCATGCCATGTGTTATCGTGTCTGGGGAGAAGAAGTTTAGTACAAACGAGCTACTGGCTGTTAATATTGATTATGAATAGACACGCTAGATGACTGTTGCAAGCCAAAACCCATTAATCGAGAATCTTATTTCTAACAAAACGGTCAAGTATCCAGCAGTATTCTATTCACATCAGTTAGCAGGGCTTTTGCGGAAATCATTCATTTCTCGAACAATGGCGTATAAAATGTAAATACAGGCGACCTTACAGTCACAGATTGATTCATTAATGGTGAGTCTGTATTTTTATTGATATGGAAGTGTGAGATTGCACCCAGTTAACAAAATGCCGCTGTGCGCCCGGCTCGGGTGTTTCCCCATGTATATGCTTTTCAAGAAAAAAACCGCGTGTAATAAGTATTTAGATAACAGAGTTTGCAATGTCAACAACATGGGGGTGTAGCTCATATGGTAGAGCGCTCGCTTCGCATGCGAGAGGCACGGGGTTCGATTCCCCGCACCTCCAAATGTTTTTTAGTTGCCAGTTTGTAATAGTGCCTGGCCATCCTCGCATGACAGTTTCTCGTTTTCCCTGTCCTTCCTCAATCTATGGTTATTTTCAAACTCCAGATCTGCTGGTCCTTATCACAGTGGCAATCTTTTATGATAATCACCGAATATGACAGTATTTTGTTTGCCAGTTTTATAATAGTGCCTGGCCATCCTCGCATGACAGTTTCTCGTTTTCCCTGTCCTTCCTCAATCTATGGTTATTTTCAAACTCCAGATTTGCTGGTCCTTATCACAGTGGCAATCTTTTATGATAATCACCGAATATGACAGTATTTTGTTTATATATCCCGCCCTTCCTTTTCTCCTCTTGCCTGAACATATGCAATAAATTGCAATTCGTTTCTATGGTAAACAAGCAATCGTGCACCCATCGTTTCACACTCATAGATTATCAGTATCTGGATATCCCTCAATGATAAATATAGAGGAGGTGAAATTGATCCGTTTTATTGTCTCATAACAGTTCAATGTATAGCGTCTGTTTTGCAAAAGACTGTTCGGTTTCCCACTTTGAAGTTTCTTGACTGTTTGTCTATGTTCAACTTTTTTGAAACGAATAGGCCGCCTTCTTTGTTTGATCTCCCAACCATAATTCAATTTTGGAAACAACGGGCAGTCCAATTCAACAACATACACATATAAAGCTAACACACAGTCACTTCATGTAATCAAATCTCCCCTAATAAATCAATAATGGATAACAAACACATTATACTCAACAACAGCGTTTCTAGTGGTAGCATTTCTCCCAACAGTGTTCAGAGCCGCAACCCCTCTAGCCAGTCTAACCGACCCGTCCCACCAACAACCGCTAGTTCCCTATTCCTGTCCAGAATCGCGCTCCGCCCCAAAACACTGAGGCTGCTCCCCTTGAAACTCCCGGAGGTGAAAGCGAAGTTCAGGGCAGTCACGTATGCTAGCTCGTTTTGGTCCGATGAACCGTACATCCCTGTGCTCGGCCTATCTCATGGGAGCGTGGATCCGGGCTGGATGTGAGCTTATCGTCAAGGATGTTGAGGAAACCGAACTGGGTCTTTGATTTTTGGTCAGAGGGGATTGGGCGACTCGGAGAACAGTAGGGTGGCGGGCGGTGACTATGTCGTGAAAGTAGAAGTGGAGGTGGATGTGTTTCTCGGTTTGGTGA